>CM067224.1:45649353-46249353 GCA_034190945.1 Octodonta nipae | reverse complement strand
AAATTCTTATATTATTCAGGTTCAAACTAATAAAATTACCTCCCTAATCCACAAATATAAATATATTAAAATCCATTAAAAGATGTACACAATATCAAAACCAGTTAGTGGCTTAATTATTAATATGAAATAGTAATTATCAAAATGCTTTATATTCACGTAAAATGTAGTTTTATTTACTGCTTAAATGACCTTTTGTGAATTACTACATTTATGGTCTAATACTTACCGGTGGAAAGATAATTCGGCAAACGACTATGCAATTTTCCTGCATGTCATACACTGAAATAACACTTTATTATTGTTATTATAATCACTGATTTCAAACAAGTTTCAACCACTAAAACAAATATGAATTACGAAGTTAACCTTAATGCAATATGTAAATAAACAGACTTGCGCTGTTGCCTGCTGGACATAAACGACGTAAAGTATCGCAGTTCTTACTGGTTACAATGGAAATAAGTTTGGCAGTGGTTAGCATTTGTTTACTATTTTCTGGCAAACGTCTTTCAATCCTTTTTTAATGTAAACAGATGTGTCCATTTATATTAGTAGTGAATGGTGGTAACAAGGAAATCATAAGAAAACACTGAAGGTTCTTTCAGGTTGGAAGAATGTTAATTAATTGTATTCAAAATTTTATATTGAGCTCCAACGTGAGACTTTGTTGTAAGTGCATTTGCCAAAAGTGTGACCAAAGAATTCTGGTGTTTCACTTATAGAGTAGAAAACTTAATTTTTTAATTTTAATTTTATTTTAATATTGTTTTTGAAAAAAAATTAACAGGTGTTTGAAAGGGTTTTCTTGAAGGAGGTACATTTCATAACACAAAAAAGTTTTGTTAACACATTTTTACTTCTTAGTTAATTATATGAGGTGTTTAAAATAGCAAAAACCGTAATATCTACAGTTTTTGCAACTTCTGAGTAACAGAATACAAAATTATAGTATCCAAGGTTAGTGTGTTGTATGCACATTTTTAAAACCTACCATATGAGATGTTGATCGATAGTATTGGTTAATTAATAATTTAAAGAAAGGCGCATTTTTCAATCATTCTTAGCTATTGTCTAATTAAGTTCAGAATGATGAAACTTGGCAAAAAGTATGCCTATAGAAAATAACTGTTCAAAATTTCAACTTAATGGCTTTGAAACTTTTCTCACAAATGCATTTTTTTAGAGCTCGTGATTTTTAGCATTTTTTGCAATACATCAAATTATTTTTTTATATATCTAAATGGAACATGATAATTATTAAATCTTTCGGCGCAACTCGTCATAAATTAAAATTTTTTAAGTTTGTTCTATTGACTGTAAATTTAATTTGAAATTCTGCATTTAGGTATTAGTTAAGGAATATTTGAGGAGGGGAAACAACAGTTCCCCTAAGGCAAAATACGAATAGCATGTCATCGAATTGTCATGACGTTTAAAATGCATTTCCCAAGGAAATTCCATTGTATACAAGGGTTAATCAAACATAAAATTACATTTTGCTTGTCTGCAAATTCGAGCTAGATGATGTTGTGTGGAGTAGGTGTTTGCTTTATGAGGAGTGTGAAAACGTATGCTTAGCTTTGTCGTCAGTATGATCTGTGGTGAGTACAGAGTATAGCCATGACAGATCAAGAGGTGGGTACAATAATCTGTTGCGCAACAGATTATCATAAAGTTTTTAACCAGTGAAGGCGTTAAACCCTCAGAAATTTTAACTCATTTTAAGCGCACAGTTTGGGGATATTGAACTGTGTCAGAATGGTGTGTATAAGTGGGTGAGAAATTTTAAGGGTGGATGCGAACGATAATCATGATTGACGCTCAAGGCCAAACATTATAGCTGATGCTAGTAGCCTTCGAGAGCTTATTGAACGTGACCGCCAATTAACAGTTGAAGAAATGTCCTTAGATTTGTGTGTATTTGACCAACTTTCAGAAAAATTAGGGGTGTATGGGTTACGAGGTTGTTGACTGGAAATCAAAAGCAGGTGGAGATCACTAAAATATTGAGTCGATTTCAGTGAGAAGGGAAGGCCTTTTTGAAGCGCATCGTTTAAAATGGCCAGTAAAGAGAAATGAAGAAAGCTGGAAAAGTTTTTGCCACGATTTTTTTGACTGTAAGGGAATTTTACTGATCGAAATTCTACATGACTAATGTACAGTGAATGAGAATTAGTACTTCTAGTTGTTACAGTTGGAAAAAGCCCCGTATTCGAAACAAACAAAAACAAGGAATAAACTGCAAGAAATGGGCTGAAAAACCCTGGATCACCATCCTTATAGCCATGACTTGTCCCATTTTGACTATTTTTTGTTCGTGCCTCTGAAGAAATCACCTGTAGGAAAACGATTTAGAAGAAACGAAGAAGTCGAGAAGCACTTGCGCAGTGGGCTTGCAGCTAGCCGTAAACATTTTATGAACAGAAAATACTAAATCTCCCAATAGGTAGCAAATGTTCTGACTTCAATTGTTTGAGTTTTGAAAGTAATAAAGTCGATTGTAGTATCACATTTAATCTAGTCCATGATTATAAAGGAAAAAACCTATCGTTTGTTCTGTACCATACTACTATCAATTTTATAGTAACTATAATGCTCGTCATTTAATTTTCATTTCTGTACTTTAGCTCTATTACGTTTTTATATGAATAACGTATTTACGCCTAGGCCATTCGAGCTGAAAATACTTTCATTTGATTCAGTGAGGACATACGTTTGTAAAATGATACCTACCCTGAAAATTTTATACTTTATTAAAACTATCTGCCTTCTCTGCCTCAAAAAAGTGTTCAACCCCTTGAAATCGTCATCAAGATTTCATGAATCTTTAACTCTACATTACGACCAAAGTTTAATGAGTTAAATGACTTATACTGTACTAAATTTAGACCTTTGAAAATATTAAACAAATCCAGATGTTTACTTGCCTACATAATTCATATAATACAAAAATAAATTGAATAATTACATAAAAATTTAGCCACAGTAAGTTCAAATACGAAAAAAGTGATCTTTAAAGAAATTACAGCGGCGATTATCTCTCATGAAACAATAAACAAAATATAGAATCTGACTGCGTGGGTTGGCACTGTGTTTGTGGGACACATAATTGATGACCATTTGAAGAACATTGGAGAAATATTCTCTACAATCAAAAGGACCAACTCAAGACGCACTTCTAAGAATTGTTCCAGATTTCAGAGAAATTCAAAGTTCAAGTTCAAAATGATGTGTGTATCTTATCATTTTTTTCTGGGGTGAAATCCTGTTACAGATTAGCCATGCGCTTGGTTCAATCGCGACATGCTGTATGTGAGACTACCGGTTACCCATATACTCGCTAAAATACCTCTAATTTCCTTTTAAGTCCTTGGAACTATCAACGAAGATATCACCTCAGGTACCCCGGCCCCTAGTCCCTAACCTACCAGTTCCCTAATTTCAATCATCTCCTTTTCCTCTCTCTCTTAGTCACTTATCACCCAGGCGAGGAACTCCTCAATCAATCCCCACTTCTTATCGCTCTTTACCAATTACTCTACTACATTCCTCGCCTTTAGAGCGTACCCCAACTCATTATTCTCTGCACTCATTCTATACCTCTGCCATCTCTAACACTCGAAGAAAATATGTTCCAAGGTATCCACTTACCGACAATAAACGGACCACTCATCCTCCTTCCTCTTGAATCTGAGCAGTTACTGTCGAAGGCACCCATGCCCCAACTGCAGCTGTCTCAGATAATAGTTGTACTGCTTATGTAGACAGCCAACCCACGCTCTCACGCCTCTGGCAAGCCTCCACCTCCGGGGCATCGTACCCGCATCCTCACTTCTCCATTCCCTCTACCATATATCTAAGGATCTCTTCCTCTGCTCCTATTTCCCTCTCACCCAATTCTCATCCCTTTCGACCATTTCAAAGATCCTACTACTTTCATCGACCTCGGTTGCTATAGGCAGCTCCCCGTGATAACGTACAACCCCTCGTACGATATCGCTCGGTAAGCGCACGCCACCCGCAGAAGCATTTATGTATAAGTACCCTGAATCATCCTCGCATAGGTTCCAACTCTCATGACCCTGTTCCATAGCGGTAAGCCATAGAGCAGTACAGACCTAACGACACTGCACAGCACCACCCTTTGCTGCCCACCCGGTCGTCCGATGTTTGGGAGTATCCTCGGCAGTGCCGTCACCACCCCCTTGGCCTACCTTCGACTGTGTTCATTCCAGATCACAGTCACCCTCACCCCGCCCCAAGAGAAGGCCACGCCTCACCTCTTTCCAAGCAACCCTTAGATGGTTCCTATCGAACGACTACCTGAAGATATACTCATTGCTCTTAGCCACCGTCTCATCCACACCCCTGACCTTCACGAGGATTATCAATTCGTCTACAAAAGCTAAGATGACATACCTTGCTGGCAGACCCAACCTTAAGACTGGGTCATATAGCAAGATTCACAATGTTGCCCCAACGTAAGAACCCTGAGTACCTGCGTGAGTTCAAACTCGGTGTCCCCCACCACAATCACTCTGCCTGTCAGATATTTCTTCAGAACTCTTACCATCTCCTCATCAGTTCCCAATTCTTCGGCTCTTCCCTCGATTCCCTGCCATCTGGCAGTATTAAACGTATTCACAACGTCTAGAAGCTTAAAAATTCAAAGTATGCACAGCCAGTTACAAGATTTTGCTCACAGCCGGTACTGCGGACCTATCCGAAAGAACCTTAGCCTTTACGTCTAACAGGGTAATCGGCCTCTATTTCGTCACTCCCTCTTCTTCTTGACCTTTCGGGATCAGGACAGTTGTTCCTCCCTTCAGGAGCAAGAATGTTGGTAAAGCAGTTAGTAGAGCAACTATTCAACAGATTTGGCCTACCGACTAGGCCTGAATTACAAAGTTAAGTTTAATTCACGTCCCCAGTTCAATAGGAGTTCCAAGTTGTTTTATATTATGGTTTAGTCACAGCAATTCTCCAACGAGTTCAAGTTTGTAATATGATAATCTTACATGCGACTTAGACAAAAAAAGCGAACTCATTCTAGAAGCGAATTGGTTTAACTTGGATGGGAAGAAGCAGAAAAACGAATGCTTTGACTAGAATTTATTAGTCTACACTTATTTTTGATAGTGAAAGAATTTACAGTAGTGTAATTTTATGACTTAAGGATGTGTGAAATTTAAAGAAGTAGGTATTATAAACATTATTAAGATTGTTATTTTTATTAAAATTTTATTGATGTTATCCAACATTATGTGTGTTTATAAAATAGTCAAATATTCAATACCCTCTAATGGTCTACAACTTTCAGGAATAAATGCAGACACCGGAGAGAAAGTCCTTCCATATCATCGCTGCTGAATTGAAGGTAACAAAATGAAGACTTGTGAGCCATTTTATGTACTACCTCAATGCCTTTTCCACTTTTCTGAAAATTACCAACAAACTATTAGAATAACTCCATAGTGGGTTCGAGTGTATACTAGTCTTCGTAAAGTGTCGCTAGAAAATCAATATACTGTCGATGATCAACCTTTCCTCTTCCTTGGATTTTATATTTAGTATTGAATAAAGTATGTAGTAGTTGCTCTCCACGTTATTTCGTTAATCACTTGAAATGTTCAAATGAAACTTCGATAATGCATTTTGCATTTTGTAATATATAAAAGGGATTTTGACTAGAGTATTTAAGGTCAAGCTGCTTTAAACACAACGGCGATTTTTTAAGAAAATGGTATCCATTTTCAGTTTATTAGAAAAATATTTCAATGCAGATTACGTTCCTAAAGTTATTATGAGATGAAAATTAGACTCGCTCGATCACATAGCACCCATCATTGCATATATCGTCATACGATCAAATCGTCTAAATATGCTGGTTTCTGCGACCTACTCATTTGTCTTGAAAATATTTAGGCAACAGTCAATAATAATATGATTGAGGACCGTCTTGTTCAATTTCTTGATGAAAGTCATCTAGATTTTGCTCTACGACTAGATAAACTGATAGCCGTCCAAAATGTTTTCAATAAACAATAAATTAGCATTATGACCACTTATAATGGCAGTCCAAATATTTAGCCATTGTGGATATTGGAAACACAATCGATTAGTGTGAAGTCAATGCTGGCAATTTTACTTATTTTCAGTAATCGAGTGTATTTAAAAAAATATATTTTAACTAATTTTTTATTTCTAAAAGTTAGAAGGCCTACTCAAGCGACGTTTTTGTTTACCTAATCCTATTCTCAAACAATTTGATGTTCGTTCCGGTATGAATTTTCGTCAAACAAGATTTTCTTGGTATCGTTTGAAAATACTATACGGCTCACAACAGTTTCTATTACTATCCAAATGAGATAAAATTGAAGGTTTTTGTTCCGAACAGATTGTGTGGCATTTAAAAATTCAATTTTGTTTTGACTTTATGAACCGTGATTTTCAGACTTACTAATTTAATTTTTTTATAATACCTCTTACTGTAATAGTACATCACTGCTAAAAAATTATTACAAATTCGTTTACTCGTTTAATTCTAGAAAAACCAAATCCATTTATAAATATTTTTGGGGCTTATTGTATTCTAAATTCTCAACCCCATTTGTACAACTTTACGTTAAAATTATATAGAAATGTTAAAAAAATGGCAAACCACTTTCCAAACAACAACGCCACCAGACCTTGCAAACAAGTGTAAGAAATGACAAACCAAGACATAAGTTAGAAAATAAAAGGCAGTATAACATGAGGAACGTGGGACGAAGCAAATATGGGAAAGACGAATTGAAAAATTTCAGCCCGAATACCGCACAAATTACCTATTATATATTAGAAATGAACAGATGACGTCGTCCCTGTTCCAAAATTAACAGGCTATAGATCATCGAAGTTAATTTGATAGCTGCAAACAAACAACATAAACAACCCAAAGCAAAACAATTATAGTCCAAATATTATTGAAATACGTCAGGCAGATTAAAACTTAATTCATACTACAGATTTACTCCTGTAGAATTTTTTTTATTTTACCTTTTGTTTTATTTGAAATCTAAAATTACCTGTTACAAACAATCCAACACAAAAAAATTGGTTAGTAAAATTCTAATCTGAAATAAAATCCAAGTTTGTGTGTGACATGCACATCTTAACAACACAAACGAATTACTTATGCAGAACACATTTTAGTACATTAACCACAGTTAGGATGCACTGTCATATTTCTACTTTTCAGTCCATATAATTCTGGCACAACTTTTTATTAATAGTGACATGGAAACAAGAAAGTACGTACTTCTACCATTTAAATGACTTAGTAGATGGAGTTTTTCAGTGAAACAGTGTGTGAATGCAGGTGAAAATATAAATGGGGAGGATTTATTTGAAAGGAAATTGTTTACGAGATGCCATTTTGTAATAGGTAGATAGAAAGGGATTTAGACGCAACTTTGCATACGATAGAAAATGCTTTTATAATGTCAATTTTATGCATACACTTAAAAAAATTGTATTAGGTCCTTGTACTAGATCGATTTGTTATTCAGATAAAAGATAGAACATAAAATACATATTTTCTATTTGGGGAATTTATTAAACATCAGACTTATACATCAGTTTTTAACAGTTTTTTTCGGTAGTCTAAAGATATGACAGGTAGTTTACTTTTTGGAAATATCCTTAATATTTCAAGATTGCCCCTTACTCACGCTACATTATCTCGATAAATGAAACATTGTCCGTATTAAATAAATCAAAACAGATCATTCACAGATATGTCACATAACTTAGCCTCTCAAATTCTAATTCACTTAGGTAATCAGCCAGAGGTCCACTCACATAGTACAACTATATCTTACTGACTCACTTTCTCTGTCACAAGGTCACTAAGACACTCAGTCAGTTAGTTATTCACTCATTCACCTGCCAACTCGCCATTTAGTCACTCAGTCATTCTGTTATTCCGACACTCAGTCATTCAGGGGCCTAATCACTCAGCTATTTAGTAACTCAGACACTAAGGCACTCAGGAATACAATCAGATAAGAGTCGGTTAGTCAACCAGTCCCTCAGTCTGAGGGTCACTCAATCATTCTTGTCAATCAGATATCCAGTCACTTACTAAATTAGTCACTTAGGTCATTTTCCTAAATGAAATAACTAAAATGTTTCTCCTTGCCAGTTGTAGACTCGTCATGGTAGATTTTTTGAGAGATTTTCTGTACATATTTGTAATATTATTTACCGTCGTTCTGTGATATTCGCTGTTATTTAATATTTACCCGAAAGCAATTTTGAGTTTTCATAGATTTTCTTTGTTGAAATTGCATTCTTAATCCCTCATATCCAATATCTGGTCTTTGGTCAATTGGACCTTATATTTCTTTAGGTTAATGGCCGTATTAGAACTCGCAATATTATTCCTTAGGTTTATCAATGTGTATCCCTTACTTAGAGTTTCGGCATACTTGGCTAAAAATATCGAATATTTTAGAAACTCGATACTAGCAGGGTGTAAATCAATAAGAAACGACTCTCTCGTTTTATAAACGATTCGGCAGTAAACGAGATATAGGTCATAGGTCATCCTATATAACATTTTTTCAAAATTTTTTGAAATACCCTGCTTAACTATAAGTGCACCAATCCCGAACATATTTCACCCAAACTTTAAGTGCTTATGGGCCACCCTATATAACAATTTAATTAGACATTTTTCTTAATCAACTTGTATAACTGTAACTCTAGTTCACCCTATAGTGCAACCATCCTGTATATGCTGCTGTTTATTTGTCACTCAATATAATTTTATTAAAACCTGCTTATAACTCCACTAAACCCTATATTTCAGCTAAGCAACTGCTTATGGTCTACGCTATATATTAATTATTTCTGATATTTTTTGAGCCACATTGTAAAGTAATATTTCTCTCCACACTGTATTTGAATCACACTTTAAATGCAACGTTTTCTAACATTGTGTTAATCACACTCAAAAACTATAATCTTGCTTCGCACAATGTTTCAGGTTTCCATATAGTAGGATGTAACTGTTCATGCCCTACATCACATTTTTTTTAACTATTCGATCCACAGTATTGAAAATGCGTGTGGAACCTTTGGTGTGCCACAAATGTAAAGACACAGTATGGCACCCTAAAACCAAACATTTATTTAAACGTTCAGCCAAACTGCAACTGCTTTTTGGCCACCCCATATAACAATTTTAATCAAATTTTTTTAACCGCCTTATATAACTATGATTCTACTTCCATGTCCATTAAAACCATCCTGTGTATACTGCTGCCAGTCAGTCAATCATTATAACATATTTATTAATTATCCTGCATAATCATAATTTTACTCTACAAAATACTTCAACCATCCTGTTCATGTGCTTGGGGGCCTCCAAATATCACATTTTTTAAACACTTAAATGTAACTCTGCTCCATTCACTATTTTATCTACGCAATTGCTTATGGCCTACTATATTACCATTTTGAACCACACTGGAAAGTATAATTTTCCAACTTATACTTCAACCAGCCGTATACGCAACTTTTCCTAACATTGTTTTAATACCACTGTATAGCAATAATTTTAGTTCGTTTCAGATATTACATATAGGCAACAGTATAATTTCTCTCCACCCTTCATTTGCAATTGCTATATAACAAAATTTTTCTACCATTTATTAAGCACCCTGTAGAATTATAACTCTACTCCACCCTATATTTTAACAACCTTGCATATGCAACTACTTATTGGCCGCCCAATATAACATTTTTGTGCCACCCTGTATCCTTCAGATTCTACTACACCCTATATTTTAGCCATCCGGTAAATGGAACACCTTGTAGATAATAACGTTTCTTTATAATATTTTTTCAACCCACCTGTATAGCTGTAATTTTAACCACCCTGTATAAACAACTTCTTCTAACATTTTTTCAACCTATCTCATAACTATAATAGCATATTTCAAAGATCCTAACTGCTTACATAACATTACATTTTTTACATTTTTTATATAAAAATTTTTTCCACCATGTATATATATTCTACTTTTATTTCAAATATATTTTATATGCAACTACTTATAAGCCAAACAATATATCATTTTGTTATCCACCCTACATAAATATAATTCCACTCCGCCCGTTTATGAACCACCTTGTATATGCAACTATTTATGGCCCACACAATATAACTTTTTTGAACCACACGGTATAACTAATTCCACTCCCCCTTATTTCAACCACATAGTATATATGTAGTTGCTACACCTTGTACCTTGTACACCTAATATAATTTTTTTAGATTTCTTATATCCATATCATTCTACTCCGCACTAAGTTTCCTATATATAGAACACCTTGTAAAATTACGGTTAATATATCAGTTTTTTTTTTAAATCGAAACATGTTGCACTGGAATATTCCGAATTTTGGATTAAAGCTAAGCTGATTCAAGTATCTAATATTTGGTGCTGGCGGTGGAACCAATAGATAATTGTGTTATCCAACATGGTAGAAGTTTTTTTCGCTATATCTACCGTTTCTGTCAATTTAGGGAGATAAAATATCTACCAGATTGTAAGTCATACTATAAGCTTTGCAACAAAAAAAGATTCAGCAAAATCAGTTCACTACTTCCTACGTGAACAAACAAACAAACACACAATCTTACAATTTTATAATAGTATAGAAATAAAAATATAAAAAAATAAGAATAAGAAGGGAGACAAACTATAGGAGACATGAAAACTATAGTACAACAGAATCCAAATCTGTAGTTTGAAAAAGCATAGGTATTCGCTGAAGAACAAAAAAAATTAAGCATGAAAAATTGACAAAACTAGTTTCAAAGGGTTGAGAGTTCTGAAATCATGAATACGAAAATGGAACAGCAATGCTTTGGAATACAAGATACTCATAACAAATCGGCTCAACAAAAAATGTCAGGTACTGAAAGAGAATATAATATGTAAAGAACAAGTAAAAAATGTTTGTCACAATCCATCCGTAACAAAAACATCTATTTGCAGAGTAAAAAAGCTTGTTAACAACTGAAGTCTATTCACAATCGACGCTACTGACGGAACTCCAAACAACTCTACTAAATTTTTATTCGCGAAGTCAGAACAGCGGATCCTTTGTTGCCTTCAAAAACTGATGAAGCAGTTTTTGTCTCCGGTGAATTATGATTAATGATGGTCGGCTAAATGGTCGATTAAATCTCGATTTAAACATAACCAAATTGGAAAAAAGCTACGCGGAGGATGATTAACGTCTTTTGCCTCAATTTTCTTGTGTTAAATCAATAAGGAGATGTGGTAACGAACAAAATGATGAATCATTATTCAGCGTTTGATGCGGGGCTAAAAAAGTTGAGAACTCTTTTCATTTATGATAACGAATACAGATTGCCGAAAACCAGCTGGTATTATTTAGTCTGGCGATGTTATAAAATCAATACAACGAAAGGGATTTTAGTTTAAACGCGTTCCATTTTGTCGTATAGATGTTTAGAAAAGAACCCTGTAATACAGTTCTTTTGAGGTTAAAAAAATTCGTTCTGTTAGGTTTATTCCTCATTATTGTAAAATAATTCTACGGGAAGTTTCTTGAATTTGACGATGATATTTTGCCGTAACAGTTCTTCATAGATTATTACACGCAGATAAGTTAGATATGTGTGCAAACATAGCACCTCATCAGATGAGGCTCATCTACGGAATTGCAAATTGATAATGGCAAGTCTTTGTTTGATCAGTTATAGCCCAGAAAACTTTTCGTGAGATTACAAAAGTTTTTTACATGTTCTTTTAATTTTGCATAAAAAAATAATACTTTAGCACTATATTCATTATGAAACTGCTTTTTCATATTTAATTCTCTATCATTAGGTCCATTTATGTACATCATTTTTATTCTAGTACTATTTATTTCAAATCTTTTAATATTAATTGCAAACAAATTGCAATACACGCTTGCGCGTATCACTTGGAGTAGTTGGTATATTTGGTTGCATAGTGAAGTTGAAGGTCAAATAATCAGCTGTGTTATTAAGAAAGTCACTAAATTTCTTAATCGTTAAAGGTTTGAAAAATCTCATTGGGAAAATTTGTATTACATGGTGATTAGGAAACTCGGTGACTTATGTCAATAATACAGCAGATAATTTTGAAAAAAAGCAGTTTTTTAATTAATGCGATATTAACATGTGACATTTTTTGCAAATTTAACCTTTATTTAAATCATAAAATTGTAGGGAAGGTAAGGAAAATATTATTTAACTATAACTGAACCCAAGAGAGACGGACAACTACGCAGCTCCTGAGATGAGGTCAGTTAGCTGAGAGCTATCAGATTTTTTATTGAAAAGAACTTTCTATGGTCGTTTTGTCTGGGCTGTGACTTTGGCAGGTCAGGAGACGACGTTTACGCAATATTTAGTGAATTACGTACATATCTTGTCTAAAATCGAAACCAACCAGTGTAATTAATAATTAACTAATCATTTAGTACGATGAAAGTTTTCGTATGGTCGGTATATGCACGGTGTTCCAAAAGTCGCGGTACGGCTGATTATCCCGGCCAGTTTACAACAATACGGTCAATAGAAAACTTTTGAATATTTTCCTGGCTACAAAATGGTCATAATGGAGTTGACCTTGACCATGACATTCAAGGTCAAATAAACTTAGTTTTTTTCAAATGGGAACACCTATTTTTGATACTGGAAATGAAGAGAGTGGGAAAATTTACGAGCAAAGATGTCTTTGAACATTTTTTTTCATTTGACCTTGACGGTCAGCAGAGGTCAAATTGAGGTCATACCAAGTTTGGCGTCGTACAATACGAGCCCAAGAAAGGCACTTTTTGACAGAGGCATTCGTGATTTCGAAATGGCTATGCAATGATCATTATGAATTTGACCTTCACCATTGGCGCCAAGGAATTCTTGGGAAAAATTAGAAATTAGAAATTCGAAAGGGAAGTGAAACATCCAAAATAGCGCTTTAAAAATATTTGAATATTTGTATGACATATTTGAACGTCTCTGTACATTTCCGATATAAAAAACCGTGTTCCCATTTGGAAAAAACAACTTTACCTTAATTTGACTTTGAAGGTCGTGATCAAGCTCAAATCCATTATGACCATTGCGTAGCTAAGCTTAAATGAGAAATGCCCCTATCAAAAAATTTATTCTTGGGCCCATAATGTCCGTTGTAAGAAGGTAAACTTAGTTTGATTTCAATTCGATCTTTGCTGAGCATCAAGGTCAAATGAATAAAAATGATCAAGGACATATTTGAACGTAAAATTTTCCGCTCTCTTCATTACCAGTAACAAAAATGGGTGTTCCCATTTGAAAAATTTAACTTGACCTTGATTTGGCCTTGAAGCTCATGATAAAAGTCAAATTCATTATGCCCCTTTTGTGATCAGGGAAAAATTCTAATAGTTTTGTTTTGACCATATTTTTTAAATTTCTTCGTGCCAAGAAGTTTGAAATTTAAACCGATTTATGGAATTTTATGCACTGCTCAATACTTTTGGTGCGATTTTCAGAGATTTTGTATATATATGCGACAAATTAATGTTGTTGTCTTCTAAACGTTGTTTGTGGCATATTCTTGATTATTTTTATGTTTTTTTTGGGCAATAACACAACAATAGAAATAAATCGACCTATAATGCAGGAATACCAAACGTTTCAAAGTCAGAATAAACTTTGAAACGTTTGGTATTCGTGCAATATCGGTCGTTTTATTTCTATTGTGGTGTTACTGCCCAAAAAAAACATAAAAATAAATTAATGTTGTATCAAATATTTTAAAGGATTTTTTAAAGAACATCAAACGGTAAGAATATAGCCATGTGCAATTCTTTCACTTCGATGTAAGAACAAGTACTTCTCACAATATGAAGGATTCATTAACCAATACATGTACAATATAACTCTATATATATATATATATATATATATATATATATATATATATATATATAAACAGAAGTCCTGACTGACTTATTGCCTTACTCATAGTCAACGCTGGGAAATACTATTGTACCTGGAGACCTGAAATTTACAGGTTATCTTCAGGGTACAGTGTAGAAGTTTATTGAGAGAGTATTTTGCAAGAACAACAACTGTTTTCCAGAATATCGAAATAATTAATCGATAGCTAAAGTAGAAAACCTCTTAAGTCCAAATTTTCCTAATTCGCCAATAATTTATAAATATTGGTATCTATTAAAGCTCAAAAGCTCACAAGTCTATATACTAATACTTTGTTAGCTGTATTATAATAAAAATTATCCCTAGCATCAAAAGCTGTAACGCCCTAGTAAAAAAGTATTCGGTTTTTTGTCTGTCCTGAAAATTTAGACATTCCGATTTAAAAGTTTGATACTTTAGCAATCGAAATGTAATAAGTTTCTAAACAAATTGAAATTTAAACATATTTAAATATGGTAACTGTTTTTATTGTTGAAGAAGAAGCTATTACTCAAGGGCTTCATTTACTCATGGGAGTATGGGCGAGATGGCTTGATGAATCTAAAATTTTGATATGGCACACGCGGACTTTTACGATGGCAAAATGAAAGGATAACCTATCTAAGGAAGGTAAGAGATACAAACACGATCAAATAGAGAAAAAGTTAAGTTATTAGAGCCCATTCGACCATTTAAAAAATACCCTCTGTCATTCCGTTCTCAAGTTTTATTATATAGGAAAACCAAAAATGTATTTTTTGCCTCTACCACCTTTATTTTACTGAATAGCAAAAAAAGGTAAACGGAAAAGTTTTTTTAAACAACAGGACATCATCAAATCTTCACTGGTAACTTTCGTTTGTTCTGGGCCATCATCAATTATTTTGTTTTAATACGGACTTGTACTTTTTGGTTATAATATCGATAACGTACTGAAAGACCAATACATTGGTATATCATACGTTAAATTTTCTACGACTTTAAAAATAGTCTCGAGAATATGAAAAAATATTACGGTCCTACTTATAGCTTAAATAGTTGCCTTAAATACATTTTTTCCATGAGAAGTAAATTTGTAAGTTTTTATTGTTTTTTACTTAGGTAGATGTAAATAGCAGAAAGAAAATTATTTAAAAAATGGGTTTTATTTTTTGTAATTTAACTATAAAATTATAAAATCTTAAAAATCAAGTTTTCCTTAATAACATTAACATTAACTATAAGTTCTAATGGAAACTTGTAAATACAGTAATTCTAAGTAATAGCAAAAACTATGGAATATAATCGGCAAATTTTCTTTTGTTGCTTTGCAATTTACAATAAGCATAATTTTTGCAATAATTAATTACTTCTATAGAAAAGGAATAAGGACTTAATATACTTTTGCACTTTACTTGCTAAATTCATGTAAACTACTTCGTGGTAAAATATTCAGTATGTAATCTACAATTCAACTTGCAACAAATATAATTATAATGTGGCATAATTGATTTTATAGCGGGAAAAGTCTGATTATTGCGTGTTTGTGAATAGCTCCTCTATGTATTTGCATATTTGGTTATTACATGCACTATCACTCAGGCCTATAAAATGGGATCGAAAAAAATTATTTTTAAAATTAAAAAAATACCTAGTGACCAGAGATGCTAAATTTCGTAACGCAAAAGCGGTCACCCAATTTCAAAAGTCAATGTTTTTTTGCAATTTGCACAACAACAAAAAACTATTTTACAACTTTGACGCTATCATTCGATAGACATTACATTTACCTACCTACAACGTTTATATGGATATGTTTGTAGTACAACATACATTTTAGAATTCATCAACAGGATACTTTGATTTTCCTGATTTGACCAGTATTTGCGTAATTTCCAAAAAAAAATTGATATATTAGATTTTTCCAATTACATTGTTGTACCACTCAAGAAAAACAATACCAAAATTTATAGGTTTTCTTGTTATGGAAAAAAATATTTAATTGGATTATTTAGGCTACAAGCAGGACCGTACTAGAATTTTTGACACTTATGATTAATTTTTCTCCCTAAACGTCGAATAACACTTAACAAATGATAAACCAGTGTATTGGTCTTTCAATGCTTTATCGATATCGTGACAAAAAATTGCAGTTCCATATTAAAAAATAAAGTTGATGATGGCCCAAAATTAACAAATGGTTGTAGTGAAGAATTTATAACGCCCAGTTGTGCAGAAATATCTGTCTCAAAACTTTTTCTTCTACCATTTTTTGATACTCTTTAAAATGGAAGTGGTAGAGATAAAATTTGCTTTTTTGGTTATCATGGTATAAACTGAGAACGTTAAGAGATATCGTGCTTTAAGTAGTCCTATGGGCTGTAAAATTCGCAACTTGTTTTTCATTTAATCGTGTTTGTATCTGTTACGTTTCTTAGATAATAATTTTATCCCTTAATACGTGAGACACCCTGTATCAACTGGTAAAAGTTCTTCGTGTGTAGGGGAAAATTTCACAATAATTGAAAATTATACATACGTTAACCAACATAGACCCAATAAAGAAGTGATTCTTCTACTTTAAGTAATACACTTCTGAGGGATTTGAGTGTCTAGTCCCTGTGCCACCACTTTTTATAAATTTTGTGTGATTTTTGTTTTCTTTGCGTTTGAAAGCTGAGGTGATCGCGATTCTCCTTAGGTTTAATCTGTGGAAATTTGTTCAACCGTTTGAAGATCATCATCAACAAAAGGTTCTTACAGAGAGTTTTGTGTTTGCTTGAGAGGGCGTCTTGATGGTTTAGATTCATAATTCGACCAGGTAGGTGGCGCAGCAATTAGGTTTTAGAAAAACATTTTTGAACTACTAAATCTCTGGAACGGTTTTAATATTTTTTTAGTGTGTCTGAGTCGGTTTTTGAATGATATAGATTTACAAATGATGACGCTACGGTCAGATTCTAGAAACATATATTTTATAAACATATGCGAACAAAATGAATCATCCATTAATCTTCAAAAATATGGTATCAAATTTGGACATGTGATGTGTGACGGTTTGTTACAAAAATCAGGTCATATACTAGCAAGTGGGGAATGTTTCTTGAAAAAAATACTATTTTCCGGGATCCAAAAGTAATACAGGTAGAAGAAATGAAAAGTTGATTCATTTCTTTAATGGAAGAAATACTTTAAGTGAATTATTGATTACCCAAAAAAGACAATACAAAACAAAAGCTGAGAGAGCCTTCGTGATTTTTTTAATCAAAGCGAATGCAACACTATTACTTTCGTAGAACTGAACTGTTCCTTGTTACAGATAATGAAAGATCAGATTAGTAAAAACACTATCTCGGGATGTTGCATAAGGTTTTCTTAGGATTTCCTTTATGACGTAGTGAGATCTCTGAAACATCAAAATTCTAGGAGGGGCGTCTGAAAATAACTGTTTTAAATTTTTCCAATTTCAAATACGTGTTTGTTAGCTACGTATGATCTTTACAATTTTTTCTAAGCTACACTGTATATATCGAGTTAGCATTAATTTCTCTCATTTACATCGGTTCTTATTGTCAAACATTTTAATGTTTTATAGGAAGTTTCTATAATTTTATTGTGTTGTCGCTATTGAGAAAGCAACAGGCTTTTCCGCAAGTGTGGTGTTATTCCCAAGAATTAAAAAATGCACACTAGAAACGCAATAATTATCATTCAGGAACCTGCAATGTGGTTATTTATAGCACTGTCAATACGCACATTGAATCAAGGGTGAGAAGCGTCACCAAAAATTTATAACACAACTATTGGATCCCAACTTCCGTCACTCTTTTTTATGATATATAGTATATGTGCTAAAAATTCCTGCTCTTATTCACGAAATTACTATTAGACTAGAGATGACTATAACATCTTATAATCAACCGATTAAGAACATTTCTAAAACAAATCCATTAAAATTTCATATCTGATAACCGTCAGACATTATTTTACCGGTCTGTAGAAAACAACAGGGATCTTGTATCACACAACAAGGTAACGATGTAGGTATTCAACAAAAATTATTGATATACTCGAATATCATCAACAAAACCGCTAAGTACATGAGCGCTCCTTAAATGGCCCTAAACAATTCACCGTAATTATTTTAATGGTTAAAGGCCGGACGCTTAAATTGATGCTATTTGAGAGAAAATTGGATAGTGAGTCTTAAAATGGATGTGCGAATCGATGATACAAGTTGGTATTGCGTAACCGCACCGATAAATTGAAGCTGCAATGAAAAATGCAGTAGAAGAGATACGAAGGAATTTCATTTTTCAATAGATAGGAAAAGAAAACAGTATAAATTAGTAATCGAGTTTCCGGTGGCTGAACCAGGAAATTAATTAAAAAACTTTTAAGTTTGCTAGGAATATAAAAACGGATTAATTGCTGAATATTAAATTAATAGTATTCAACTTAATTAGCTATATTTCCGGTAACTAATCACGAATTTAAGATGCACATCTCATAATACAAAATGTTTTACATATATTACAAAAATCATTTACGATATTAAGAGTAACCAACTCTATCACTCTACTTGAAAATTTTAACAAATGCATCAGAAATTGTGGAATCTTGTTTATATAGACAAATGAGAAAAAAAAACGGATAATAAATATTAAGTTACTAGCCGTAACCCCTGGTTTCACCCGCGTATTAAATGTACGATTCTTCGCCAAACGAAATAGCTTGTGGAACATATGGGCTATCCCATACAGTGTGGAACAGCTAAATGGAATAAATTCGATAACGAATAAAGGAGGGCTTCTAGGGAAAAACGCTTGGACCCGTCGATTTGTATTTTTTAATGACCAATTTTTCAACAAAGAAAATATATAGGGTGTGTCATGTGACAGTGGCCAGTACCAACTTTCTTATTTTAAATGCTAGCCTCTGTATATTATTTATTTTTTGGATTCTCCAGAAAATTCTAGACATAATTCATGTACAATGTCCTACACCTATTTTCAACTGTTTCGGAAATATTAAGTGTTACATTAACATTAAAAAAGAAAATTATTTTATTTCACTTAATATAATACTTAATTCCCATTTAGCTCTTGATATTGAAATATTAAGCAAAAACCATTCCTGCGTTCCTTTTTACTGATTTGAAAAAAAAAACAGTTTTATTTATTTTTATCAAAACTCATAGCCTTAGCATCTTGTTGTCTGCCTGCATGATAGTGGTGAGCAGTGTTAGTGCTATTGTCGTTTAAATTTCGTTAACTCTACGTAATAATATCAGAAAAAATTGATTATGGAGATAACACATGGACACAAATAAGAGTTTTTCACTTATTTTAAGAAAATTTTCCAATTTTGCCGCTTGTATCCCAAGGAACAAATAGCAAAATAGAAAACCAGTTTCGCAAGCTTGGTCATATAAGATAGACAAAGAAAGTGATCATGTAAGACAGATAAAAAAGGAGCTGCCGATGCACTAAGTGATAATACGAAATTGGATATTATGCTTGAGTTTCAAGAAAACCCACATAATTCTGGTCGAAAATCTATTCAACGTTCGCCACACAACATTTTTTCGAGTATTGAAGGAAAGTAGATGCATCCCTATAAAATGATGCCCACTCAGGAGCTCATGGACGATGATTACGATAGGAGAAGGTATTTCTGTGGACAAATGATGGTAAGATTAGATAACAATGTGGTCCAATTAGAAGATGTTTTGTTTTCTGATGAGAGCACATTTACAGTTCCATGTCATGTTAATCGTCAAAATTGCCGCTATTGGTCTTATGAGAATCCTCACGACAGGTAAACATACGCAATATCTTGAAAAAGTTAATGTTTGGGCAGGAATTGGTGGAAATCATATCGTAGGTCCATTGCTTATTGATGGCAACTTGAATGGAGAAAAATATTTAGAAATGTTTCAAAATATAAGTTTAACTAAGATTATTCACAAATTCACGATAAATGGGTAGATCTGACAACACTGAATGCTTAGCCATCTGCCGGAAATTTGATTTAAATTTTGACATTTCATTACTTTTGTAGCGATTAGGTTGAAAGTTTTGAATTCAGTAAGACAAGATTTCAAAGTAATTTCAAGGTTTTAATTTCAATTCACAGAAAAAAATTCTCAAAAAATAGGTGTATTTAACCACTATTAATTGACAGTATTTGATTCCCATTTCTTTATATTTTCTACAAAAAACAGAAATCGTCATGGGTTAATACATTGGTAAGTAAATGTTTTATATTGAAAATCATACTGAAAATTAATGCTTTTTGACAATGTGGGCGTCTTATAGTGAATTAATTTTAAATTACATGGTCCCATTGCTGCAAAGTTCTGACTGTTAAATCTTACACTGCTGGCTTTAAAATGTACAATCGAAATGTTCAAAAAATTTAAAATCCAAAACGCTCTATATACGACACAGAAACCACTACTTAATTATATGCTAGGTTGGTTTTCAAATGATAAACACGGCAATGGCTGGGTAACGCTCTTTCAGACCAAGTGATAACCATCTTTTACTCTCTTTGGAGTTACCTATAGTTCAATAGGAAAATATTTAGTGTTGTAAATTATAGATCAGTATTGATTTTTCGGACAAGTAGTACTAACTTTAGTAGAAAATAATATTTGTAATTTTTTAAATAAATAAAGAAATATTTCGGGAATTATTTCTATAAATGTAATCCAAATGAAATAATACGAATAGTAAAGACCTGGCGTACTTTACTAATTTCGCCTCAACTCTATATCTTATACAGGCAAAATAACGTAAATAATGTTCAACTCATAATTTTAATCAATAAGGGTCGAACTTCGACCACTGGGCGACCGCTAGTAAATATAAATCTATTGTACTCTTATTTCAATCATTTTGTATATGCAACTAGTTATGAGCAACACAATATAACATTTTCTTTTCCAGGCTGTATAAATATAATTATCCTTCATCAGTTTTTCAACCACCCGGTATATGCGCCACTTATAACTAATTCCATTCCCTCTTATTTCATCTACATTGTATATATGTAGCTGCTTATGAACCACCTAATATAAATTTTGTTTAAATTTTTTTAACCCAGGTGATTCTACGCCGCTCTATTTTTTACTTATTCTATATATTATATGTAAATTATGTTTGATATATCAGTTAAAAATTTTCTTAAATCTAAACAAATTACATCTTAGAAGTTTTTTCGCTATATCTACTGTTTCTGTTAATGTAAGAGGATAAAACGTATACCAGTCAAACTATAGGCTTTGCAGAATCAGTTCAGTAGTTCTTACGTGAGGCCTGAACAAACAAACAAACAAACAAACAAACAAACGACAATATTATAACACTATAGTATAGTTATAACAGTATAGTATCGATTTAGACAAAAGGTAATTTGTACTAAGTTAGTAATCTCACCCTTATATAATTATTAGGCTGAATGTAGAAAAATAAGCAAAACCTTATATCGTAATATATCAAGCAAATCCATTAAGTTTTATTAATAAAAATATTAGTAAAACGTTTTACTTATCTGTTAAAAGCAAATTCTTTTCTGATCAAAGTAAGTTATTATTAGTAAAGCATATCTTTTACTATAAATCTTAAGCAACTTCTTCACAATTGTCGCATCCAGTCATTTCTCGACTCACTACTGAAAAGGGTTCTGTTTTCAAGTGTTTGGATAATTAGTTGGTTTGGTGAAAGTTGTACACGAGAGTAACCTTAACTGCTACAATGTACGTTTAAATACGCTAGTACAATTTTAGAACCTACTGCTGTAGAATCTATAGCTGGTGCCCTACCATCTGAACAAAAGTGTTATGTTATTTGACGGATCCAGGTTATCAGAACTTTATCAGTGAGGAACTTGGGTAAACCATTCAACAGTCTCAAGAACCGTGAATTACGGTATAGGTAATCGGTAATATATTCGTTCATGCTGACTGCTAACAAATGGATCGATTTTCCTTTACCTTAAAAGGAACTAATACAAGCTAAACTACTGTGCCTAACAATATATCATTTTCCAACAGCACTTGGAATAATTGACTGTATGCATATTGATTTGCAAAAACTCAGTTATATTACAATTTCAGTTATCGATACGGACAATAAAAGCACACGTTTATTCAATCAGAAAATTTAATAAAATTAATGTTATAAGTCCTGAGAACCGTGCCAAAGTGGCATCAATTTAACCCCGAAGCGGTATATAGTATACATGAATAATATGGTCAAGTGCGAGTTGGACTCGCATGCTAAGGGTTCCGTACCACCTTCACATCGTTGGACAATTAACATTACAATTACATTTTCAATTTGTTGTTCTGTACCACTCTGAAGATTTGATACAATATAGATGAATTAAAATATTTCTTTTTGTAATATTTCAGTTTCAGACAAGCAGGGAATTAATGCATTTTCTTATATTTACCCTAATATTTTTTAAAGGAAGCGTTTTACACTTTTATTTTCCACACATAGACTTTTTATTTTATTTGCTACAATTTCAATTGAGCCCCAATACCCCTAATTATTTTCAATATTTTAGGTAGTATAGTTTTGGAAATAAAGCCGGAAATGAGATTTTTATATATATTTTTGTTAATATCTTGTACACAATTAATTTTAAATATGTGAAAAATATATATTTGTATTCCTCATAATGAGGCCTTTCATTTGAAGTATTGCATGTTACATTTAAAAAAGTTTTTCTGCTTAATTCTATAAATTGGCCCCCAAAATTAATATTAGGGATTTCTTCGTGTTTTTCCTGTAAACAAAAAATTGTAGGTCCTATAATTTGGGGAAACAAAGGGGGAGGAATCAGTATTTTTTAATATTTCTGTTAATATTGCAAAATATTCATTTCAAAAATATGAAAAAAATATTTTTATTCGTGATTTGATTTGATATATTACATGATAACTTAAAAAAAATAATTTTATGTTTTCCATTTAATGCTGTAATTTGCTCCGTAAAATTAGAATTAGGGGTTTCTCCTTATATTAACGGTGAAGTTCAGCTGAGGTCCTATATACATACATTTTTTTCAAATTTTTACGGTAATAATTTTGGAAATAAGGTAGGGGGAAAGGGTAAAAAAAATTATATTTTTGTTAATATCTTTTAATTAATTTATTTTAAAAATATGAATAAATATATTTGTATTTGTCATAATATGCCCTTTGACTTGATATATTACGTGATGCCTTAGAAACAATTTCAATTTTATATTTTTCATTTCGGTAATTTTTTCCCCAAAATTACTATAAGGGGTTTCTCCTTATTTTTTCGGTGAAATGCAGTTAAAGCTCTATATATCTAATTTGTTAAAAAAAACAAAAAACATAATTTATTTAAAAAATATGAAAAAAATATATTTGTTTTCGTCATAATGAGCCCTTTTATTTTATATATTACATGATTGGTTAGAAACAATTTTAATTTTATATTTTTCATTTAATTCTGTAATTTATCCAACAAAATTAACAGTAGAGGTTTCTCCTTATTTTTCTGGTAAAATTCAGATGAGGCCCTATATCTAATTTTTTTCAAAACTTTGTTTCTTATAGTTTCGAAGATAGGGAGGAACGGTCGATTTTTTTAGTTTTTTCCCCCAGAAGTACCCCTAAAATCAAGATTTCTTCATTAACGATGGGTGCTCCTGATTGGGTCACCAAACTATACACTGATACCAAATTTCAACCATTTCCGTAGAGCAGTTTAGAAGAGAATTGCTATGATGTGGAAGAGGGAGAAATCCGGGGTGATATTATAAGGGTAGCCGTATATTCTATATATGGAGCCCTAAAAATGAAGTAGGCAGCAAACGCCAGAAATAAAATTGGAAACACCTTGTTTTACAGTGGAAAAAAATAAAAATATTTCGAATTAGAACTGAATAGTAGCAGCAAAATTAATTTAGGGTTACTTCAGTAATCACCCAGTATCTCAGAAGCTAATAGGTATCATTCATCACGGAAAAAAGATCTTGAATGTGTTTGGCACAAACACGGAAAATTTTCTCTTATTTAACCGACCTCATAATACTTATAATTTGGGAAATAGCAATAGTGGAACACGATATTTAAAACCAAATTTGTTTATTTACGATATGTACTCCTGATCGGGTCACCCAACTATACACTGATACCAAATTTTAACCTTTTCCGTCCAGTAGTTTAGGAGAAAATTTCTTTGGTGTCAAAGAGGGAGAAATCCGTAGTGATATTATAAGGGTATCCGTTTATTGTATATATGGAACTCTAAAAATGGCTAATGTCTGTTCAGAATTGTCCGAAGTAATTCCTCCTAAAGGCAATTAACAATATTCCACGCTTATTACAAAGGGGTGACTTATTAAAGTGATGTTACTTTATTTAAGTCTTGTCGTGATTTATGCAATGTCGTTTAAATTATTTTCGTTGTTAGATGGATAAGTGACGCCATTGGTGTTTCTCAACCTCGTCTCATACAGAAGTCCCAACTATTGATGAATCGCAGTAGACATCGTGATGTAGTGAACACTAACTGTATTTCTGAACTTTCGGAAACAAAATGCAATGAGGTAGGACCTGATTCACACCAATAAGAAAGTTGGGTTTGTTCAATATAAAATTAAATTACTTCGTGGATTAAATACAGAAGTTACTTTGTTTGTGAATAGGTACTAAACAAGTAGACATATTAACTTCGTAAATTAATTTTAATCTGAAATAGTAATCTTCTCTATGAATCTAATTATGTATTTTGTAATTATGACATTTTGGCAACATCACTCTTGGAAAAACCGTTCTGAATGGTAATTGAGATAAAGAAAAAATGTATTATATGACAAGGTACAATTTGAAATTAATAAAAAATTCGTGATAAATTATTGCATTTTTTAATTTTATGTGATTATTCGTTTATGACATTTTACTGCTTTTTACAGATTCCATCAGATTTCTGCGGACAGGGCTCCGTCAACAAGAGACAGGAATTGGCACAGAACAAATCTGGTGGGGGTTCCACAGAAGAGACGTTTGTTCGCGAACTATCTGACGCAACCAAATGCCTCAAAGAATAAGTGGTGTGATAATAAATGTATTAATATATGTTAGACAGAGCGTTTTTGGTGAGAAGCACTAAGGTGGAATTGCCGTAGAGGTTCCACTGGGTCCGTGCTCGGCCCAAAGCTATGGAACCTTTTGCACGACCTTGTTCTTATGTTGACCTTGTCAGAAGCATCAGCCACTGGGGAGTGGTGTACTGAAGTTTAGTTATAGGTGGAGCCCACTTAGACGCACTGCATGATATTTGGTGTATCTTTGCGTATCGCAATAAAATCAAGTTTAAGTGGACGACTTGATAGTGATACTGACCAAATTTATGTGACTTGTTGGAATATAAGTTAGAGGACAAGCAGAGATTCAACTAACACGTAAATGCAATAGCCAACAAAACAAATATGGTGGATCTGGACAGGATGACACCAAACGTAGGGAAGTTAAGGAAACAAAGGTGTGTTTGCCCAGCTTTCTGGTGCTATATCGTGATCGTGGCGCTAAAAGTAGGCACGTTTATGAGAATAATTGCAAAACTTGTATAGGCAGAATTTGTTAGGGGTGGCGTATGCAAACTAGAACGTCTCAATCGAAGTGTTATGCATCATCATTCGACTATAGCTATAGCTAGAAGCAGATGAGGTAACGAAAATATTTGACAGGATCGAAAGGGAAAGCAGTGGAAGGTCGTAAGTGGAAATAATGACATCGAGGAGGAATGGCGGCCAATCGGTGGAGAAAATGGTTCCTTTATCTTCACAAGCAGTGAAACTACAACAACCCAGACATGTTCGGCCTTCCGGTTCATAGAGAATGACGTATGCATATACTGAGCGGATGTGGATAAAGCAGGCCACACCTGTTTCCACTGCTTGAGGTAGGAGGGAATAATAGTATTCACCATAAAACGATAATATGATGGCAAAAACTTCCTGGCCGAAGATGTAAGCGTCTTACTGTAATGAGCAAACCGGTGGTTTTAGAAAGTGACTACACCGTTGCGGTATTAAACATTCATATTATATATACCTAAAACTTATGAAATCACGGGTTGAAACTTTTTGTTTTTTTTTTAATTAAACTTAAAAACAAATAAAGCGTTAACGAGTAAGGGAATAAAATATAAAATAATTTAAAAATGCTAAAAATGGCAGTAGAAACATAATTTCTACCGATATTCAATCAAATGTTCACGTTCAAATTAAAGCATAAAAATTAAACACTTTTGGTAAAAAGTAGTAATTTTTCAGACTTAAATAAATAAATTATGTTCCAACAGAAACAGCAATATATTCAACAATATCACATTACAAATAGATTTTTTCATTCTGCTTAACTTATAATCAGAATGAAACATTATATTAAGCAGGTGGAACTTGAAAGTTAAAACAAATGAAAACAATCCCAAGACAACTGCGAGTCTTTGAACCGTTTGATGTAACCAGACATACAAAACGATATTAGTGGGCTATGACTGCAAAGAGAACGGTCTACTTCATTCGGTTTCGATTAAGTAATTAAAGCTGGCGAGACGGGAAATATTTTAAGCATACAAAAGCTTTAACAATGTTAATAACAGTCTTTTACAATATAGAAACTGAAAGACATTTAACTTATTTAGGTTACATATGATGCCGGTAAAATAAGTGCCTGCTTATTTCAATTGAATTTTGAAAATAATTTTTATAATTATTTTAAGATCTCATAACTCTAGTTGCCAGTGTAGGGCCCTCGTTGAAGGTTTGCAGTTAAAAAACCTGGCATAATAATAGAACTATTCGGACATAAAATGTAACTAAAATATGGAAGGCTTTTCAGATAAACAATTGAAACTAGTATGACATGATTGACAAATTATGAATTACGTTTCAAAAGTCTCAACAGCGCCAAAAGTTGGACTAGTTTTTAGAAGATGTACTAGCTGTGCAAGTTCAAATCGGTCGTTGTGAGTCCTTAAATGTTTGCATGTGTGCGTTTGTAAAGATGGGTTTGTGTGTACCAGTCCGCCTGTGGAATATTATTTGTATTACTCTCGGCATCACCATCATCTTGCTGATTAGAATTTAGCGCAACATGTTTCTCGAACTGCTTCCTGAAGTTTATCCAGTAAATAACCTGCTGTAAAATTTACTTCATATACATTAAAACAACGCGATTATTTTTAGTCAAGATGTGGGAAATGTTGCTCGTCAAGAATGACACAAGCAAATTATTTGTATAATTCAACTCATGCTTAAAGGACATTAAGTTCCAGACCTTGCTCACCATCTATGCAATAAATGACTCATGCTCATATGGAACTACATGAGAATTTCAATATGATTTTGAGATGTCTATTGCGATTTCGACTATGTACCTTGAGTTCATAATTACAAACCAAAATTAGAGAATGCGGAGTTTCTAACAACAAGCAATCGATACCAAACAAATGCATACTTCTACTAAAAATAAAAACTTAACAACAAAAAATTAAAAAATCTATATCAATGCAAGACAATAAATTAATAGTATAAGATTTAACAACTTTCAATGGTTCCATATAAAGTATTCTCGAAGGACGTTGACAAACATAACTTTCCATTTCATCCTATCTGCGTAGTGATATTTAGTCTGACCATTGTCTACTGTTTTTCAACATTTCTCATAGAAATCTCAAATCCAGCATCGATTATGAAGTAGTGAAAAAACAGAAACAATTAGAATGAAATATGGGAGGGTAAAAAGAGAAGCAGAATGTGGAAGCTATAATAAACTGTTACTGCAAAAATAGAATTCCCATAGGCACACATGTTAGAAATGATACAGCAGAATATAGAGCTTGCAAGTAGAAAAACTAAAACCCTCTTACTTCAAAATGAATTATCTGTATTAAAGAAGACCTGATAAAAATATAATATAGCACTGATAGTGTCATAGTCAGGACTTATGAGAAAATCAAAGTATAAAACACTTCAGATTAGAACCAGTTGAAAAGACGGAATAGGCAACGGTAGATTATCTCATTATGCAGCAAAAACTGAAGAGAGATTAAAGACCAGAAGATAATTACAAAATTGGAGAAAATTAATTTTTTTATATACTATAAGACATTTAATACAGCTTTAAGATAAACACAGTAGAGTAGATGTTATAGTGATATATATGTAACGTTATTTTACTTACACTTCTTTCTACAACAGCTCAATGATATGTATACATTCTAACATTCAATTAGCAATGAAAATCGAGTCCGATTCTTCTCTCCCGTTTTTTGATGTCCTCAACAAAAACCAATAATGACAGATTCCCTCATACCGTCTATAGGAAACCAACCCATACCAATTGATATTTAAATGTCCAATCACACCATCACCCTGCCCAAATAAGTTCTGTAGTGAAATCTTTGTCTCCTAGTTCTATTCGCTGAACAGATATTGACAATAGACAAAACGTACGTAGTACATAATAAGGACCTCTCAGAAATTTATATATATATATATATATATGTTATATAAGTTATTCCAGCGACTTATGTGAAACCATCTAGCAACAGTTCCCAAGCTGAGTCAGCATCCACGTGTCGTCTCAGGTTACCTTCGACGACGTACATCCGTGAGAACAGCAAACGCAGCGACAGCTTAATCAGCATTCTAATGTTATAAATTGTTCAATTGCCTTATGTCTGCATTCATTGTTACTTACAGATTTGTCTAGTTTAGTTTAACACTCATTTTGTCTTTTTAATTGTTATATAAAGTTTTATTATTTTCATTGTTATTTTCAAGTTATTATTTTTATTAAAAGTATTGTGCAACTATAAATAAAATCTTTTTTAAAAATAGAAATTTTGAAAGTGTGATATAACAAATTGGCGCAGTCAGTAGGATCCGTCTAACGTTACTAGAACACGAGTACTCTAACTGGTAGCGGCGGATTCCTATCCCTCAACGGAACAACGAACAAACAATAAATTCAAAATCAAAGCGAAAATTTTTTAGAAAAAAACCTCGAAAACAACACTAAACGATTGACAACGACTCCAGACTCGGAGTTGAAACGTCTCCATACACAGGAAAAAATTTGGAGGAGAGAAAACCCATGAATAGACAAAATAACTGAAAGAAGTCCTCACTGCAATCAAACGTAGAACACGGCGCTTTCAATGTTCCTGTTGATGTAAGTTATGGTGAATCGTCATTCGTTTTAAGTAAATATTATTTGATTTATTTTATTGACCATTGATTTTTAATAATTTGATTTAATACATTCGATTTGATTGATTTTTTATTGATTTTATTATTTGATTTTTATATATTTGATTTGAATGAAATATTGATCTATTTCATTACTTGATATATTTATTTTATCTCTTTTATTGACGTTTGATATATTTGATTTACATATTTTATTGATTTATTTATCCATTTGATTAACTGATTTATTTGAACTATTGATTTTATTGCTTTACATTTTATACTGTTCTATCGTTCAAACAATCGTTAATTCCCGCTAACGTATTCTACAGTTCATTAATTTTCTACACCTTTTAACATTTTATTCTATATACTTTATACTCCAATTCATTTATATCGATAAACATGGCACAAGCTTCACCAAATTCAGGTACACCTGAAACAGAAAGATACCGGTTAACGGAGATATTTTCCGTTATACCCGAATTTGAAGGCGACCAAATTTCCTTGGGAACCTTTATAGATGCGTGTAATTGCGCATATAATATGTCCACGGCGGATCAAAAATATTTGTTAGTGATCCATATCAAAAATAAACTCAAAGGGAAAGCGGCGCAGTTGATAAATTCAAGGAATCCCGGATCATACCTTGAAATCAAACAACTACTGACATTGCATTTCGGAGATTCTCGTGATCTCTCTTCCCTTATTCACGACTTACAACGTCTAAAACAACTGTCGAACGAGTCCCCATTAACGTTCTACAATCGTCTCCAAGTATTGAGTGCGAAAATGCACTCCTGCATCCACAAAACGGCTGGGCTTAGTCCAGAACAAAAAGACGCCCAGACCACTCTAGTGGATACTATGGTCATGAATACCCTTCTTACGGGATTAGAACCCCGGTTAGGACAAGTAAAAGTAAAAGCCGACACAACCTCTTAAGTGTCTTCATTGTGGTCGATTAGGCCACATAGCCGCAAATTGCCGTTTGAAAACACAAAATAGTTCTCAAACGTTTAATCCAAACTATAGACCGAATCCTGTTGGGCCTAATCAACAAACAAGGCCAAATTTTCCTACAAACAATCCCCCTGTTCAACAAGGACAACAGTTTCGTCCACAAAACTTTCAGAGACCCCCTTTTAGATCTCAAATGAACCCAAATTATTCTCGTCCTTCGGTTATACAGAATAACCCGAATAACCGTCCTGAAAGGACACATCATTTCAATCAACATCAAAATGATGGTTACTCACAATATTCGGATTATTATACCGATAATTACAATACTTATGACTACGAGGATGATAGTCAAAATTATTCAGGCTTCGAAGAAACTTTTGACGATACCCCTATCGAGCCTTTTAATTGTCACGATTATCAGGATTTCCTAGCGCTTCCGAGCCTAGATCAACCTCCCGATTCGACAACAACTTTGTGCGAAGTCGAAACCCAGATTCAAAACCTCAATCTGGACGATTTGAACCCCGACTTAAACTTCCCGGAGCAACTATTTCTCTAAGCCCCCTTCTTACCGTTAATTCTAAAAACCTTTATTACATTCTTGACGCTTCTTCTAAATTTAAACTTCTTATTGATACCGGAGCTGGTATCTCTATCTTCAAAGAAAATACCGTAAAGAATTTCACCCAAAGATCTCCTGAAAGGGTAACTATTCAAGGTATTACCCACGAAAAAATTCCCATTTCACAATCAACTTTAATCCCATTCGCTCCACGTAACCCACATAAAGTTTTTATATACGATTTGGACATTGAGTTTGACGGCATACTAGGATTAGATTTTCTCAAACACTATGAATGCATAGTTGACTTAAAATCTAAACAGCTAATAACAAATTTTAAAACCATCCCTTTACACAAAGTTCCCGATAACGATCAACCCTTGACTGATGTACCCGACACACCCAATGTTAAGCCAAATATTATTTCACAAACACACACACAAAACAAAATAACTATTGAGGCACGCACAGAAAAGATCTTTAAACTTAAATGCGATCTTTCTAACATCGACGCCATCTTACCAACTCAAGAAATAGACAGAGTACGACTTCCAAACGCACTCGTACATATTAACGCAAATGGTGAATTTCTAACGTCTATAATAAACGCTAACGCGATGCCCAAAACAGTAACTTTTTCTGACTTAAAACTGGAACCACTCGACAAAACTCACCCTCTTCTGAATTTCAATACAGACGATTATCATGAGCCCCAATACATAGACAGAAACTCGACTATTAGAAAACAAATTAGAACTGAACATCTAAATGACGAAGAACGCGAACAAATCACTGATCTTTGTTTGGAATTTCAAGACATTTTCTATCTTGAAGGTGACGTCTTGACTTTCACTAACGAGGTTAAACATTCGATTGATACGAATAACGCAAAGCCCGTTTTCACTAAATCATACAGATATCCTCAAGTTCATAAAGAGGAAGTGAAAACCCAAATTGGAAAAATGCTTGAACAAGGTATCATTAGGCACTCCTCATCTCCTTGGTCCTCCCCTGTATGGGTCGTCCCCAAGAAGCTCGATGCTTCTGGTAAACAAAAGTGGCGAGTAGTTATCGATTACAGGAAATTAAATGAATTGACTGTAGATGATAAATATCTTCTGCCAAATATCTCTGATCTTCTCCACCAACTTGGAAAGTGTCAATATTTTTCGACAATGGATCTCGCTTCCGGGTTCCACCAGTTGGAAATCCAAGTGGAAGATATTCCTAAGACTGGCTTTTCTGTCGAAAATGGTCATTACGAATTCGTTCGTATGCCATTTGGTTTAAAAAATGCACCTTCTACTTTTCAGAGGGTCATGGACAATATTCTTCTGGGTATACAGAATGAACGTTGTCTCGTCTATATGGATGATATCATCGTCTACTCTTCGACCATCCATGAACATATTTCCCGATTAACAGAAGTTTTTAAACGACTTCGGAAATCTAACCTCAAAATTCAACCTGATTAGTGCGAATTTCTTCGTAAAGAAGTGGCTTATCTTGGCCATCTTATCACACAAGAAGGTGTAAAACCAAACCCTTCAAAGGTTGAATGTATTCAGAACTTTCCGCAACCCCAAACTCCGAAAAACATCAAATCTTTTCTTGGTCTCGCTGGGTATTACAGACGCTTCATACCAAATTTTGCGAAGATCTCTAAACCTCTGACTAAACTACTCCAAAAAGACGTCAAATTCATCTTTGACGCAGATTGCAAGTCTTCCTTCGATGAACTGAAGCAAGCCCTTGTATCTGACCCAATCCTGATATATCCAAACTTTGAAGAACCCTTCCTGCTCACTACTGATGCTAGTGCTTTTGCTATTGGAGCGGTTCTTTCTCAAGGCCCCGTGGGAAAAGATCTCCCTGTTGCATACGCCTCTCGCACCCTCTGTGCTGCAGAGACACGATATTCCACCATCGAACGAGAATTATTGGCCATAGTTTGGGCTGTTAAGCACTACAGACCGTATCTTTTTGGGAGAAGGTTTACACTCCTGTGTGACCACCGTCCGCTTACTTGGCTCTTTTCCATCAAAGATCCTGGCAGTCGTCTAGCCAGATGGCGCCTTAAGCTAGAGGAATACAATTATAAGATCGAGTACAAGCCCGGCAAGGTAAACCAAAACGCACATGCTCTTTCTCGCATCAAAATCAACCATTTCAAGCAATGTGCTGATTTCCTTTCCAAAATCAAAATTTTCGCTAACAACGAAACTGACTCCGAACAACCTGAAAACTCTGACAATGACGACGAACATGACGAAAGAATTATCACTGAGTTTAATCGATTTGTTCAACTCTACAAAACTGAGTCAATAATCGATTACTCTAAAATTGAAATATCCAATTCTCAACTTTTAGACAAGTCCCACAAACGCATAGTTACATTCTTTTGGCAAAACAAAACCAACGACTTACACGACAAAATTATTGATGACTTTTTCGAAGAAGAACCTAATTTCAGTAATGACACTCTTAACATCATGGCCAGTAAATCTGTCAGGCATAGAAAATACTTAGTTGTACCTTTGCCCTATGACCCTGAAACTGTCGTCTCACATCTTTTCAAAATTATTTATACCAACCAAGACCAATTCAACGACTCCGAAACATACTGCATAGAAAATAACATAGAACTTCCCATTCTCAAAATTTTATCTTTTATTCTCTCCGACAAAGAAATCAAACTGAAAATCTGCCAAAACATTGTTACAACTCCTACCGAAGACGAAATTCCTATAATAATACAACAATACCACTCTGGTAAAAACAACCTCCATCGTGGCATTAACGAAACTATCAGACGTATTAGGGAAAAATACAATTGGACCGGCTTAATTAAAACTGTAGAACAATTCATCAAATCCTGCGAAACTTGCCAAAAAGTAAAGTTCTGTAGGAAAAACTTAAGTGCACCTTTTGTTATTACGGAAACACCCAAGACTCCTTTCGAACGTATTAACATTGACATCTTCGAATATCCATCTAGAAATCATGCACTCACTATTAGGGACGAACTCACGAAATTTACACAAGCCTACCCCATAAACGACAAAACAGCTTCAACTGTCGTAAACACCCTTCTGATTTTCTTTCAACATTACGGAACTCCACTTCGCATCCATTGTGACTATGGACGTGAATTTGATAACACCTTAATGCGGGATCTATGCCAACTATACGACATAAAACTGACATTCTCCAGCGTTCAACATCCCGAGTCAAACGGTTCTATTGAAAGATTTCACGCGACCTTACCAGAAATGATAAGGGCAAATACAGCGGAACATCCAGACGAACATCCATTTAATGTCCTCCCTTATGCCATCATCTGTTATAATAACACGAAAAATAAAACCACCGGTTTCACGCCCTACGAACTTATATTTGGGCACACTTCAAGTAGGCCTCCAGAAACCCTTTACAACCAGGAAAAACTGATTTCGAAATACGTAAGAGACCTAAATAACAGAATGGACTATTACTACAGACTCGCCCGTGCTAAAACCGAAAGACAGAAAGAAAAATCTAAAGTGCGATTTGACCAACACGTTTCTACTAAACAACCCGATTACAAAGTAGGCGACAAAGTCTACGTAAAAGAGTCCCAAATCAAAAACAAAGCCGAAAACAAATTCAACGGCCCCTTCGAAATTACCGCAATACGAAAAAACTCTGCCACCGTCATAAATTTACAAACAAACCAAATAACTAAAGTTAACTTTGACAGACTAAAACCCTATTTTGAATAAATCCCTTTTTTCAGATTCTGTGGACTGTTTCAGTCGTGAACCTTCAACAGTACTCCATTACGCCTGTTAACAATACTATAGGAGTTTTCTTCCATGAAGAAGGAACCCTTAAAATTTCTAATGAGAAATGGACACTCCTTGTTTACAAAGATCTAAACCCCTTTCGAGACGCTATTTCTAACAACGACAATATACTGAACAGACTTTTAGAAACTATTAACGACAACAAAACTAACATTAAAATCTTCAAATCAAAAGTACAGACTCACGTAAGCCTCCTGAAACAAATATCAAAATCTGTTAACATCAAATATACAGAAATTTTCGCTGACACTGAGACTTACAGTACCAACAGAAAGAAACGCGGACTAATTAATGGACTGGGATCGATTTGGAAATCTATTTCCGGTAACTTAGATGCAACAGACGGAGAATACTTTAGTGACTCTATAAACAAAATTACTAAAGACCAACATCAAATTGAAAACTTAATGAAACGACAATTATCAGTAACAACTTCAGTCATTAAGAACCTTAACACCACAATACAAAAATTTCAGTCCGAAGAAAGAATATTTTCGGAAAATATCGAAGCAATTAGGAAGTCAATTGTGTTCATTAAAGACGATCTTGCTTTTTATGAACTTCAAGCCAATGTCTTGGATTTGTGTGAAAGCTTAATGGAAAGTTACGTATACATTGAAGATACCCTCAACGATGTATTAACTGCAGTCTCTTTCGCCCGTCTAAAAATCTTACATAGCTCAATTATAAACCCAGTAGATTTGGTCGACTCCCTTCAGAAAATATCACAGTCACTTCATGAAAATAACTTACCACTTCCAACCTATAGTTCAAATGTTGCTAGATACATCGATCTAATAGAATTGGAAGCTTTTCAGATCAATACTAAAATTGTTTTTGTACTAAAAATCCCCTTAGTCAATCCTGAAACTTATACACTATACCGCTTGTATCCTATCCCAGTTTTGGATTATCGAACAGGATTTCACCATATTCTTCCAACAAAATTAAAATATATCGCGAGAGATGACGATTCGCTATTGTACGCATCTTTCGAAGACCTGAGTGACTGTAAGCCATTATCTAAAGAACATAAGATCTGTTCCAAAGTTATTCCACACACCATAGACAAAGAAGCCCTCTGCGAAGCACAGCTTCTTAGACAGCCAGCAGCCCTTCCTCCAACTTGCAAGCCTTTAATATTATATGCCGAAGAGTATAATATTCAAGAGATTGACCTGAACCTTTGGTTAATCTCGATTTCCGGACAGTTGCCCATCAACATCAAGTGCAAGGGAGAAGATGTCGTTACCCAATCCATATCGACAAATTCTCTACTGACCATCCAACCCAGTTGCAATGCCTTCATCGGAAACACCAGGGTCCATGCCAGAAGGACCACCAACAACGTTGACAACATCACACTTAAGAGTCACCCAGTCAACATCCCCTACAACTGTTGCGACAACCTGCCAACCATCAGTCAGCTTCCAAAGTTGAAACCCATGAGACTACAAGAATTGGATGCCAGAGACCTGAATATCGCTAACCATAAGCTTAGACAATACTCCAGGGAATTGGAAAAGCTCCTAGACCAACCATTCTTGGAGAAACACACCTCCTGGTTTACGATCATCACAATGGCAACAACCGCAATTGTGGTTGCCCTCCTTTCCATGAACATCATCAGGAAGAAATTTCAGAAGCCTCCAACGATCAGCCCTCCTGCCGATCCAGCACCACCACCAGGTCCATCAACCATCAAGCCCAGGGTAAAACTCCATAGCCTCCTTAGTCCTGTCGAGGATATGGAATTGCAGAACCTCCCTTAAAAGTCGATGCTGTAGCATCAACTTTTTTATATGGATGGGAGTTGTTATATAAGTTATTCCAGCGACTTATGTGAAACCATCTAGCAACAGTTCCCAAGCTGAGTCAGCATCCACGTGTCGTCTCAGGTTACCTTCGACGACGTACATCCGTGAGAACAGCAAACGCTGCGACAGCTTAGTCAGCATTCTAATGTTATAAATTGTTCAATTGCCTTATGTCTGCATTCATTGTTACTTACAGATTTGTCTAGTTTAGTTTAACACTCATTTTGTCTTTTTAATTGTTATATAAAGTTTTATTATTTTCATTGTTATTTTCAAGTTATTATTTTTATTAAAAGTATTGTGCAACTATAAATAAAATCTTTTTTAAAAATAGAAATTTTGAAAGTGTGATATAACATATATATATATATATATATATATATATATATATATATATATTTCCATTTTTGCACCATTTTATTTATTCGATTTCAATAAATAAATACAGTAAATATTTATATCGTTATTTGTTAACCTGCCTTCTATTTTCCTGTATGTCCAGGTATAAAAGCATTGCATGCATTAAGCCTACGACGTAAGATTCCTCAAATTCGGTTACGAACATAAATTATATACAACAGTTGTCCTGTATATAATTTCCTTTAGTACCCTGGAAATAGTAATCAATTCCCGTAAGTCATTAACGGTTAAATTTAAAAAGGATAGTTGATTAAGTCAATCAGGTTAAACAAATATTTCGTTTTCAATAATACAAATAGGAATTCTGAATAATCCCATTGTGCAAATTGTGTCAATATATTGTTACTTTTCTGGTAAATGACACTTCATTTGTGAATATCATAATACGTGTAAAATTAGTAACGTGCCTTACATTAAATATTTTGGTAAGATCTTGGAAACAAAATCCAGAAGCAACAGCTCCTAAACTGTAGTAGTGTTAAAGAACTGTTTTTGTTCATACAGAATCCTTAACTCAGTCGGTGCCCATATTCCTAATTAATTAACAACAAAAAAAAAATTGTACTTTTTTAGTTGGGTCATTGTGTGCACAATTGAAAAAAGCTTCAATTTAAACGATACGCGTTTATCTTCTGCGGCCAGAATTAACTTTGACTGGTTTTAGAGAACGAGATTATTGTAAGCAAGGCAGTGTGATTTTATATATTATGCAAAACGCTTCTTTATGAAGATTTTCTGTGAAAAATTCCTACTAATTCGCGAGCGTTTTGATTGGTTTCTCTTAGACAATATGGGTCAACTCATACGAAGAATAATTTGTTAAAACAAATTGCACAACTAAGAAATTCACACTTAAAAATTATGTTAACTTACAAGCTGCAATATCAAATTTATTATCTTTATAACTCACACCCTCTTATTGACATCCTACCCGTGAATTTTCATAAATCATAGATATTCCCAAATTTATGCATAACCCGACTTATCGTCATGTATTTTAAATATTTCCAGTCGCACAACGCCCGCCCAGGAGCAGTTGAGCGGTAGCAGCCAAGTACATTTCTGGATTTCTCTTCTCGACGAAAGTCAAGCACCATGCGGTGATTTATCATTTACGGAGGATTATTACCGAATTACTTTTCAACAGCCGAGCAACGGATTGGGGTGAAAAAGTAGGTCAGAAACGTGATTATTGTTGTTGGAAACGTTTCCATTGATTATAGGGCAGGAAGGCCGGTTTATTTCAATGATAAAAGACGTTGACCATCTCGTTGAGATGAATAACACCGTCGACATACCAACTTCCTTCTGTATCGCGACCGGATAATGAACTTTGCAAAAAAATTGCATTAATCGTCATTTATGATTAAAAGTAGAGCACAAGAAATTAAAATGATGGCAGAAGAAAGCAGTTCTAATATTTCAAGGCTACTACCTCATAAAAGGCAGATGTTCTCAAGTTATATATATATATATATATATATATATATATATATATATATATATGGAGTCTAAAATTTCCTCCATCCTAGCTTAGATAGTGATGGATGATTTATTAGAGAGTTGTATTCCAAAATTGAACTTTCCATTGCCTTTCCTTTTTAAATATGTGGATGACATTATCACAGCCATTCCTCATCACCATGAGAACTATATCCTTCAGACCTTCAACAGCTATAATCAAAATATTCAATTTACAATTGAAAAAGAAACTAATAATGGAGTTCCTTTCTTGGATACTAGGGTCATTAGAGATGACCATCAAAACATTGTATTAGATTGGTATCAAAAACCAACCAATTCGGGTAGACTAATGAATTTTAACAGCTATCACAAACACAATATAAAAAAGAATCTAGTTTTAGGCCAAAAAAACAGAATCATGAATATCTCTCATCCTAATCTAATTGGAAATAATATAAAATTATTGGCCCAACAATTAGTAGAGCTTTTCAAAGAAATTGGTTAATAAGTTGTTATTTTCCACTTTTAATATAACCCCGATTAGCAGAGGAAAAAAAACACCAGAACAGGTTGTTATTACTGAACATACCAGTTTTGTGTCCTTACCTTACATCAAGGACCTTACTCCCAGACTCTGTAACATTTTAAAAGATGTAGAAGGGATCCGTATTACCAGCAAACCGGTAAAAAAGGTTGGAGATGTGTTTTCACATATTAAATATAGGGTAGGTTTGTTGAACAGATCTAATGTCATTTACAGCATAAAATGTGCTGAGTGTGAGGCACGATACAGGGGACAAACCAAAAGACACTTAAAAGACCGTTTAGTGTCTCATAGAAGTGATATTCGGCTAAACAAAATGTCTTGTTGCCTGGCGGAACACCAAATACAAGAGGGCCATGCTATTGATTTTAGTAGTGTTGAAATTTTAGATTCCAGCAATAACCTTTACAAAAGACATTTCTTGGAGATGGCCCACATCTTCCAATGTAATAATAGTATGAACAAGAGGATTGATATAAAAAATCTTAATAATATATATTGCAATTTACTTTCGTGGAAGCAATAACCATCAGAGGGGAGGTTAATTAAATCATATCAATATGGTATAAAAATAATAACTAAACAAATATATTTTCTACATGGCAGGCAAATGGGTTGATATATGGTTATAGTGTTGTGACAGGAGCTGATTTGTTTTAAATTCGCCTTATGCTTATAAGTAATTTTATTCGATCTATGACATGTTCGCTCACTTACAGAACAACTTATTGGTCAGTCCTTGTATGTATCTAGGAACACCAAAGATGATGTTTAAAGAAAATTATGAAGTAAACATAACCTTATTATAAGTAGCTTAGCAGTCTTTCCACATGTTTTAACCTTTTCTTTTTAAAAAAAATAAATGCAACAGGTTCTGCAAAATTACATATATTGGTAAACACTAATTTTTAATTTAGTAATAAATGTATTGTAATCTATTGTTTTTAACCCGTATTTTGTTTCGAGTCATTAGTATTTTAATAAATTTTTTATATGGTTCACAATTGTATAGTAGGTATTCTGTAGTTAAGGCTGTTTTTTTTTTATGTTACAGATTAGCTGATGAAGCTGGATAATATTTCAGCGAAACGTTCTAACTAAATTCAATAAAGTAATGATGTAACTACCTCTACCAACTGGTTTGTTTGTTTTTTTATATGATTGGAGCAATACCCAATATTTTTACTACTTGAAATTAATACTCCAAAATAGATTGAATTTTCCTATATATATGTTATATGCAAAATATATCAGCACTTAGTTCACATAGTCGAGAAGTCAACGGAATTTAAAGCGTACGTGACTTCTCAGGGATATCAAATTTCATCTTGAATTATATGCAAACAACTTCCCGGAAACCTACACGAGTCCGTTTACCCAGTAAAAACGCTGACTTGCATCAGCACTTTTGTTTAATGTTATAAAAGCAACTGGAAACGTTCTCGTGTTGTCATTCAAATAATATCATTTATAGCATTAAGTTATTCAAGTACTTTAACTATTTTAATTGTTCACTTTTAATATTGTATGTTACTAAATAAATAATTTTTTTTAAAAAGTGAATTGAATCAAAGTGAATATAAAATTGGCGCAGTCAGTAGGATTGTCCAACACAGTTAGAACACGTGAATACTAACTAACTGTGGAGATTTGTAAATCATTGTGGACAAAACCTACTTGAAAAGGACAACAACTACCAAGTACTAGCAAGGGAACACGCAACCAGGCTAACCAGTGCTAAGTGACGCGGAGAACAGTCCGATGCGAGGAATAATAACGTAAGAATCACATAAAGTAACTATTTTTTATTTTTTTTGAATGACCACCAGTTCTTTCATTTATATAATATTTTATTCCTCATAACCTTACCTTCCTAAATAATTTTAAAACTATATATTTCACATAATCATATTATTTTATTTCCATTACTTTGACTTACATATTTCGAAGTATTTGAAACATTATTTCAAGTTTATTATTAATCTACCATTTATACATTCCTATTTCAAATTTGTTATTACCCTATTAAACATTGCTCGATATTGGATTTTGATAAACTAGATATTTACCATTTACATTTAAAACCTCAACATTTAATTTTTATTTACTGTGCGAATTTATATATTTATAAAAATGGCCACCACTAGACAAGCAGCTACACCAACCGTAGAACCCTATAAGCTTTCGGAAATATTTGCCATAATTCCTGAGTATGATGGTAATCCGATATTTTTGAATACTTTCATATGCTCCTGTAATACTGCTTACAGCATGGCAACGGATAATCAGCAAGTATTGCTAATTCTCCACATCAAAAATAAGTTACGCGGTAGAGCGGCTGAATTAATTAATTCGCGAAACCCTAGTCAATTAGCTGAAATCCAAACCCTCCTAGAAAATCATTTTGGAGATCCTAGAGATCTCTCGGCTCTCATACAGGACTTGCAACGAATGCGGCAAACTCCTAATGAATCCCCCCTCACTTTCTCTGCTAGACTCCAGACGCACCAAGCGAAAATGCTAGCAGCTATAAACAAACAAAATTTAACCATCAAAGAAAAGCAAGCGCAGATTGACTTAATAGAGTCAATGGCTCTTAATAGCCTCCTCACGGGTTTAGAGCCCAAAATTGGTCAACTCGTACGCGCTAGCGACCCGTGCAGTATTCTCACTGCCATTTCCAGAATTAAACGAGAACTACAACTATCACATTTAGAAACCCAGAAATTTTCAGGTAATAGAAGTTTCCAACAACCCACTCGTAAACCAAATAACGGTCCACCTCCAAAACAATGCTCTTTTTGTAAACGCATGGGCCATTTAAGCAACGAATGCTTATTGAGAATGAGACAATTTCAACACAACCCGAATTCTAATCAGAACTATTCGAATTACCGCCCTCATTTTTCCAATCAACCTGCTAATCAATCTACAAATGTTAATCCCAGTCAACAATTTTCACAGCAACAATTTCATCCATCTACCAGTAGACAACCCCAAATGTCTGGCAATTACAGACCAAACCCGAGTTTCTTTAAACATCAACAACGCCAACAACCAAAGACTCATCACTTGAACAATCTGCAATTCGGACCATATCACAATGAATATAACTACTCTCAAAACGAAAATCATTACACCTCTTTACCCGATGAGTACGGAAACGTACAAGATTATCACCCCAATGATTTCGAACAAAACAATGAACCAGAATATTTCAATACTGAACAGTTATACGAATTTTATTCTGACGAACCTGATTCTTCTCAAGTAAATTTTCATTTGACCCCCACTCAGTCAGAACCCCCAGACCAAGAAATTTCAGAAATTCAAACCCAAATTCAGACAATGAATCTGGACGACTTCAGCCCCAATGTCAACTTCCCAGAACAGAACTTTCTGTAAGACCCCTTCTTTCCGTCAACTCAAAGAATCTTTATTATATTACTGACTCTTCAAACACCTATAAACTTCTTATCGATACAGGTGCAGGACTTTCAATTTTTAAACCTGAAACCTGCCAACGCTTCAAACAACGATTTCCCGAAAACGTAGTCATCCAAGGAATCACCGATCAGAAAATCTTAATCAACGAATCCACCCTTGTACCTTTCAATGTCGCCGACCCACACAAGGTATATATTTGCGACATCGACATTGAATTCGACGGATTACTGGGTTCAGATTTCCTTGAACACTATAACTGCGTTATAGACTTTAACAGCAAACAACTTGTCACTAATTTTAAAACTTTACCTCTCTACAAAGTTACGGATGATACTGTCATGCGTACTCAGAACCCTTCAACTTTCAATAACTGCATCCCGGTTAATACAATCTGTTTAGAACCCCGAACAGAACAAATATGTAAATTAAAATGTAACCTCACTAATACTGATGCTTTCCTATCATCTGCCGAAATAGAAAAAGTTTATCTTCCCCGTGCCCTTGTTAAAATTAATGAAAAAGGCGAATTCCTTACTTCAGTTTTAAATGCAAATGCTATCCCCAAGACTGTTAATTTCGACAATTTGGAACTCGAACCGATAAACAATTTTTCTGTAAACATTCTTTCTGAAAATTACTCTCAAAACTTGACCCAGCCTGATAGACAAACTACAATTATGGAACAACTTCGGTTAGAACATCTGAACGAGGAGGAAGCCGAACTTATTTCTCAACTTTGCCTCGAATATTCCGACATATTCTATTTAGAAGGTGACCAACTGACCTTTACAAACGAAGTCAAACATTCGATAGACACTAATAACGCAAAACCCTCTTTCACAAAGTCATATCGGTACCCCCAAATACACAAACAAGAGGTAAAAAGTCAGATATCAAAGATGCTTGACCAAGGCATTATACGTCCGTCTAATTCGCCATGGTCATCCCCGGTTTGGGTAGTTCCCAAAAAACTAGACGCATCTGGTACCCAAAAATGGCGTGTCGTCGTCGATTATCGTAAATTAAATGAACTTACTGTTGACGACAAATATCCCCTACCGAACATTTCGGATTTACTTGACCAACTTGGCAAATGCCAATACTTCACCACCCTCGACTTAGCTTCCGGGTTTCACCAAATCGAAATCGATACTAAAGACATCCAAAAAACAGCATTCACAGTTGATAATGGCCATTTCGAATTTGTTAGAATGCCCTTCGGTCTTAAAAACGCTCCATCCACCTTCCAAAGGGTAATGGATAATATTCTTTTAGGTGTTCAAAACGAGAGATGTTTAGTCTATATGGACGACATTATCGTTTATTCTCCGACTATACATGAGCACATAGCCCGACTTTCAGAAGTTCTCAAACGATTGCGAAAAGCCAATCTAAAAATCCAACCCGACAAATGCGAGTTTCTTCGCAAAGAGATCGCGTATCTTGGCCACCTTATAACTCCCGAAGGCGTGAAGCCTAACCCCTCAAAGGTAGATTGTATCTTAAATTTCCCCCAACCAAAAAACCCAAAAGATATCAAGTCCTTCTTAGGGTTAGCTGGTTATTACAGGCGATTCATCCCCAATTTCGCCAAGATTTCAAAACCTTTGACAAGATTACTTCAAAAAGACACACCTTTCCAGTTTGATTCAGAATGTGTCAAATCTTTTGACGAATTAAAAAGAGCCCTTACTTCTACTCCCATACTCATATACCCTAATTTTGAAGAGCCATTTATTCTTACAACCGACGCCAGTTCATTTGCTATCGGCGCAGTGCTCTCTCAAGGCCCCGTAGGTAAAGATTTACCCGTAGCCTATGCCTCCAGAACTCTCTGCAATGCTGAAACTAAGTATTCAACCATAGAACGAGAACTCCTTGCAATAGTGTGGGCGGTTAAACACTTTCGTCCGATAATTTTTGGCCGTAAGTTTTTACTTCTGACCGATCACCGCCCGTTAACTTGGCTGTTTTCTATAAAGGATCCGGGAAGTAGACTTGCAAGATGGCGCCTTAAGCTCGAGGAGTACGACTATCAAATAATTTACAAACCGGGCAAAGTAAATAAAAACGCCGACGCGCTCTCTCGCATTAAAGTTAACAACTTTAATGAATACATATCATTTCAAGCAAACAATCATCTAACACCATTTACAGTACTCCCAACAAACGAAACTGACGATGACTCACAAGAACCCCAGACGAGAAGTCCCATTAATCTCCAACAAATCTCCGAAGAATTTAAAACTTTTGTCGAGCGATATCAAACCGTCTCTCTCGTAGATTACGACAAAATTCAATTTTCTAATTGCCAACTCTTAGACCGAGGAAACAAAAACATCCTAGTATTTCCCCAAGGCTCTCTCATGAAAAATTTTCACCATGACATCATCGAAGACATTTTTGAGGAAAATGCTGATTTCCATACCCCTAGAGTAAATGTCTTTGCAAGCAAAAGTGTCAGAAAAAGACGCTATTACATCGTCCCTCTCCCTTCTGACCCAGAAATAGTCAACGAGATTCTTTTCGCATCTCTGTATAATAGTAGAGATGTGTTCACTGAAAATGAAGTATTCTGTGTTGAGAATAACATTGAACTGCCCATTTTGGAAATGCTTTCGTTTATCTTTTCCGAAATCGATATCAAATGGAAAGTTTGCCAAAATATCGTCCAAACGGTTGAGAAAGACCAAATACCCATCATCCTCGACCAATTCCATAACGGCAAAAATAATATACACCGAGGTATCAATGAAACTATCCACAGAATAAAAGAAAAATACAATTGGCAAGGACTGACTAAGGACGTTGACAATTTTATCAAAAACTGTCAATCTTGCCAGAGAGCAAAAGTTTACCGGAAAAATCTCGACAGCCCACTTGTCATTACTGAAACCCCACGGACACCCTTTGAACGCGTCAACATCGATATTCTAGAAGTCCCGACAAAAAACTACGCATTAACTATCCGGGACGAATTAACAAAATTCTCTCAGGCCTACCCCATAACCGACAAATCCGCAAAAACCGTTGTTAGTACCTTACTACTCTATTTCCAACACTTCGGTACTCCATTACGGATACATTGTGATTATGGCAGGGAATTCGACAACACACTAATGAGAGATTTGTGTAAACTATTTGACATCAAACTATCTTATTCTAGTGTGGGACATCCCCAGTCAAATGGTTCATTAGAACGATTCCACTCGACCTTATTAGAGATGATTAGAATCCATAAACTAGAAAATCCTGACGAACATCCTTTTAACATCCTCCCTTATGCAATCATTGCATATAACAATTCTGTAAACAAAACTCATGGATTCACCCCTTACGAACTTGTTTATGGACATACTTCGAGTAGGACTCCAGAAACTCTCTACAACCAACAAGCCCTGATAACTAAGTACATCAGAGATCTCAATAATCGTATCTCTCACTATTATAAAATTGCTCGCGAAAGAACGGAAATCCAAAAACATAAAGCGAAAGTCAGATTTGATGAACACGTTTCTGAAAATCTCCCTAACTATCAAATAGGCGATAAAGTCTATATTAAAGAATCCCAGATCAAGGACAAACTCCAAAATAAATTCAATGGTCCTTTCGAAATCCTGGAGATTCACAGAAACTCCGCAACAGTACTAAACCCTAAAACTAACCAACAATCAAAAGTTAATTTCGACCGAATGAAACCGTTCTCAGAAAGTTAATTTCTGTTTCAGGTTTTGCCTGCTGTTCGGGTCAGCAGTACCCCAATTTCAAATACGACCAATAAACAATACTTTAGGTATCTACTTCCATAACGAAGCAGAAATAACTGTATCCAATGATAAATGGACACTTTTAGTACACAGAAATATTTCTACACTAGAACAAGTATTTACAACAAATAACAGAATATTACAAACTCTTGTAAAAACTGTTAACTTCAATTCTTTTGCTATGAACTACTTTCGCGCAGACGTACAAACCCAAACAGAAATTTACTGACATTCACATGGACACTAAAAGACACAAACGAGGTATACTTGATGGGGCAGGTACCCTTTTTAAGGCAATCACCGGCAATTTAGACGCCGCCGACGGAAAATACTTTACCGAAAGCATAAACCGCTTAAATCAAGGCCAACTTCAAATTGAGAACTTACAAAAAAACCAAATAAGTGTCACCACATCCGTAATTAAAAACATCAACGAAACTATCCAAAATCTTAGAATTGACGAGAAACTTTTTAACGATAACATGATAAAGCTGGAAAACACTATCGGAAAAATTAATGATAAGGTCGCCTACGTCGAATCAAAACTCGCACTACTTGAAGTGTGTGAAAAACTTATGGAGAATTATCTCTACTTAGAAGATAATTTGAATGATGTTTTAAATTCTATCACATTCGCGCGTCTGAAAATAATTCACTCTTCAATTTTAACACCAGAACATCTTATTACCTCATTACAGGAAGTAAGCAAAATTTAGTCAAAAGTAACCTTCCATTGGCTGTAAAGTACTCGAGCATCGCACAATATCTGGAAATTATTGAACTAGAGGCATTTCAAACATATACCGATCTTATATTTGTGTTAAGAATCCCTTTAGTCGAACAACATCCTTACACAGTCTTTCATTTATATCCTATCCCTATATACGATGAAAGAACAGGTTTACATCATATGCTATCCTTCACTCAAAAATATCTTGCAAAGAATGATGATTCTTTAATGTTTATTCCGATCAAAGACTTAAGTGCGTGTAAACCGTTATCCACTCGTAAGAAACTGTGCTCTGAACTTTACGCATATCCTATTGACACAAACGCGTTATGTGAAGCTCAACTTCTAAAGAATGTCCAGAAGGTACCCGACAACTGTAAAAGCTCACTAATATTCACTCAAGGATACAACGTTCAAAAACTAGAACCCAATACATGGCTCATAATTACTTCTGAACCCATAAGTGTTACAGTGAATTGCGCTCAAACAAACCCAAAAACTCTTACAATCTCCCTCAACTCCATATTGACTCTTCAATCAGAGTGTAGTGCGTTTATAGGAATTACAAAAGTTCAAGCCGAATCTGGTAAACAAACCGATGTTCTAGAAACCTTCCAACCAGTAACAGTGCCGTTCAACTTTTGCGACGCAGTGCCAGAAAAAATTATAATTCCTGAACTTCAGCCCCTGAAGCTGAACACGCTTAACGTAGAAGAATTAGACGTAGCAAATCACAAATTGGAACAATATTCCAGAGACCTCGATGGTCTCATAAACCAGCCGTTTGTAACCAAAAATATCTCTTGGTTTACCTATACAACCATAGCTGCTCTCATGATCATAGCAGCACTCATCACCTTCCAAGCTGTCAAAAAGAGGATGGTAAAACCTCCAAAGGACTGCAATCCTGACCAGACTTCAGTGCCTCAGCCAAGACTCAAATTCTTCCCCAAGCTTAGGCCTGTTTTGAAAACAGAACAAAGGTTAGAGACGCAAGTTTAGGTATACCCTTTATGTTCTCTAAAAACACTATTTTTAATATTAATTTATATCATTAACTTTTTATTTTTCTACACATTATTTTTATTCACATTTCCTTTTACTTTATATTTTATTTTGATATGTTTAGGTTAAGCATTTAATTATTACTCGTATTATTTTATTGCTCATTTATTTTAACATATTTTGATTTTATTTTACAAATATCAATTTGATTTTTACCTATTATTTTATTCATATTTTATACACTTATTACTTATTATTCTTCATACCATTCAAACATCATTTTATATTATTTTATGTTTCTGTTCCTAAAAGTTGATGTTATAGCATCAACTTTTGATATGTAAGGGGAGTTGTTATATGCAAAATATATCAGCACTTAGTTCACATAGTCGAGAAGTCAACGGAATTTAAAGCGTACGTGACTTCTCAGGGATATCAAATTTCATCTTGAATTATATGCAAACAACTTCCCGGAAACCTACACGAGTCCGTTTACCCAGTAAAAACGCTGACTTGCATCAGCACTTTTGTTTAATGTTATAAAAGCAACTGGAAACGTTCTCGTGTTGTCATTCAAATAATATCATTTATAGCATTAAGTTATTCAAGTACTTTAACTATTTTAATTGTTCACTTTTAATATTGTATGTTTCTAAATAAATAATTTTTTTTAAAAAGTGAATTGAATCAAAGTGAATATAAATATATATATATATATATATATATATATATATATATATATATATATGTTCTGAGAGGCTTCCGCGGTCATTATTATGAACTAAACTAGGTTCCGAGTGAGTACCGCGTCTGAATTTATTAATTGCTCGAAGTTTCGACTCCTGCTTTGGAGCCATTATGAAGAGACAAAAGTGAAAAAGAACTGAAGTTCAGTTACCTACTGACTCTTGGGGAGTAGGCAGATTGAGGCCCGGAGTTCGATCTAGACTCTGAAACTCTTTTTCACTTTTGTCTCTTGATAATGGCTCCAAAGCAGGATTCTATTCGGAAAGGAGCTGCGATTACCCTGCGATTTGGCTTTTGGCTCCGCCGAAGAACCTTCCCAAGACATCGACGATTATGCCGACAAGGTCCGACATAACATGCTGGCAATACACCAATTTAAAAAAAATTACCCGTACTTTAAAAAATATATAGCACATTTCTTCAAATCAAATATGCCAACGTGACAATTTTGTTAGTTGAATTGCCAAAAAAAAAATTGTAAGAATATTCTAAAGTTTATAGATGTTTTTCTGCTCACAACCTCGACTAACGTAAGTGATTAGTTTTTCACTTCTAAATTGTTAATATTTGTGTTATTTGTAGTATATTGACTGACGATGAAATAAAATAATTTCGAAAGTTTTCAAAAATAAGTTAAAAGAGTATTTCCTTATAACCCAAGAAGTTTGGCTGCGTCCCTATATTTTCTTGTAATATATATATATATATATATATATATATATATATATATATATATATATATATATATATATATATATATATAGCCGACCCTGTGTCATTTCAGCACGACAACAAACGCTTTAAGATAAAAAAAATACGATTCTCGAAAAGACTCGACAGCGGAAGGAGCGATGATGATTTCTACTGGAGAATTCTACGCTGGTGATATAAAAGAAGAACGCCACGATCGCCAGGCAGTTATACCGCGACGACTAGCGTATATGGGATTGTTATTGTACTGAATCAGCTGTTTGAATGTAAATAAAGTTCTAGAAAAGTGACAGTGCATATTAGTTTTATAATTTTTAATTGAACCCACGAAGTATATTGCAATTTGGTGTTAGAAGTGTAGGATTAAGTGCAGTAATTTGATTTATGGAAACTCGAAGTATGGAAAAAACCGACGAAACTACCAGAAAAATTATCAAACAGGTTACGGAGGGACTAGACGAAAAAATAGCACAGATTCTAGAAAAACGTGACAAGAAGGAGAAACAACATCAAGAAGAAATTCAACAAAGGTTAGTGAAATCTTTTGATGATAAACTTAAAGTTGAATTAGGAAATCTTGTCACTAATATCGATGAAAAACGTAAAATAGAATTAGAAAATCTTGTTTCTACGATAAAAAGTGAACAACAAAATCTTTTTTCCACGATGAAAAGTGAGCAACATAATTTAATTGAGGGATTATTCTCGAAATTTGAAGAAAAACGACAAAATGAATTTAAAATAACTGAAGAAAAAAGACAAATGCAATTTGAACAACTAATGCAAACAGTAAGACAAGTTAATGAAACAGTTAATGAAAGAATGCAAATAGTTGAGTCAGATATAAAAGAGATAAATGATGACATTAAGATCATAAAAAATACCGTGGACACTCTTGAAACAAAAGTAGATGACCTCGACTCCATCCAAAGCCAGGTAAAAGTTGAAATTAGTTCGATTCAAAACACAGTTCAAGACCAAATCAGTGCCATCCAAGATAAGGTAGAAACAGAAATTAAAAAAATGCAACAGGACTTACAACGAGGAAAATACCAGAACACCGTTAGTACCAGAGGTTCCGTTTGTAAACCACCCACATTTGATGGCAGTTCATCTTGGCCCATGTATAAACGGCAATTTGAGGCCATGGCTACAGCTAATGGATGGGATAACCAAGAAAAATCTACTTCTCTGGTAATTTCGTTAAGAGGTCCGGCCCTAGAACTCCTCCAAAGCATTCCAGTCGATGAACAAGGCAATTTCGACAAGATCATCGCCATCCTAGGCAAACGATACGACAATCAACCCTTGAGCCAGGTATACCAAGTCCAACTCAGTGGAAAAACGCAAAAATCCGGTGAAAGCCTTCAAGAATTCGAAGCAGAGATTAGACGGTTAGTTCACCTGCCCTATCCAGACCTGCCAGATGAAACGAAAGACCAGTTGGCCACACAGAGTTTCATAAACGGCATCAGAGATGTGGAAGTTCAAAGAAATTTAAGACTGAGTGGCGTCAAGAAGAGTAATGAAGCTCTACTTCGGGCTTTGGAAGTAGAGGCCGTCAGGAACATGTCCAAGCCGAGGGTCCGAGCAGTTTCCTTCAACCAGGAAGAGTCAGAGTCACCATTTCAAGCGCTGCTGGCTGGTCTGAACAAAATATTTGACCGGTCACCAAGAACTGGCACCAGAGGGGCATGTTACCGCTGCGGACGGACAGGACACTTCCAACGTGATTGTCGAGTGAGGCCACCTGAAAGATCACCGACCAGGGGTAACCAACAAAACAGCCACATGTCCAGAGACCGTCAGTCAGTCAGCATAGGGGGGCGAATGTTGACTGTTCCTCCACCAGCCCCCAAAACGTTATCCATCCGGGAATTTTGCCGAGATAGCGGCAGCCTAGTCATCAGAGGCACCATCAATGGGCGAGCAGTTACCATCACCATAGACACCGGCGCCGCTGTGTCCATTGCCAAGTCCAGGGTTTTGACAGCATCAGAAATTCGGCCAGTTACCAATAACATCCAGTTCAGAACGGTCACCGGCGAGTCCATGTCAATACAGGGTGAGGCAGATGTCGTGCTACAGATAGGGGACAACATGATCCGGCATAGGGTCCTTGTAGCGAATATTGAGGACGATTTTATACTGGGAATGGACCTAATTAGCCAGCATGGATTTATGTTCGACCCGAGATATGATGTTCTTCGGTTCCTAAATGAGGAATTTGTATTGACACGGCCCGTCAACACATCAGTCACCCCCATAAAAATTGTGGCAAAGTCTTCAGCTAGAATTCCCGGTCGAACGGAACAGATTATTCATGGACAGCTAGACAGCAATCCTGGGAGCTGCGTTGGAATGGTGGAGCCCGTACACTCAGCTCATGACTACTTGGTTGGACGGGCTATATTTAAAACCGGACGAGATATACCAATCAGAGTCCTGAATCTGTCCAACAACGACATCCGAATTACCAATGGTCAAGAGATAGCTTGTTTCGAGCCAGTAGAGACCATCATCAATTGCGAAGAAGAGTACCAGACGTCGGTGAAGGAGCCAGGGCCCGATAAAGAGTTCCTACAACAGTTTGCTGACCATTTGACACACTTGACCCCAGAGAACCAGAAGAAAGCCAAGCAATTTATCACAAAACACTGGCAAATTTTTAACAGTAAAAATGGAACCACCTGTCGCACCAACATCATCCAGCATCGAATAGATACCGGAAAGGCTCAACCCATCAGAATACACCTAGACGACTACCATTGGAGCAACAACAGGCAGTCGAGGAAAACATCGAGTCCATGTTACAAAATGGAGTTATTAAGCCATCCATCAGTCCATGGTCTGCTCCCGTCGTGCTAGTTAAAAAGAAACATGGAACCACCCGATTTTGCGTGGATTACAGAAAGCTGAATGATGTCACGAAGAAAGACAGCTATCCACTACCCCGAATCGATGACACTTTGACCACACTAGCAGGCTCCCGTTGGTTCTCCACACTAGACCTAAAAAGTGGATATTGGCAGGTTGGTCTGCACGCAAACGAAAGAGAGAAGACAGCGTTCTCCACCAGTAAAGGGCTGTTTCAGTTCACGGTCATGCCCTTTGGGTTATGTAATGCACCCACTACATTTGAGAGGCTAATGGAGTATGTACTGAGCGGGTTAACATGGAGGACGTGCTTAGTGTACATCGACGACATTCTAGTCATGGGCCAGACATTCGACGACTATCTGAAGAACCTGGGCGAAGTATTCTCCAGAATTAATAACGCCAACCTGAGACTCAATCCGAAGAAGTGTTCTTTGTTTCAAAAAGAAGTAGAGTTTTTGGGCCACGTAGTGTCCGAGTCAGGAATCCGCACCAACGAAGACAAGATAGAAGCCATCCATGATTGGCCAGTTCCAAGAGACAAACATGAACTCCGAAGCTTCTTGGGCCTCTGTTCATACTACCGGCGTTTTGTTGAGGGATTTGCCACCATCGCCGTCCCTCTACATCGGCAGACCACTGATAAAGAGACCTTCCATTGGAATCAGGATTGCGAAACATCATTCAGGCGACTAAAGGCAGCACTATGTTCCAGCCCAATCCTAGCCTTTCCTACACAGTCCGGCAACTTCATCTTAGACACCGACGCCAGCAACACAGGTTTGGGGGCCGTCCTATCCCAGGTGCAAGATGGTGAAGAGAGGGTGATCGAGTACTACAGCCGTGGATTCTCGAAGCCAGAAAGAAATTATTGCGTCACCAGAAAAGAACTTCTTGCAATAATAAGGGCTGTTGACAATTTCCACAAATACCTGTATGGTCGCCATTTCTTAATCGGAACAGATCATTCCGCACTCAAATGGCTGCTGGACATGAAGACACCGGAAAGATAACTGGCCAGATGGATGGAGAAATTACAGCAATACGACTTCAAGGTGGAACACCGTGCCGGCCGGTTGCACAATAATGCCGATGCCCTATCCAGAAGACCCTGTAGAGCGGAATGCAAGCATTGTCTGAAGACGGAACAGCGAGAGGGTATCTCCATCAGGCAGATCCGAGTGCAGGCCAATGAAGGCTGGACAATGGAACAGTGCATCCAGGACCAAATGGCTGATCCAGACATCGAACCAATCTTGTCACTCAAAATGAGAGGGGCACCCAAGCAACGATGGGACGAGGTAGCTAGATACTCCGGCGTGCTGAAATCGTTATGGGCTCAGTGGGACTCTCTAAGAGTAGACAATGGAATGCTCAAGCGAGTTTGGGAAAGCGCTGATGGACGAGAAACCAAGTCCCAACTGGTAGTTCCGAAGAAAAAGGTACCAGCCATCCTGACCGAAGTACATGATGGAATTACCGGAGGCCACCTGGGCATGAATAAAACCCTAGACAAAGTTCGCCAGCGGTACTACTGATTGAATTACTTCGAAGACGTCAGAGCTTGGTGCCGCAAATGTGCCACATGTGCCGCCAGTAAGGGCCCGAAGACCTGAACCAAGGGTAGAATGCAGAAGTACAATGTGGGCGTCCCAATTGAGAGAATTGCCATCGATGTTGCCGGTCCGTTTCCCGAGTCTGAGAGGGGGAACAAATACATTCTAGTCGCAATGGATTACTTCAGCAAATGGCCTGAGGCATATGCGATACCCAACCAAGAGGCAACCACGGTAGCGACGGTGCTAGTAGAACAACTATTCAGCAGGTTTGGCGTCCCGATGGAATTACATTCAGACCAGGGGCGTAACTTCGAATCGAATGTATTCCAGAAGGTCTGCACGATGTTGGGGATCAGGAAAACGAGAACAACACCATTGCACCCACAGTCAGACGGAATGGTGGAAAGATTCAACAGGACCTTGGAACAACACCTATCCAAGGTCGTCAGCAATAATCAGCGTGATTGGGATGAGCATATTCCCCTATTCCTGTTGTCATATCGCTCTGCTGTACATTATTATGTACAGCAGACCAAATTGTCCTTGTTTAATTTTAAATTTAAGTTGTACATACTTTCATTAATTTAAGTTATTTATGCTTTTAGTTCATAAGTTTCCTCTTCTTATGATTTTACTCAACACTCTCATCTTTCCTACTATTGTACAGGCCTGACCCCAGCCAGAGTCTTATTCGGAAAGGAGCTGCGACTACCATGCGACTTGGCATTTGGCTGCCCCGAAGAACCTCCCCAAGACATCGACGATTATGCCGACCAGCTCCGACATAACATGCTGGCAATACACGAATTAGCCCGAACGCAGATGTTGGCCACCAGTGACCGGATGAAGACGCGATACGACCTCAAGGCCAATTCAGTCGGGTTCCAGGAGAGGGACAAAGTCTGGTTGTACAACCCCCAACGGAGCAAGGGTAAATCCCCAAAGTTTACACCCGCCTGGGATGGTCCATACGAGGTGGTCAAGAGGCTTAATGACGTCGTCTACCGAATCCGTCGAAACCCCATGGCTAAATTGAAGGTGGTTCATTTAGATCGACTCGCTCCCTACCATGGAGGGGATGTTTCTGATCGGGACGATCAGAATTAAATGGGGGGCAGTGTTACGAAATTTACCCAAAGCCGACCCTGTGTCATTTCAGCACGACAACAAACGTTTTAAGATAAAAAAATACGATTCTCGAAAAGACTCGACAGCGGAAGGAGCGATGATGATTTCTACTGGAGAATTCTACGCTGGTGATATAAAAGAAGAACGCCACGATCGCCAGGCAGTTATACCGCGACGACTAGCGTATATGGGATTGTTATTGTACTGAATCAGCTGTTTGAATGTAAATAAAGTTCTAGAAAAGTGACAGTTCATATTAGTTTTATAATTTTTAATTGAACCCACGAAGTATATTGCAATATATAATGGTTGTAATGAATTAAAATTTTTAAATAAATTGAAATAGTATTTATATCTCAGGGTCTTTTTTGCTTGGGTTCCACTCTTCAAATGTTAAATAAATAAATAAATTTTATACTTATCTTGTTTATCTTACAAGTATCTATTTCTTTTCAGGTTCACTTACACTTTTTAAAATTTTGAAATTCTATTTACACTTTACTTTTTCTACTTTTTAATTTTTAAATTACTGATAATCAAATTTCTAATATTTCAATTAAAAATACAATTTATTTCAATTTTCCACAATACAATATTGATACAAGTTTTCTTTCAAAACAAAATAAATTTCCTGTCACTTACCTACTCTTACATTTCTGTCAAATTATGTTATAAAATTATTTATCATTCAGATACAACTATTATGATTATTCTAAAATTTGTAAAACTTTTATTATCACTGATTGACTAACCTTTTTATGCTCTTCTTTTAAACAATGTTTCAAAAACTCACTGTTGTTGGTCCTCTAACTCACTTCTAATGTTGGTCTTTAATAATAATTCCAAATTTCAAATTTCTTTACTTGTAAAAATTCTGCCACTCAAATTGAATTTCTCGTGCTGGTTTGCAAATTTATTTCTCCCAATACTTTTGATTTTAAATTTTCATACCCATTATCTTCCTTTTATCAAATATTCATAACAATATTTTCATTACTGGTAAAATTCTGCCACTCAATTGAATTTCTCGTGCTGGTTTGCAAATATATCTTTCAAATATATTCAAATTAAACTTTCGGTTACTGTTGTCTTACTGACATGAAACACTAAATTTGTTTTATGTATCATAGGACATTGACTTCGTTGTCATGGAAACTGAATTTATGAGAACGAAATTTTTGAACCTATCTGCTCGAAGCTTGACGATCAAAAGAGAGATTGTCACTGTCAGATTTCCTATTTATTAAATTTATTTTGCCACCTGCTGTTTCCATTTCCGTTTATTTTTATTTTATTAATTTTCCACTATTATCCCTTTAAATCATATCAAAAAATCGACACAAATTTCAACTTAAATTTCAATACCTTTTACCCTCATTAATTTTACCCAAATCTAAATATCTAAAATCTAAAATATGTTTTATTCGGTGTTCTCATGACCTAATATGTGATCTATACATGTTCTACAAACTCTACATGATTTTTACAACTGAATTTAACTTTTTGACGTTTGACCTTATTATGAATTTTTTTCATATATTTCTTTATGTAACTATTAACTTTTTATTAAAATTTGCATGATATAATATCTAACTTTATATGCCACCTTTTATCCTGACAACAATTTGCTTTTGAAACATTTTTACATTGATTATATTTTTAATTTATCTCTATCTTATAATGTGATTCCTTATTTATTTACAAATACTTGTCACTTCATTTTTACAATTTTGATTCCTGCAATTTTCTTTTTTTATATATGTACGCATTTTATTTACATTATCCCATTTAATTAACTATTCAATTTGCTAAAGTTTTTATATGATTTCATATCTGTTTAAATCCATTACAAATTCCTCAAAATTTTACAGAATAAATTCTTTTAGTTTTTAACTTAAGAATTTATTTTGCTGAAATTTTCCAATACTTTCGCAATATCTCTATTTTTTTAACCTTTTATATTTATTAATTTTTCTTTAACTTTTAGCTATCAAGATTATTAACTTTAATAACAAACAAGATTATGAACAAATTGATTATGAACTATTAACAAATCAACAAGAAAAATCAATAATCTCAAATAAACACATCAAGTGATGAACTCTCAACAAATCTACAACTACTAGCATAACTATTTACAAAGTAGTCTAAGATATTCTGTCCAAATGTTTTCATTTCTGGAATCAACATTCTTAGTAAGTTAATTCAATTATAATGTATCGTTCCTATATTTTTTTTCTCAACAGACTCTTTTATTTTAAATCATATCATTAATAATTTTTTTATTTCTTCCCTTTTAGTTATATCAAGACTTCTTCTGGTTCTTCCCTAGTATCTCATCATTGAAGATTATAAGATTTCTACAAACATGTTATTAATTTTAAAAATATATTGACTTGTATTCACCAATATTATTATAATAATTTTCCATATTGTCCTTGTTTAATTTTAAATTTAAGTTGTACATACTTTCATTAATTTAAGATATTTATGCTTTTAGTTCATAAGTTTCCTCTTCTTATGATTTTACTCAACACTCTCATCTTTCCTACTATTTACTTGTTTACTTCTATTTCATTTCCATACTTTCTCTATCTGTTCTAATACTTTTTGCCTACAGGATAATTTATATTTCTTCATATATTACCGCATTTTTACCACATTATTTATTTATTTCAACTCCTTATCTGTACCTTAGTACCTTTTACTTCATTATTATTTAATAGCTTCTTATAATTCTTTTATTTTAACAGCATTTATATTAATATTCATTTATAATTCATCATATTTTGAAATACTTGTTATCATCCTGTTGCTTTGTACCTACACTGTCTCCACACAAATCATTCACTGTCTACAATCTTACCTATCTATCACCTACATTCTTATTTATTGTACTCATTTTTACTCTGCATATATATTTCTTTTATATTTATACTTTATACAATATGGATTTTAATTACTTTATTTTATATATAATATAATAATAAATACTATCAATGTTGTATATTCCTTTGATTTTCTTTGTCTTGATGTCCACTAACTCATAACTGTTCGTTCCATTTTCAGTTTCTACCATATAAGGACCATCGTAAGGGAATAATAATTTTGCACATTCTCTCCTTTTTCGGTTTGCTAGTTTTAATGTTTTCACTAGAACTAGATCTCCCTCTTTGAATTTTGTTCGTTTTTTTCTTTTCCACTCTCCTCCTATATTTTCTTGCCAAACGTTCCATGTTTTTATTTATTTTTTCTATTAATTTGTTATACTCTATAATCCTTTCCATAATCCATGGTCTTTCTTCTGGATATCTCCCATTCATTAATACTTCTGGTGTTTCTTCTGTTGAACTATTGTGTGTATGATTTATTAATTTTTCAATTTGTTGTAATTGCTCTATCCATCTATAATGTTTCTTGTTACAGAAAAATCTTAAATATTTTATCACCTCTCTGATATATCTCTCTACCGGATTTGCATTTGGATGTCTAATTGATATATATTTCATTTCTATTTAAATATTCTACAAATTTTTCACATTTAAAATATGTTGCATTATCCATTATAACTGATTTAGGTTTTCCCACTTTATTAATATATTTATTCATGACCTTCTGTATTTCTGATACCGTTGTTCTTCTACACGGGTACAATTTAATATATTTAGAAAAAATATCTACAATAACTAAAATGTGTCTATATCCCTCTTCAGTTTCTATTAAGTTACTTAAATAATCTATTGAAATGATTTATAATTTTTCTGTTGCTATTATTGACTTTGGTGTATTTGAATTTTTATAATTTTTATATTTTCCCTTTTGACAAATGTCACATCTTCTCGTAATATCTTTGCATATTTTTAAATCATTTTTTGTATAATAATTTTCTCTAAACATGCTCCACAATTTTCTTGCTCCTATATGTCCATATTTGTAATATTTCTAAAATTTTCTTACCCATGTCTTTTGAAATAAAATATAATTCTGATCCATCCCAAATTTTGATAAATCCTTTCGAAATTCATTCAATGATAGTATTCCTTCTTCATTCTTCATTATATTTACTCCTATCTTGATTGTTTTTCTATCAATTGTTTTTTCCACTCTTGTCAATGCATCAGCCAATTTATTTTCTTTCCCCCCAAAACTTTCCACATTTTTCCATATACCTGCTCATTTTCATATATTCTTTCTCATACTTCTTATTATTAATGCTTGGTTTCATGTACTCTGTTTGATAATTCCTTTTATTCATGATTGTTAACAAAAATCCTATTTTTCCCCTTTGTATATTCTTTTTCATCTCATTTTTACCTCCATAATTTATATATTTTTCTATTAATTTCAACTTTTCATATAATTTCAATTTTCTACTATTTTCTGGTATAACCTCTTCAGTTTTAATTTGTGTTTCTGTTTTTTCCTGATCATTTTGAATTTTAACTTCTTCCCCAAATTTTGCTCTTTCTTCTTGGCTTGTCCCTATAACTTGTTTCTCTTGCTCGTCTTGTAATGTGGTATTTTCATATTTTTCTTTAGCTTTGTCCAAATTTGAATCATCTTCTTGGTTTTCTTGACCTTTACATCGTTCTATAATTTTTTTTCTTATTTGTGTCATATGATTTTTCATGTCTAGTACCGCTTGCTTAATATTATTCTCCATTGTTTTGCTATTTTCATACATTTCTTTTTTAAAATCTACTAGATTCTTTTCCATAACTTCTTTTAATTGTTTATAATTTTCATCCATTCTTGAGCTTATTTTTTCCATATCTTGTTTTAAACCTGCCATATAATTTACATTTCCTATATCCTGTTATATATCTGAACTTACATTATCCATTCTTGAGCTTATATCTGCCATATTAGAATTTACATTTCCTATATCCAGTTTCAAATCTGAACTGAAATCTTGCATCATTCTCTTCATCATTTCCTTCAATTGTATATTACCATCAAATCCAATACTTGTATTTCCTTCTGACCTTGTTTCTTCTAGTTCCTTCTACTATGACATGCTCTGAAATTATTTGAATATTTTGTTCCTCCATTTGCTCTTCACATCCAATTCCTTCTTGTCTATCTTCTGTTCTCTGCATATCCTGCTCCATTTCTTCAGACATATGTTCTTCTGGATTATCCACTGATTTTGTAGATCTATTTTTACCATTTTAATAAATTATTTCCAACACAATTTCTTTATTTATTGTTATATATTATTTAATTTATTATCACTATTTTTCTTTTTGAATTATACTGTTTCTTTATTTTATTTGTACCTTTTTATAAACTTCCCACCAAATTGTTCAAAATTGCAAAAATCAATTGTTTTATGATATCAAAAATTTTTACCTTTTAATCTTATCTATATTCAACAAAATTACCACACAATTTGCTTCTATTTATTTGGAAATTTATTTTATTTCTTTCTTTATTTATTTATTTAAATGTGACAATTAATATGAACTACCAATGTGTTTTTTTTATTTTATATTATATAGGACCCACTAATTTTTGAGCCCCTTACGTTGGGCGGCAATTTATTATGGGTCATCCATCTTTTTCTTAGCTACAATATAGATACAAGTTTTCTTTCAAAACAAAATAAATTTCCTGTCACTTAACTACTCTCACATTTCTATCAAATTATGTTATAAAATTTATATCATTCAGATACAACTATTATGATTATTCTAAAATCTGTAAAACTTTTATTACCATTGATTGACTTACCTTTTTATGATCTTCTTTTAAACAATGTTTCAAAAACTCACTGTTGTTGGTCCTCTAACTCACTTCTAATGTTGGTCTTTAATAATAATTCCAAATTTCAAATTTCTTTACTGGTAAAAATTCTGCCACTCAAATTGAATTTCTCGTGCTGGTTTGCATATTTATTTCTCCCAATACTTTTGATTTTAAATTTTCATACCCATTATCTTCCTTTAATCAAATATTCATAACAATATTTTCATTACTGGTAAAATTCTGCCACTCAATTGAATTTCTCGTGCTGGTTTGCAAATTTATCTTTCAAATAAATTCAAATTAAACTTTCGGTTACTGTTGTCTTACTGACATGGAACACTAAATTTGTTTTATGTATCATAGGACATTGACTTCGTTGTCATGGAAACTGAATTTATGAGAACGAAATTTTTGAACCTATCTGCTCGAAGCTTGACGATCAAAAGAGAGATTGTCACTGTCAGATTTCCTATTTATATAATTTATTTTGCCACCTGCTGTTTCCATTTCCGTTTATATTTATTTTATTAATTTTCCACTATTATCCCTTTAAATCAGATCAAAAAATCGACACAAATTTCACCTTAAATTTCAATACCTTTTACCCTCATTAATTTTACCCAAATCATTTAATTATATTTTCAAAAACATTGAGTTGACATTAGCCACCTGTTGGTCATCATTCATTTAACAGGTACTTTATAAAAATTGGATTTTATTAAAATTTATAATTTATATCTTTTGAAATATTTACTTTTTATATACTATGCTCTACGCTCCATCTATTACTATAAATTTCTTTACTGTTCCATCAAGTTCGGAAGACTTATAACGGTTTTTATAATTTGACATTTCGATCCTCTGTTTACTAAAGAATTTATGTATTTAAAACTTGATTCTGATCTAAAATATGTTTTATTCGGTGTTCTCATGGCCTAATATGTGATCTATACATGTTCTACAAACTCTACGATGATTTTTACAACTGAATTTAACTTTTTGATGTTTGACCTTATTATGAATTTTTTTCATATATTTCTTTATGTAACTATTAACTTTTTATTAAAATTTGCATAATATAATATCTAACTTTATATGCCACCTTTTATCCTTACAACAATTTGCTTTTGAAACATTTTTACATTGATTATATTTTTAATTTATCTCTATCTTATAATGTGATTCCTTATTTATTTACAAATACTTATCACTTCATTTTTACAATTTTGATTCCTGCAATTTCCTTTTTTTATATATGTACGCATTTTATTTACATTAATCCCATTTATTTAACTATTCAATTTGCTAAAGTTTTTATATGATTTCATATCTGTTTAAATCCATTACAATATATATATATATATATATATATATATATATATATATATATAATTGTGGATTAAAATTATTTATATTTATTTTTGTTATTTATTTTTGAGCCACACTTTGGGATAGCCAATTTATTTAGGTTTAGTTATATATATTTTAAATAATAATATTTTTATAAACTTTATTATTCAAACTTTATTTGATTAATTTATTTTCTCAGGGTTTTATTTTTTTAATTGCATATATATACATTAATTTTCTCAGGGTTTTCTGTTTCATTGCATTCATACTCTTACCTCAAGGTGGTTCTGCAGGTTCTAAATTCAAAATTGATACTTACATTTTTATCTTCCTTTTAACTTCTCTGCTTCTCTTTTTATTACACTTATTCAACACTATTACATCATTTTATTTATTCAAAACCTCTTTTCTTTAAATTTTACTAAATTGAAACTTTATTTTTCTTGAAAAGAATTTAGAAGTAACTCTAAGCATTCAAATGTTATTTTTGGCTAATTTAAATAAAAAAAACACAACTTTCAATCTCAATTTTCAATAACATTCTTTATTAAATACCAAGATAAATTTATTAAAACATTAAAACAATAAATCTATAATCAAGAAACGAAATTATTCCTAACTACTACATATTTATGAGAAATTTCTCTTGTTATATTATCATATTATAGTTAAAATTTGTTATTCCTAATATACTTAACTAGCATAAACATAAATCAATTGTTACTTTATTTACAACATTTTCAAACAACTATTGTTTCACTAACCTTTTATTCCTTGTCGTGATTACAGTCCATTAGTTCTAAATTTGTTCATTGTCCATTAGAACTTTTATTTTATAAACAAATTTTTATTATTGGTTTCCATTCCATATTTGTTTACCATTTGTCCATGTTTACCATCTTGTTTTATTTATTAATTATACAAATTAAATTTAATTATTGTCTACCATTTCATGCTTTTTTACAATAGTTCAACAATTACCATCTTTGTTGATGTTTTCAAATTTTTATTTAAAATTCCAACCTAATTGTCATTTTTTGTCTACACATTTATTGTACCGTACTTATGAACCTTTATACACTGCTAATCTATATATCATTGGAAACTTTCTGACAATTTATCTAACCGCACTTTTCAATACTTAACCTCGACTAACACTATTGAGGTTATAGCAAAGAAAAACATAAACATGCGCTTTGACTTGTTTACTTCAAAAATCAGGAACGAAAGAGACCGCTGCCTACAAAACGTAAGCTTATATAATAATTTAAAAACAACTGCCTGCTAGGTGCGTTCGTCTTACCCATTCACTCAAAATGGATGAGTTGTCATTTGTTTTGGTGTGTTATATTACGTTCACTCATTTTACTTAGCCTATGTGTTTCCCCATAAGAAACAAAAATTTTCTTTTTTCCTTATTAAATGATATTTTTCTGATAGCTTATTTTATTTTAAGAACTTTTTAATTCATGTAAAATTTCGTTTAAATGCTTTGTTTGTTTATAATTTGTCAAAATTTTTCAAGGTCATTCAACTTTCATTATGATTTAAACAACTTTACCGCAAATTCTTCATTGCTTGGAATTTAAGTTATAATAATCTTTTCCTTATCATCTCTAATTTTCATGGAAGAATTTTTTTATATTTTTGTTCATTACTTTGAAAATTATTGACATTTTATATTTTCTGAAAGTTGTTTACAATGCTTTGCTTCATAATTTATTTTGTACCGTTGTAATTGCATGTGTTTTTACTAATTAATATTGTTTTAGGTGTCGAGCATGGATTTTTATGTTTTCCTGGCAATTTACAATGATTCCTATGGATCTATATCACAAGATATGCATATTCTTTACAAGATGTATAACCAACATTTTTCAATTACATTTTATAACTAATTGTGAGTATTTACAGTTTAATTGTTATTAAAATCATCTTAAATACACTACATATTACACATATATTGACTTTGCCATTGTCCAGAGAGCTTTATTTACAATTTATTGCTCCTTTTTGCTAGCTCGTTGGAATGGCATGTTTATCGAAATTGAAATTCAAAAGTTGTGCTGGCTTTTTATTTAGTAAATGGCTAAGCCTTTTATATCATAACACATGAATCTCAGTTGATTCTTTTCAACCCTTAACATAAATATTTCAAGTATAATTGCTTTATTAGTGTTAATTTTTCTTATTCATTAAATGTTACTGATCGTTAGGCAACCAACATGTTCATTACTAATATATTTTTAGTATACAGTCTACTTTTTTAAATCTGTTTTATAGATTGCATTTCATTTTGATTTATAGCTATTCTAATTCCATCACAATATATATATATATATATATATATATATATATATATATATATGTTTTTTATATGTTCAGGGATTGCTTAATAATGCCTTAAGCAATTTTGGCTAAAAGCAAAGAGAATTCAAACATGATCCTATATATTTTCCATAACATCAGAAATACTGTTTTTTAGACAATGGGATTTTATGATATCATATCCAGTAAATTACAAATGAATGAAACGTCTATTATATTCGAATTCTACCAGGAAATTAATAGTAGTAAACTAGAAGCCATTAGTGATTCGCTCGTCCATAGAAGCAAACATGAACTCTAAAGCTTTCTGGGTTTTTGTTCATACTACTGCCGATTCGTTAAGGAATTTGTCACCATTGTCACCCTTAGACCACCAAAGAAGAGATCTTTGACTGGAATTAAGAATCTGAAAGAACATTCCGACAATTTAAATCGTCATTATGCTGTATTCCAGTTCTAGCGTTTCGTACGGCAAATTCATTTTAGAAACCGATCCCAGAAGCACCGGTTTGTTGGCGGTATTTTTCCTAGTGCAAGTTTTTGAGGGACTTGTGAGCGAATCTTACAGATGTGGATTCTTGAAGATCGAAATGTATTGCTGTGTCACCAGAAATGAACTGAACATATTCACAAATTACTTTATGATGGGCATTTCATAATCGGAAACGATAATGCCGCATTCAAATAGCCGTTAGACTCCAGAGGGAGAACTGGCCAGTTAGAAGGAGAAGCTACAGCAATACTATTTCAAGGTAACTACGCAATGAAATAAATGTCCTAGGTTTTTATTTAATAATTGATGAGTTCTCAATCGCTGCATGATTCTTTCCACGTGAACCCAAGTCTTGCTACACTGCACATTTGTTGGGTTCCTGGCCTTAAAATGTTGTTTTCATTTCTAAGAATGGTAGCATTAACCTGGAAGTTTCCTTGGACTTCCATCATCTTGAAGTGGTTGATCTCACAAGACGATGGAAGTTCAAAGAAACTTCGAGGAACGAGTTACATTGTCTACCAACTTCAGAATAACATTGATAGCATAAACATTTTCATTTTTTACCACTTGCATCAATGTCCTTTGTCCCCCATTTCTAATAAATCTAGCATTCCTAATTATATAGTTAGTTGATGAAAATTCAGATTTTAAACAAATAAAACCACGAGGAATAATACCAACAAGAACTTTGGCGATATTTTTTTTATATTGACAATATCTTGAAGCGCGGTTGAGAACACTTTCAGTGCTGAACTATGTGCAGTCAACTGTGGTGTTCCTGCATTCATGTTCAGTACGTTTATAATAAAATATTAGAGTTTTTATTATCATATAATTTTTCTTTCTTTGACATTGAAATTTATTACGTAATTTTATATGTGGTATTTTTAATTTGAATTATTGTTACTGTCGCTTTCACAATTTATTTTATGTCATTAAAATTTATAAATTTGTCACATATATTTATTTACCTGTAAATTGCTAAAGATTAATTCAATTCAGGATATTTTTAGGTTGGAGGGAATATGGTAGGAATGTAGGTAGGGCTCAACTCTCCTTTTTTTCCTTCAATAAAATAATATTTCATGGTTTACAGAAAATATGTTATTACAGTGCTATTGTTATTACTGAAATAAATGTCATCGTACTATTTACTTTTGTGTTTTTACAGCAGCTAACCACTTATTTCTTTGATTTATTTTTCATTTCGCAGCCAAATTTTCTAAAATATACATTCGCTTTCTGTTCTCTATATTATTACAGTTCACACCCCTGCTACTTTGATAACCCATTCTGTTTTTATTTTATGAATTAAAAGTAATTTAAAATTTTCATGTGTATTTGTTCCCTCGAAAACAGCCTCCTGAGCTTCCTCTATTGCCGAAAATATCAACGGCATTTGCGGGCGTCTGTTCGGCTATTCCTACCATAACTTCGCACGGAGCGAATAGATTATTTTAGTAAATGACGTTAAACATATGCTATATCATATCCAAGGAGTTAACTACGCTGACAACAGTGCTGGTGAGACAGTTATTTAGTAGATTTGGTACCGAGGGCGGGTATTTCAGAAGTTCTGTATGATATTGAATATCAAGAAAACGAGGACCACCTCCTTAGATACACATTCCTACGAGTGTTAGCATATCGCTCAGCCGCCCACAATAGAACAGGTCTTATTCCAGCCAGTGTACTCTTCAGGGATAGTTAAGGCTACCGTGTGGTTTGGGATTTGCCTCATTAGAAGAACCGCCTAACGAAGTTAATTATTATACGAACCAACTTAGGTAAGGCATGCTAACCAGATATTGAATGAATACATGTTACGATCTGAAGACAAATCCGATCGGGTTTCAACAAAGAGATAGTCTGGTTATATTCACAACCCCCAGAGGAGTAAAGACGGATTTCTAAATCTCACACCACTCTAAAGATTAACACTACGAAGGGGTTACGAACATAATCAATGTTGTCTATAGCATTCTCCTGAATTGAAGAGCCAGGATGAAGATTGTGAACTGAGACCGACTCTCTCCATTATGGTGAGAATGACCCCGATCGGGACGATAAGAATTTGAAGGGGGAGGGCAGTGTAATAACATTTTTTTAGACCACTAACGCCAAGCCTTCTAGAACGTGACAAAAATCTGCAATAAAAAATGGGGAAAACAGTTATTAATGGACTACGCCTCAGTGAATTTCAAAGAATCTACACTGTTTTCTCTAAAACGGCTGAACCAATTTGATTTCATGTTATTTTCTATAACGTAAAATATACATGAAAGTATATCGTACATGGTGCTTGTAACGGTTTAATTTTATGAGACTTGCAGTGGAGTGAAATAACACAAAATATTCCATTGGTGTTTCCAAACAAAAAAGTGTTAGGTGTGTGTGAGTGTGTGTGCGTGTATCGAAATTCAAGTAGTAAGAAATGTGCTCAGTAGAAATATAGGGCCAAGTAAAATTGAGTGGTACATAAGCAGATTCATATATAGGATGGTTAAAATATAAAATGGAATAGAATAAAGGTTAAACAGAGTGGCTCAAAAAATGTTTAATTGGGTGGCACATAAGTAGTTGCGTATACAAGGTGGTTGAAATAAGAATGAAGTAAAACTATAATTATACAGAGTGGATCACAAAACTTAAAAATATGGAAATAAGCATATGTAGTAAGGATATTCGAGTTATAGGGCAAAGGGTTCAAAAAATGTTACAATCAGTTGCATATACTATATGATTGAAATATAAGGTCAAGTGAAATTGTAGTTATACAGGGTGGCTAAAAAATGTTATATAGTCGGAAAAAAGTAGTTACTTATACTTGACATATGGGGCGAAGAAAAATTATAGGTATACAGGGTGATTTAAAATATAGGAAAATACTCAAACCGGGCGGTTGCATCGAGTAGAGTGAATGATAGTTGTACAGATTGATTCAGAAAATCATAGACATATAATTTATATTGGGTTACCAGTACACAGAAATATATACAGGGTGGTTCCAAGGTTCCAATATACAGTGAATTAGAGTTAGACTTATAGAAAATGGTCCAAATAATAAAACAAATGAAAAAATTAAAAAATATGTGGTTAATATAGAACAAAATGGCATTTAGAGAGAGAGTAAGAGATAAGAGTACGCTAAAAAACAATAGCACACGGTTTCTACACGGTTGTTATTTTAAGCCAGTTGAAGTCTGTTCTTTTTTTAATATAAATTATTCAGTTCCTATGTGCTATATGGAAGCTTAAAAAATCCTTTAGCGGGAAATAATGTTTGAGAAAAAACTCGACAACAAAACTTCAAATAATATATTTGAATCGTTTTCTTCTCGAACATAATTCACAACGCCATTATTTCCAGAGACGTAAGTTGCTTCTGGTAAAGTTAAGAATTAAGGAGTCGAAGCGGTATTTTCATGTGGCGTGTATTTCCTTAAGTCCTTTGCGAAAAATAAGGTCAAAATTATGATCGTCATATGGAATACAAAGTTTTGTTCTTTTCAACGTCGAGAAGATATTTGGGGAGGAGGAATTGGGAAAAACTCAAAGTTGTTCTCATTATTTTTTTAACGAAAGCTTTGATGAAAGTTATTTTTATTGGAATATTTTTGTACGGTAAGCAACTCATTGGATCTGATAGCTTTGCCTTTCGACCGGAGAGGCAATATTCTACATCGTAGCCAAGCGATGGCATTCTGAATGCGGTGAATATTTGTGTCTTTCTGCAAATTGAAATTGAGGTGAACTCCAGAAGTAGTGAAAATTTGTTCAATATATTTATAACTTTCATACACTATGACTTTTGGTATAACAAAACATATAGTTAAGAAAGTAGTCTGAAATTGTATTTTGTTCTAGCATATGACCGGGATAGCATTAATTTAACATTGACGCAAAATTTTATTTTTAGAATAAAGTTTAACTGTCAGTATACAGTGTGTTTTAAATATCGTGTTCCACTATTACTATCTCCTAAATTATGATTAAGTAGTATGAGGCCGGTTAAATAAGAGAAAAATTTCCGTATTTGTTCCAAACGCATTCAAGATCTTTTGCCTTGATGAAAGATTCCTATTTGTTTCTAAAATACTGGGTGATTACTGAAGTAACCCTAAATTAACATTGCTGCGTATTTCAAAAACTAATTTGAAATATTTGTATTTTTTTCCACTCTAAAACACGTTGTTTCAAATTTTATTTCTGGCGTTTAGTGTTCTTGCCATCGCTGCCTACTTCATTTTTAGGGCCCTATATATACAATATACCTTATATCACTCCGGATTTCTCCCTCACATCACAGTAATTTTCTCCTAAACTACTGGACGGAAAAGGCGGAAATGTGGTCCCAGTAAATAAACAAATTTTGAGTTTAGAGGTACTTCTTTGGAAACTAAAAAATTTGACCGTTCTACCCCCCTTATCTATACTACAGAAAATTTTGAAAAAAAAATAGAGATATACGGCCTCACCTGAATTTTACCGTGAAAGTAAGGAGAAACCTCTACTATTAATTTTTGGGGGCAAATTGCAGAATTAAATGGAAAATATAAAATTAATTTTTTTTCTAAAGCGTCAAGTAATATATGTGAAGAAAGATTTTAAAATATATTAACAAGAATATAAAAAAATACGAATTCCCCTTTTATCCCCAAACTATAATACCTAAAATTTTTATTCGGAGGAAAAATAAGCAGAAATCCCTAGTATTAGTTTTGGGGGCCAAATTATAGAATTAAACGGAAAATAAAAAATATATTTTTTAAACGCAAAATATTAGCAAAATATAAGAAAATTACTATTCCTCCCGTTTTATTTCAGATCTATAAGAAAACAATTAGGCTTATATGGTCTTCTTTGCTTTACAGCAAAAATAAGGAGATGCCTCTAATTTTAAAAAATTATGTATATATATATATATATATATATATATATATATATATATATATATATATAAACGGCTGAATTGGCACACAATGTAAGAAAGCTTTCCGGAAGCAGCCTTTTATGAGCGATTTTATAAAGAAGTGAAATACACCTTTACTTTGCGAAAGCTTTCGAAATACTTTAATTTCTTCGTCAGTCTTTTGACTACAAACAAAATTTATAATTATAATATGTGAGATAATTTTTTAAATACTGGCAGTAAATTGTGAATGTGATTTGAAAAAGAACACAAACATAGGAATTATGAAATTAATAAATTAGATGTAACAAATTTTTTTTGAGTGACATTGATAGCAAAACTGGAAATGAAGTTATAATCAAAAATAACATTACTATGGTGAGTAGAATAATGTTTGTTATTATGTAACTTAATTGTTGAATACTGAAAATGTCGATGTCGATGTCTAAAAGATTCCAATAAATGTTACTGAAATTTTGGATATCTGTTTTTTTATTAATATTATTCGGATAATAGTTAATAAATACCATATCTAAAAATTTCTTTTGTAATAATTTTGTTCACATGCCAGAACTAAAGCGTTGTTAAAATTTATATTGTGTGAATTTTGAATACAATGAGTGGCAATAGCACAACTTTCTTTTCCTAACCTGATATCGCTTTTATGTGAGATCATTCTACTTTTTAGAGTTCATGAGGTCTGTCCAATATACGTTGCATCACAATTAATACAATGTATTTTATATACAATATTAGATTTCAATTCTTTTGGTATCTTATATTTTGTTTTGCTGAAAAGATGATTTATTGTTTTGATTGACTATGAGGATTGTTCAATAGTCTGTTGAGGTACCACTGACAAAAAATAATTCTTGGATGACAATCTCGAGGCAAGAGCGCCTGCACCCTCTGAATGTGATAAGGATAGTGCAAAGAATCCCGCAAGATCCGCCAAACAACTTGATGACTTGTATTTAAGGTAACACTATTTTTTCTTGTACTGGTTCCTGGATGTTCTTCTATTTCGTTCAGCACTACCTCTTCGAGTCGTGGTGTTCTCACACTTCGTGGTCTAGCTGCATTAATATTTTTCGCAGAAAAAGATCCAGTTTCTGAAAGACGCCTGTGAATATTAGAGAACAGCCGATGACCAGGCATCACTCTATTGGGATAGCGTTCCATGTAAAGACGCTTAGCTTCTCTTGAATAACCATTTGCAAGACCATACATGAAAAGCATGTCAGCCATTTCGGAATTCGTAAAATTCGGCATGTTTTGATATTAAAATGCAACCATCTTTAATTTTCAAAACACACGAGTTTAATTTGATGTGTCAAAACTAACAATAAATTTATTCATTCCCCACAGCCTACTAGGTAGGTAACTAGATTTCTATGACAATTCGGAATTTTCTGAGGATTTCAAGAGAATCATTGAAATGTTTTTTCTCGAAACCGGTAGTAGATACGACAAAACTACAAGAAAACATAAAGTTTGGTATAACAACACAGCTTTTCTTTACAATTTTTGAAAGTACCAGAGGCTCACCAAAAAAAAGTTCTGAAGGACAACAGTGGACAGTGTTCTCGAAAAAATATCACCCTGTAGATTTTCAATCGAAATTGGCATGTCACAAGATGTAAACTCTTAATTATAATATCTATGCCAAATTTCATTTGAATATCTTGTGAAGTGCAGATACTATGAGAAAAAAACTTGAAAAAAATTCAAACTTTAACACTCTGTATCTTGAAAACGAAACATTTGCGGACCCATGTTTATGGGACCTTTTCTTCCTAAAACTATTCAAGGAATCTCCCCTTTTCGTTTGTACCTCCAATTTGGGAACACCCTGTATATAAATTTGTAAGCAAATAATAATATATACTTACTTGTTCACTAAATCCAATAATTCTTTTTTAACATGTTTTTTCATAAGGAATGCTATTTTCTTCTAGCCATTTCTGAATTTCGATTTTCTTTGTTGTACTGGCAGGAGGTGTATTGGCAATTGCATTTTGATATTCAGACCAACGTACGAAATTTTCAAGATTCATATCACCGTTGTAGTCCGTGTCTTTATTGTCAGATGAAAACAAAAGGTCAGCCCCAGGAACAAAACCTGCTCTGCTACCAGCATGAGTCACAATAAACCCAATAATTCAACTTTCAATCACTGTTTTCAATGCTAATGATAAAAAACCTTTTTGTCATTATTCCTAATCTTTTTAAAACATTTAGAGATGGAATCCTGCCATGAATGTCCTAGTATTCCATTCTGGATGACTCACGTTTCATCTAAAAAAACAAATTCAAATAAACCCTCTGTTTTATACTTAATATAGTCTCTCAGATAGTTTCTTCAGCAATGTATTCAAGTTTATATATTCCCCTCAAAAGTAAAATATTTAATATTGTGAAGTTGAAATAAGGAATTTTACTTACCAGCAGAATACATATCATAAATTACATTTCTTATTTCACACTGCAGAGATTCTCTTAGATCGGTTACTGCTTTTCTGCGTTCATGTGGTCTTCTAGGACTTTGTAGGGTCTCGGGGCCTCGTTTTTTTTAATAGAAGACGCAATTCTCTCAACAGATGTTACACTGATTCCCAAAACTTCAGAAACTTTCTGCAATTTATAAAAATATTACTTTCAAATAAATCTAAATGTGACAGTGGCAGTAGTACCTACCTACTGGACAATATCAAATAAAAATACTTGCATATTTAGCAGGTAGAGTTCATTTTCTTTGTTAGTTGTGAAATAATTTAAAGCTAAAGCTATCATATCTTTTTCACGGCTGCTAAAACACTTGGGCATTTTCACCTTCCTAAAAACTGGAAAAATACAATGAATAAACAGGTATTATAAACATTATAAACAAATATATGCTGCAAAGAAGTAAATGCAATCATTAAAATTCAAAAAGCTGTGAGCTCTCATCGATAATTGCAGAGAAATTGAAAATTGGAGGGAAATTCTCCGAGTTCGTAAAGTCACGTATAGAACAAGACCAGACCACAGACAGTATAAACCATAGGTGTAGGTATGATTTATGATTTATTTAAACGTGCTTGTACTAAAAATAAAACTATCAATTATGAGATTCTGAAATTCATGTTTATTAACAACTCTAGGAACATTGACTTTATATTTATATATAAAAAATATTGTTGATAATAAAGTGATATATATATATATATATATATATATATATATATATATATATATATATATATATATAGGTATTCAGAACATACTTACGTAGTTATGTTCATTTATAACTACTTCTTAGCCGGCGGTTACACTGGATGCGAATTCGTACGAAATTAGAAATTAGTTCGTAAGAATACGTACGAGCAGAGTGGTTACATTAGAGGCGAAAAGTAGTGCAGCATCCTGCATATAGTTCTTAATTTGTGGTGAAGTGCGATGGAGTCAGTAACTGAGTCTTACTCGTTGGAAACGCTTTTAATAAAATTTGTTTTACTGAAAAAAGAAAAACGCTTGTGGGTAGTTGATAATTTTTTATCTACAACTGGAAACGGGGAATTGAGATCATATGAAGAACTTTGGAATACTTGTTGAAGGCATTAGAACAATAATCTACGTTCAATTACATTTTAAAAGCTGTAGAAAGTAAACTTCATAAATATCGTTATATTTTTCATCTCATAAATACCACCCTACTTCGACAAATGTAATTAATTTTTCAACATTCACACCCAATCTCTTTGAATTCGTACGAAAACTGACCAAAAAAACAAAATATTTTGTTTGCATCAGAACAGTCGTACGAATTCGTGAGACGCCGTACGAATGAGATATATATACTGTAACCGCCTGTATTTACGAATACGTATTTGATCACTTTTGATGAATTCGTACGAGTTCGTACGAATTCGTACGAACTAATTTGCGCACGAATTCGCATCCACTGTAACCGCAGCCTTAGTCTTATTTAAATAAAATATGTCATTAAACATATTTTGAAAATTCAGGCAAAATTTGATCACCTAACGAAAATCTAAAAAAATATCGTATCCTCAATCGGACAAGCCAATACCACAATAATAAAATTCAGTTTCACTTTTATAATGCCAAAAAGTCCATATAACATTTAGGAATATTACGTGTCAAAGTTGGGAGGAATTAATTACCAAAATGACGTCATCGTCTTTCTTAATTAACCGCGCTATACCTTACAAACTATATATAATATTTTAATTGATTGGGAAAAACGTTTAGTGCCCTCTCTTTCTAGACTGCCATGATTTTTGTGCATTGCAGTATAACTCTAAGATCATAACTGATAACCACAGCAGATAACTTTGTATTTTTTTGTGGTGTTCTAACTTCTGGCATATGTCAAGATCTAATTTATAATATTAAAATGTTTAATAGAATGAAAAGGAAATTGTGTGCAGGTATTGTATATTAATTCGGTATTATTGTTGTTCATTTAATATAATTTATTAGTTTTCTATAACGAAGGTACTCTTAGTGTATTACCTGGTCCCTGGTCCCTATTTCTTGCACGGAGAACTGAGTTTTATGGGTATTTCCAGATCACGGTAGTGTAGTGTCGGTCGGAATATTTCGTAACAAATGGAGTTTTAAGTTATGTATTTCGTTTCCATACTCATCTATTTTTATACGTGGATTTCTGGGCCTCCGTTAAAAAGCTTAAGTTTTAAAAAGTTGAGAAAAATAAAGAAATATAAACATGTTTCGTTGTGTGAGAATTTCACCTACGCTCCTGTTTCTTATACTGCGCAATCCATTTTCCCATCTCGTTTCTGTTACTCGTCGAGCTATTCTACTCATATGAAGGAAAGAAATTGCTAACATGTCAACTTGAATGTTAGCCACATTTAATATATTTTTTGTGGAAACCAACGAATTTTTGCTATTGAGCTTAGTATTTTTATTGCCCATTAAGGCTTTGTCGCGGCAAATGTGCATATTTGCCTTTGATTTTATTAATCGGTGAAGTTCTTCATGTTGAATACTCGAGAGAAAAAAAACGAGAATCAAACAGAGTAAACAATAAATTGTCATCTAACAGTGGCATTCTGATGGAGGAAACTTTATCGAGTCTGCTTCGGTTGAATCTCAAACTGGTTCAGTAACATTTGTCGAATAGCTGTAACGAATTTGAGTTCGGTTATTACTGTCAGTCATACATCTAGTCTATAGTATATACATTACAAATTATTGTAACAAAAATAAACTTAAAGGCAATGTGATTTCAGCGAACCGTTAGCTCCAACAAAAGCTATGTTACTTTAATAGTATGACTAAAAAATGTAGTAACTGGTGCGAAATTATTTTGAATATACATCAGTTAGAAAATACTAAATATTAAGATCTTTGAAAACATATGTGTATTCGAACATGAATTATGCAGACAAACAAAACACAACTTCCTGCTATTTAGTACATAATTGTATTATAGTTAGCTGAAATGAATATACCTGAAAACAAAAAGCAGGCTGTATACATATTTTGGATTCAAATTTTGCTACCAGATTTCTGATTAGTGGGAATTTTTTGGTAGGCTTGTTATGTGCAATTTTAATAAACTAAAACAATTTATAAATGAAAAATTTCCTATAAATCTACTCAATAACAGGTTATTAGCCAAGATCCTTGTAAAAATAATACACATGATTTAAAAAAAAATGGAAAAAAATAATTGACCCCAACAAATAACTCATCATTAACGGACACAAACATAACTTACAATGAGTGGAAGTCCTTATGTACAAATTAATTACAGATCTTCTACAATATTTTGGTCCCAAGCAAACATAAAATTGTGTTTTCTTTACAAACCTATTTCTGCAAACTGGTATTAGATCTAATTTAAATTAAAGTTGCTTGGCACCGAGATTTAGAATATACTAGAGAAAAATATACTAGAAAGTTAGATAGTTAATTTGCATTTAATAGGCATTTTTACTTAAACTGTTGTGTTAGATTCTGTTAATCATTTTGAGAGTCTAGAAAAACTACGGCTTACTTTTGTCCTGCTCATTAAACTATCAGAGAACATCTAGCCTTGCCTGCTGAGAAATTGCACGCAATTGCAGAGTTGGCGTTGCGTGTTTTCCGTATCGGCCACTGTTTTAGTGTAAAAAATGATCAGTTTCATGTGTACCGTAAAACAAACACTCCTTGTGTGATGCAATATTCTATTTCTAAATCATTAAATTAATCGAGTTTACCTAACTTTGATTTAAATTAGGTGAACGTACTAGCTAAAATTGGGGTCCACCTCTACCTATCCAGCGATCTGGATATGTTTCGTTCAAATATTGAAGTGCTCTCATACAAAAATGAGTAAGAGCGTCATCGTGCATAAACCACATTCTCGCTCTGATGTAGGTGGAAGAAAATGTGGGCCAATTAAGTGATCTCCAATAGTTCCAATCCACACGCTTAAAGAAAATCGTTCCTGGTTGTGAGCTTCAACGATAGTATAAGGAGTTCCTTCCATGGTTATGTGGTTATTAATATTGGCTTTTCTTGAGAAATTTGCTTCATATATGAATAAAATATTCTCAAGAAATTCTGAGTGTTGTCTAATCATATCTAGCATCCAAAACGAAAATGCGAGACGGTTAGGAAAATCACGAGGTAACAATGCCTTTACTCGTTGTACATGATATGGATTTAACAGTTCCTTTAAGATGGCAAATACCGTCATATGATCAACATGTAGCTGTAAAGCGAATTTCCTAGTGCTGATATAGGGTTGCTCAATAATTAAATTAAGTACAGCTTCTTCTAAGTCTAGTGTTCTAATATCCCGGTTGCGACCACAATCATGTTTTCTAGGTTTGAAGCTATCTGTTCCTCTTAGTCATTGATGAAGCCGTCTAAACAAAGTGTGATGAGGGGTTACACGTTGAGGATACATTGCAGCATATCTTCTCGACGCTTCTAACGAACTACCATTAGAGAGACCGTAGACGGGATGCATGTCAGTCATTTCTGCGTTTGAATATGCCGCCATATTGGTGAAAATTCGTGAGAAATCAGGCACAACTATCACTGTATGTCAGTAAAAGTAACTAGAGGAAACTAAAAACAATTCAGGAAGACTTTTCAATAAGAGGAATTAATATGACAATGGCCTACTAGAAAAAAAAAATACAATTATTGTTTGTTTATCCTATACACGTGGTCCTTTTTTACCCAAAAACAGTGGCAGATACGAAAAAACTCAAGAAATAAAAAAAAATTGGAAAATCATATGAGATTAATTTAAAATTTTTTGAATTACCAGGAGCGCACTGAAAAAAAGTTGTAAGGGTAGGAAGAGCATGTGACCCCCGATAAAGTTCCACCCCGTAGATTTTCATAGCCGTTTCTGTGATCTTATTATGAAGACTTCAAAGAGGCATTACTGGTCCAAAATTAAACTAAATATCTCGAAAATTTTTGTAGTCAGAAGAAATAAACTCAAAAAAATCTGAAGATTTCAACACCTTGTACATCGGTAACAAAGCATTTGCGGACATATGTTCATAGGAACTTTTCGTCATAAAATGGCTCGAGGAAGCACATCTTGAAATCTTTCGCATATATTTATCTACACCCTGTATAGTGCAAAATAGAAGGGAATTTGAGGCATCAAATTTAACAGCAGTTAGCTTATACCATTATTTCAGATACAGTTTTTAGGGTATAAGTGATAAGATTTTACAACAAAAAACGTACAAGCAAATTATTTAAATAATAGAAACAGGCAAATATATGGAATATGATGAACAATGAACAAGAGATCGTCATGCCGCAAATAAGAACACAATTCGTATTTAATAATTTCTGATAAGAGTACTTATCAGAGACAAAAAGTTATATATTGTAATGGATTTAAACATACATGAAATCATATAAAAACTTTAGCAATTTGAATAGTTAAATCAAATGGGATAATATAAATAAAATGCATACATATAGAAAAAAAAAGGAAATTGCATAAATCAAAATTGTAAAAAATGAAGTGACAAGTATTTGTAAATAACTAAGGAATCATATTATAAGATAGAGATAAATTAAAAATACAAACAATGTAAAAAAATGTTTCAAAAGCAAATTGTTGAAAGGATAAAAGGTGGCATATAAAGATAGATATTATATCATGCAAATTTTATAAAAGATTAATACTTACATAAAGAAATATATGAAAAAACTCATAATAAGGTCCAACATCAAAAGGTTAAATTCAGTTGTCAAAATCATAGTAGAGTTTGTAATAAAACATATTTTAGATCAAAATCAAGTTTTAAATACATAAATTCTTTAGTAAACAGAGGATCGAAATGTCAAATTATAAAAACCGTTATAAGTCTTCCGAACTTGATGGAACAGTAAAGAAATGTATAGTAATAGATGGAGCATAGAGCAGTAGTATATAAAAAGTAAATAGTTCAAAAAATATAAAGTCTAAATTTTAATAAAATCCCATTTGTATAAAGTAAATGTTAAATGACTGGTGGCCAACAGGTGACTAATGTCAACTCAATGTTTTTGAAAATATAGTTAAATGATTTGGGTAAAAATAATGAGGGTAAAAGGTATTGAAATTTAAGTTGAAATTTGTGTAGATTTTTTGATATGATTTAAAGGATACTAGTGAAAAATTAATAAAATAAATATAAACGGAAATGGAAACAGCAGGTGGCAAAATAAATTATATAAATAGGAAATCTGACAGTGACAAACTCTCTTTTGATCGTCAAGCTTCGAGCAGATAGGTTCAAAAATTTCGTTCTCATAAATTCAGTTTCCATGACAACGAAGTTAATGTCCTATGATAAATAAAACAAATTTAATGTTCCATGTCAGAAAGACAACAGTTACCTAAAAAAAAAATTAATTTGAATTTTTATGGAAAGCCGAATTGAAAATATTTTTGTAAATGGTCGAGAAAAGGAAGATAATGAGATTAATGGTATAAAAATTTAAAATCAAAAGTATTGGGAGAAAATAAATTGCAAACCAGCACGAGAAATTCAATTGACTGGGAAAATTTTACCAGTAAAGGATTTAAATTGAAAACATTTTTTGTAAATGGTCGAGAAAAGAAAGATATTGAGATTAATGGTATAAAAATTTAAAATCAAAATTATAGGGAGATAATAAATTGCAAACCAGCACGAGAAATTCAATTGAGTGGCAGAATTTTACCAGTAAAGGATTTTGAAATTTGAAATTATTTATAGAGGTCAACAATATGAAGAAAAATTAGGGAACCAACAACAGTGAGTTTTTGAAACATTGTTTAAAAGAAAGTTAAGGTTTCTTGAAAAAGTTTAATTAATAAAATAAGAAAATCATAAAAAAATTAGTCCATCAGTGATAATAAAAGTTTTTCAAAATTTTAGAATAATCATAATAGTTGTATATGAATGATAAACAGTTTTGATAGAAATTTAAGAGTAGTTAATGAACAGGAAATTTATTTTGTTTTGAAAGAAAACTAATATAAATATTGTATTGGAAAATTTAAATAAATTGTACTTTAATTGAAACTTTGGAAATTTGATTATCAGTAATTTAAAAATTAAAATGTAGAAAAAGTAAAGTGCAATTAAAATCTTAAAAAAATTTAAGAAGTGTAAGTTAACTTGAAGAGAGAGAGATAAATCATTGTAAGATAAACAAGTTAAGTATAAAATTTACTTATTTATTTAACATTTGAAGATTTGAACCCAAGCAAAAAAGACCCTGAGATAAAATAATTATAAATTAAATTCATTTACACATTAAACATACTATCTATCCAATTATACATTGGCTTAGCCAACGTGGTGCTAAGTTACACTGAGATTAAAATTCTATTACAATTTACTTAACAAACAAAATTATTAGATCATTCAATTATAATATATGTATATATATATATATATATATATATATATATATATATATAGATTTTCTCCGTTGGTTCAAATTTAATTAATTTAAAAACTGATAATCACTTCACTTTGTTCGCACAGCGTCGAAATAAACATTTGAAAATTTCAGTTATTTTGTTTACTATCCCAGCGATTGATATTTAATTGGGTTGAGTAAAGGTCTACGTTGCTTTAGTCTAGGACGGCGTAGGTAAATGTTATAATACTGCCCCCCCCCCCTATAATTCTGATCGTCCCGATCAGAAACATCTTCTCCGTGGTAGGGTCGAGTCGATCTAAATGATTCACATTTGACTTTAGCCCTGGGGTTTCGACTGTTAAGGTACACAAAGTCATTAAACCTCTTGACCACCTCGTATGGATGACCAGAATCTCGACGAAGTATACTAAGCACGTTCTCAATGTCAACCCGCTCAATACATACTCCATTAGCCTCTCAAATATAGCAGGAGCATTACATAACCCTGTCTGTGTAGACCAAGCTGCCAATATCCACTCTTTATGTCTAGTGTGGAGAACCAACGGGAGCCTGCTAGTGTGGTAAGAATGTCATCAATTCGGGGTAGTAGATAAGCTGTCTTTCTTCGTGATGGCAGTCAGCTTTTTGTAATCCACGCAATATCGGGTGGTTCCATCCTTTTTTTTAACTAGCTCGACGAGAGAGGACAATGTGTTGATGGATGGCTCAATAACTCCATTTTGTAACATGGACTCGATGTTTTCCTCGATTGCTTGTTGTTTCACCAAGGGTAGTCGCCTAAGTGGTATTCTGGTGGGTTGAGCCTTTCTGGTATCTATTCCGTGCTGGATGATGTTGGTGCGACCGGTGGTTCCTTCTTGGCTGTTAAAAATTTGCCAGTGATTTGCAATAAATTCCTCTGGTGTAAGATATTTCAAATGGTCGGCAAACTGTTGTAGAAACTTTTTACTGGGCCCTGTCTCCTTCACCGATGTCTGGTACACTTCTTCGCGATTGATGATGGTCTCTACTGGCTCGAAACAAGCTATTTCTTGACCATTGGCAATTCTGATGTCGTTGTTGGCCAAATTAAGACTCTAATTGGTATTTCTCGTCAGGTTTTAACTGTAGCCCGTCCAACTAAGTAATCATGAGCAGAATGTGCGGGCTCCACCATTTCAAAGCAGCTCCCAGGATTTCTTTCTAGCTGCCCATGAATAATCTGTTCCGTTCGACCGTGAATTCAGGTAGAGGATTTTGCTACAATTTTTATGGAGGTCGCTGAGCTGTTGACGAGCCATGTCAGTATAAAATCGTCCTCAATCTCCTCTACTAGGACCCTATGCCAGATTATGTTGACTCCTATCTGTAGTACTACGTCTGCCTCACCCTGTATTGACATGAAAACGCCGGTGATTGTTCTGAGCTGGATGTTGTTGGTTACTGGCCGGATTTCCGATGAACTCAAAACCATGAACTTGGCAATACACACAGCGGCGCCGGTATCAAAGGTAATCGTAATTGCGCGGTCATTGACGGTGCCCCTAATGACTAGACTGCTGCTATTTCGGCAAAATAACTGCATTGATAGTGTTTTTGGGGGCTGGTGGAAGGTTAGTCAGTATTCGCCCCCTTATGCTGACTGGCTGACGGTCCCTGGAAATGTGGTTGTTTTGTTGGTTACCCCTGGTCGGTGATCGTTCCGATAGCCTCACTCTGCAGTCTCGTTGGAAGTGTCCTGTCCGCCCACAACGGTAACATGCTCCTCTGTTGCCAGTTCTTTGTGACCGTTCTAGTAGTTTGCTCTACCAGCGAACAGTGCTTCAAATAGTGACTCTGGCTCTTCCTGGTTGAAGGAAACTGCTCGGACCCTCGGCTTAAACACCTTCATGACGGCCTCTACTTCCAACGCCAGAAGTAAAGCTTTATTACTTTTCTTGACGCCACTAAGTCTTAGATTTCTTTGTAGCTCCACATCTCTGATACCGTTTATGAGACTCTGTGTGGCCAATTAATCTTTACTTTCATCTGGTCTGTGTAGGACAAGTGCACTAAACGTTTACCCTCTGTTTCGAATTCTTAAAGGCTTTCTCCGGATTTTTGCATTTTTCCACTTAGTTGCACCTGGTATACTTGGCTTAAGGAGTGATTGTCGTAGCTTTTGTCTAGGATGGCGATGATCTTATCAAAATTGCCTTGTTCATCTACTGGAATGCTTTGGAGGAGTTCTAAGGCCGGACCTCTTAAGACAATTAAAAGAGATGTAGAGTTTTCTTGGTTATCCCATCCAATAGCTGTAGCCACGGCTTCAAATTGCCGTTGATACATGGGTGAAGATGAACTGCCACCAAATATGGGTGGTTTACTAAACGAACCTTTGGTACTCATGGTGTTCTGGTATTTTCTTCGCTTTAAGTCCTGTTGCATTTTTATAAATTCTGTTGATTTGGTCTTCAACTGTGTTTTGAATTGAACTGATTTCAAATTTTACCTGGCTCTGTGTGGAATCGATCTCCTCTACTTTGGTTTTAAGAGTCTCCACATTACTTTTTAGGATGTTTATGTCGTCATTTATCTCTTTTATGTCTGATTCCACTATTTGCATTCTTTTATTAACTGTTTCATTAACTTGTGATACTATTTGCATTAATTGTTCAAATTGCAGTTGTCTTTTTTCTTCATTTTGGTCCTGATTTTCTTCAAATACTTTAAAATCATTTTGTCGTTTTAATTCAAATTGTTCTGTTTTTCCTTCAAATTTCGAGAATAATCCCTCAATTAACTTTTGTTGTTCATTTTTCATCGCGGAAACAAGATTTTGTTGTGTATTTTCCATAACAGTGACAAATTTTTGTTGTTTTTCATAAATATTAGTTACAAGGTTCTCTAATTCTATTTTACGTTTTTCATCAAAAGATTTCAGTAACCTTTGTTGAATTTATTCTTGATGTTTTTTCTCCAGGATCTGAGTAATTTTATCATCTAGTCCATCCGTAACCTGTTTGAATATTTTTTTGTTGTCTCATCCATTTGTTCTTTTTCCGTACTGCGAGTTGTTGCCATAAATCAAATTTTCGATGTTAAATTCACTTAATCCTTCACTTCTGACACCTAGGAATAGATCCGTTCGTTAGTATGAATCAAGTTTGAATCTTGCAGACGTCTCGCCAAGGTCTCAGTTGGCATTCTCATTACGACGTTGTCATTGGAAACTTTAATTTATTTGGGCTGTATATTTATATGCCTCCATCGGAAGTCGTAGCGCATCCGATTGGAATGAGGGACAAGTTATCTTTATTTATGGTTTTCTCCCTCAATCTCGACTATCTTTTTTGAATAACGGGGCCGATCCCTCCAATAATAAAGGTTTCTCCGTCTTCTGGACCAATGGATCTTAATCTCATCTGCTTCTTTAGCGTTGACGTTTATTTGCCACTTACGTCAAATCAGCCAAATCGACACCCTAAATCTTTATCTTCCCTGCCGGTGTGGTCTTAAACCGTATCTCTGCACAATAAGGATGTTTTATACCCCGAAACACTAGGTCCCAGTAAAACTTGGCCACAGACTCTCTTTAGTCGGGCCCAGCCCCACAAAATGTGCCCATCAACTGATATTTACTTAGGTGAGTTCAGAGAAGCTGTCCCTGGGTGCCGTTAAGATGAGTTAATGCTTGTGTCTGATTCCACAAGCAAAATTAATAACTAAATTTTAGGTTTGAAAATTTTTACCCGAGCCGTTATTATATGTGTAACTTTTTACGTATAAACAACAAAAATGGAGGAAGTACAATTACTGTATTTATTTTATATCTTTTCCATAAGTACTCCCTGAAAAAATTATAAATATCGATGGTAAATTTTCCCTAAAAATCGAGCACATAAAAATGTACTGGAAAACCAGACATAATTCCTTATTTTGAAGTTGGTTTACATTAGGTGCAGAACAACTTTTTGTATTTAGGGAAAATAATTTTTTTTTAAAATATATGAATGTAGTGGGCAATGAAACAGAATGTTTTAAAGGAATTTTCAACAGCTTAACTCTTAATGGTTTAGATTATGTTTAAATGAAAATATTTGTGCAGGATCTGATGAGAATCATTTTGAAACACAAACAGCTGGGTTTATTACACCAAATACTTATCCTGTGTAAATGATGAGGCAATAAAATTTTGATGTACAAGACCAGGTTTTACCTTGAACAATTTGTCTTCAAATTGTTTTCAGTCATTGGCTGATAGATACTATATATTAAAAGATAAAAATGTAAATTATGAAGGAGTTATTTAAAATTTATTTTGCTCTATCCATCAAACTGTTTTAGTTTAATAATGTTGCTGCCAAATGTCAGGGAAGCGTAGCGCAATACCCTCCAAAAGTCATTTTCGTTTATAATATTCTCAAATAATTGAAATAACACCGCCTCATATCATTGTTGAAGCGCATTTGTCAGACAAGAAAGGCGAGTACGATATGTTTAGAAGATCTTTTACCTACAAACGTCAAGTTACATGAGCCTCGTTTTGATGCTCACTTTGATAAAAAAAAATCGGACCGAAAATGCATTGTTAGCTCTCAGCCACATTCATTCCGAAGATTATCCTCATACAATATGCCCGCCCCGATTCCAGAATAGCATATGAAAGTGTTCTTATGAAAATATTCGATGGTCGGATGCACGGAAATTGAAAGCAAGGGATTAAGAGGGTCGTGATCTTGATACTGCATGCTCGATAAATGCGGATCGTACTTTTTAATCCCCCGTTTTTTGTGTGATATTTTGCGAAACAAACGCGATTTCGAAAAGGAAATATGTCTGGAGGGTAAAATGTTGCCATCATAATGGAAAAATGTCAGATTCTATTAAAGAAAGCATTTATAGAAAACAAACATGAGCATTATAGAATCCTTAGAAAAAATTGCATGAGTGGAGCAAAAGTAATTATTAGAATTGAATAAACATTTGTTTGAACATTTTCAGGTAAGGCTTGCTAATATTTCCGGTTTATGAATCTATATGCAAAGGCAAAATTTAACAGAAGTAAAAACGATGTTTAATAATGAAAGTTTAGTTTAGAAAGAAGTTAAAAGTCAAGTTCTAACAGAAAATGTACAATTTTATTTACTCAAGTAACACATTGTACTATTTATTTAACTTATATTTTAACTTATATATATATATATATATATATATATATATATATATATATATATATATATAATGGTCTTATCTCTATTATTTAGTGTAAAGCGCAATGTACAATTTTATGAAAAAATTTTATTTAGAATAATAATAAAACGTCTTTATTGTTTCATCTATGTAATACATATCTATACAGCATGCACATACATAAATCTATACAGTATACACATACATAGCAAAACAAAAGGCGGAGTTTAGCCTACGGCTAATCTTCCACTCAACCCTAAACAAAACAAATTTCTTCACAAAATATTTATTACCAAAGTAGGTAATTGTGGTAATTGAACGATATGAAGGAAAGTATTGACACTGAGAAACTACATTAAGACAATTTAAAAACAAAAGTCTAAATTTTCCAGAATAATTTTGTTATACATTTTAACTGCGTTAAATGAGAAAGACCGCTGAAACATGGCTGATGAATGTCTAGGGACATATAAAAGGTTGTTGAATCTTGTAGGTCTATTGTGAATTTGATTAGCATAAACTATTTTTTCCCAAAGATAATCCGGTTTTCTCGTGTGAATAATACGATGGACAAATTTACAAAAATGATATTGACAAGTCTTTTTCGTTGTTAACCAGTTTATCTCTATTAGTTTTTGACTTATATGGTCAAATTTGCGAAGTGCGCAAACAAGTCTACAACAGGTATTTTGTACTTTTTGAATTATTTTCTTTGTAAATTCAGTTAGGTACGGATAGTACACTGTATAACAGTAATAGAGGATTGGCATAACAAATGTTTCACACAATTTTTTTCCTCGTTTTGAAGTTTAAAATTGAACTATTGAATTTTCATAAACTATGCTCTAAGCTCTTTCTAACGGTATAAGTCTCTTTACTCTTCCATCATTCCTTAACATTTATAACGGTTTTTACAATTCTGACATTTCAATTCTCTGTTTATTTAACAAATTTATGTATTTAAAACTTAATTTTGATCTAAAATGTGTTACATTCAGTGTTGTCATTGCCTAATATGTGATCTATACTTGTTTTACAAACTCTAGTGTGATTTTCATAACTGAATTTAACCTTTTTGCTGTTTGACCTAAATGTGACTCCCTGCCTGGTTTTTTTTATGTAAGTATCCAAATTCTATTACAATCTGCATGATAGATTATCTAACTTTATATGCCACTTTTTATCCTTTCAACAATTTGCTTTTGAAACATTCTTTTTACAAAGTTTATATTTTTAGGTTAACTTTATCTGTTATGATTTCTGCAATTCCTTTCTTTATTAGATATGTATGAATTTTATTTACATTTCCCCAATCATTTACTTATTCAAATTACTAAACTTTTGTATTATCTCTTGTCTGTTTAAATCCATTACAAGTTTCCCCAAAATTTTACAGAATAAATTATTTTAGTTTTAACTTAAGAATTTATTTTGCTGAAATTTTCCAATACTTTCTAAATATCCATATATTTTTTTAACCTTTTATATTTATTTTTTTTTATTTAATTTTTTAGCTATTAAGAATATCATATAACAAACAATACTGTGAACAAATTAAACATGAACTATTAACAAATTAACAAGAAAACTCAATAAATTATATAAATATTTCAACTGATGAACGATCAACAAATCTATAACTACTAGTATATTATTTACAAACTTATCCAAGATATGCTGTCCAAAATTTTCATTTGTGGAATCAACATTCTTAGTAAGTTTTCAATTATCATGTATCGTTCCCATTTTATTATTATTATTATTTTTTTAAACCAATTCTTTTATTTTAAATCAAATTATTAATACAATTTTTATTTCTTCCCTCTAGTGATATCAAGACTTCATCTGGTTCTTCCCTATTATCTCATCATTGAAGATTATAAGATTTCTACAAAAATGTTATTAATTTTAAAATATTCTGATTGTATTCATTGATATTATTATAATATTTTTCCATATTGTCCTTGTTTAATTTTAAATTTAAGTTGTACATATTTTTATTAATTTAAGATTTATGCTTTTAGTTCATAAGTTTCTTCTTCTCTTTGTAATTTTTCTCAACACTCTCACTTTTCCTTTTCTTCTAACTTATTTGCTTCCATTCCATCTCCATACTTTCTCTTGCTATTCTATAATTCTTGCCTACAGGATAATTTATATTTCTTCATATATTACCGCATTTTTATCACATTATTTATTTATTTATACTCTTTATCTGTACCTTAGTACCTTTTTATTTCATACCTTCTTATAATTCTTTTATTTTAATCGCATTTATATCATATATTCATTTATAATTCATCATATTTTGACATACTTGTTATCATCCTGTTTCTTTTTACCTACTGTCTCCACACAAATCATTCACCATCTACCATCTTACTTATCCATCATCTACATTCTTATTTATTTTAATTATTTTACTCTGAACATATATTTCTAAATTTCTTCACTTCACTTCTTTTTAATTAATTATTGTTGTTTTCTATTTATATTTTGTACAATATGAATTTTAATTACTTTATTTTATATATAATATTTGAAAATACTATCAATGTTGTATATTCCTTTGATCTTCTGTGTCTTGATGTCCACTAATTCATAACTGTTTACTCCATCTTTTGTTTTTACCATATACGGTCTTATTATAATGATACTTCCCTTATGATGAACCTTTACTTATCTTCAATTTGCTTATATATATTTTTTTATCCTGATCTTTTATTAATTTTCATTTCCATGTACCTGTGCTAATGTTGGTCTTCCATCCATCCTTCCTGATCTATATTTTTATTTTTATATCTTTTTCCTGGTTTTCCAGTTTACTTTTGGGTTTATTCCCCAGGAATAAATTGAGTTCTTATGAGTTTCCCCACAAAACTATCTACATTTTTCCATATACATGCTCATCTTGATATATTCTTGCTCATACTTCTTATTCATGCTTGGTTTCATGTACCCTGTCTGATAATTTATTTTACTCATAATCATTACCAAAAATCCTATTTTTCCCCATTTTCATCACATTTACACCTTCATAATTTACATATTTTTCTATCAACTTCAACTTTTTATATAATTTCACTTTTGTACTATTTTCTGGTATAACCTCTTCATTTTCCATTTGTTTTCCTGCTTCTGCTTGGTTACTTTGAATTTTGACTTGTTTGTCTTGCTCTTCTTGTAATGTGGTATTTTCATATTTTTCTTCAGGCTTGTCCAAATTTGAATCATCTTCTTGGTTTTCTTGTCCTTTCCATGGTTCTATAGAAATTTTTCTTATTTGTGGCATATGATTTTTCATGTCTAGTACTGATTGTTTAATATTATTCTCCATTATTTTTCTATTTTCATACATTTCTTTTTTTAAATCTTCTAGATTCTTCTCCATATCTTCTTTCAATTGTTTATAATTTTCATCCGTTCTTGAGCTTATTTTTCCCATATCTTGTTTTAAATCTGCCATATTAGAATTTACATTTCCTATTTCTTGTTTTAAACTTCTTTCCATCCTTGAACTTAAGTCTTGATTATCAAACAAAGAGGACCTTTCAATGTCAGATTTTCTATTTATGTAATATATTTTGCCATCTGCTATTTCCATTTCCGTTTTTATTTATTTTATTACTTTCCAAATGTGTTCCTTCTAAATCATATGCAAAAATCTAAACAAATTTTAATTTGAATTTCAATACCGTTTACTCTCATAAATTTTATCTAAATCACTTAATTCATGTTTTCAAAAATTTTGATTTGATACTTGTCACCTGTTGGTCACCAGTCATTTAACAGGTACTTTAAAAAAAATTGGATTTTACTGAAATTAAGACTTAATATCTTTTGAACTATTGAATTTTCATAAACTATGCTCTAAGCTCTTTCTAACGGTATAAATCTCTTTACTGTTCCATCATTACTTAACATTTATAACGGTTTTTACAATTCTGACATTTCAGTTCTCTGTTTATTTAACAAATTTATGTATTTAAAACTTAATTTTGATCTAAAATGTGTTATATTCAGTGATGTCATAGCTTAATATGTGATCTATACTTGTTTTACAAACTCTAGTGTGATTTTCATAAGTGAATTTAACCTTTTTGCTGTTTGACCTAAATGTGACTCCCTGCCTAGATTTTTTTATGTAAGTATCCAAATTCTATTACAATCTGCATGATACATTATCTAACTTTATATGCCACTTTTTATCCTTTCAACAATTTGCTTTTGAAACATTCTTTTTACATAGTTTATATTTTTAGGTTAACTTTATCTGTTATGATTTCTGCAATTCCTTTCTTTATTAGATATGTATGAATTTTATTTACATTTCCCCAATCATTTACTTATTCAAATTACTAAACTTTTGTATTATCTCTTGTCTGTTTAAATCCATTACAATATATATATATATATATATATATATATATATATATATATATATATATATATATATATATATATATATATATATATATATATATATATTTACATCCAACTACCCCCTGAGCTTCCGTACATTAACCAATCCCTATCTTCAGAGCGTCTATGAGATACAAGGCGTCCGTACACGGACGCTCTGTTGTGTCCCCATTGAAAATTATTCTGATGGTCTCTAACAACATAATGAAGCGTTCTACAAAAATTGTGTTGGACGCTCTAGAGATAGCGGACTGTGTAATATATTCAAATGTCCGTATATCATTGGTTCAACCAGTTGCTCGCGAGAGGGATTTACCGTATATCAAATTTTGTATATTCATATTTTCCTTTATCACTTACTCGATTTCAAAGCGTCCGTAAAATTGGCAACATTCGTTGCGTTTATTTCCGAGGGAAGATGTTAGTAACGTTCAGACTTAATATTTTAAATCTCAGTTTTAAGAACAAAACAGCGGACGTATCTAAACTTTGTCAAACTTTAAAACATGCTCCTAATTTCTTTAAAAGAAGGATTCTGAAATCGTCAATATTTCTGAGTAAAACAAAAGTCGCTCATTTGAAGGCGTCAAAAAATAAGTGAGATATAATAAGTTATAGGTAGGTATTAGGTATGTTTTAACGTCTTGACACCGAATTACTCTTATTTTGCAAAACTAAGAATTCGTAAATACATATTTCGCTTCGTTAGGTGCTGGCGGTATGAATTATTTGACAGTTGTGAAAATGTTACTAGCTAATATTTTTTTAAAACGTTAATTTTGGGAGGATACAGTTTAATCAATAAAAATAACTTAACACAATCAATAGCTAGACGCGAAGGAAGCGGACTGTTATTATTTGATTGATCTAATTTATGAGATTTTAGTAAAATATTCCGTATTTAGAATTTAGCAGTTAGTCCTGTAAGAAGGTATGGAGCTAGTCTGAAAGTCATTTAAGGTGACTCTTGAAGTTTAAGGCTTGGCAGCTATTAAGGTGCAGACTCATCTATACTATTATAAAATTGTAAATTTGGCTGTTTGTTTGTTTGTTCGGGCATCACGTAAGAACTACTGAACTGATTTTGATGAATCTTTTTAAGTCGCGAAGCCTATAGTTTGATTTGAAATCTGGTAGACATATTATCTCCATAAATTGGCAGAAACGGTAGATATAGCGAAAAAACTTCTACCATGTTTGCTGAAAGAATTATTCAATTGGTTCCAGGGCACGTTCAAAATATTAGATACTGGCATCAGCTTAGCTTAACTTATTCAAATTTCGGAATGTGCTAATGTAACATATTTCTATTAAAAAAAAATCAATTGATATAACAAGCGTAAATGTAATTATACAGGGTGTTCTGGATAAAGGAAACTTAGTGCGGAATAGAATTACATGGATTTAAAAAATAAAAAAATAAACTGGGTGTCATATAAGCAGCTGCATATATACAATGTGGTTGAAATAAAGGGGGTGGAATTAAATGTACGGGGTGGTCCAAAAAAGTTATATTAAGTGGGCTATAAATAGTTACATATGCCAAGTGGTTGAAAAAGGGTAGAAATTTATAGAGTTTGGATAAAAAATCTTAAAAAAATGTCTTATGTAAGCAGTTAGGATCTTTGAATTATGTGCATAAGATATTATAATTATGAAATGGGTTGAAGAAATGTTAGAAGCAGTTGTTTAAAGAGGGTGGTTGAAATATAAGATGAAGTGGAATATAGTTTATGGTGTCGTTAAAAACTTGGCAAATAAGTGGTTGTATTTAATGGATGTTGAAATATAGGGTGATGTAGAGTTATAATTATACAGGGTGGGTAAAATTTTTTTATATGAGGCACAGTAAAGTTATAATTACACAGTGTGTGATTCAAACAAGGTTAGAAAAAATTGCAAATGAAAGGTGGTTTAAATGAAGTGTGAAGACAAATTATACTTTATAATGTTGTTGAAAAAAAATTAGGAAAAATTGTGAAATAGCGTAGTTTATAATTACTTGCAAAGATAGGATAGTTGAAATATAGGTTGAAGAAGTGTTATGTTTAATTATTTAAAAAATGTTATATTGGTTGACCAATAAACAGTATCGAATACAGGGTAGGTGTAATACATACAAGGTGATTCAAAAACATGTTGTGTGGTGTAGTTCAGTGTGGTACAAAAAATGTTGTATTGGGTGGTCGATAAGTAGTTGCATATAGAAGGTGCTTGAAATAGCGACTGGAGTAGAATTATAGTTAAACAGGTTGGATAAATTTTTTTGTAGGACTGAACATGTAAAATTATAGTTCATATAGTGTAATTAAAACAATGTTAGAAAAAGCTGCATATAAAGGGATGGTTGAAATATATGGTCGAGAAAAATTATACTTTCAAAGGTGTTTAAAATATAGTTATATAGCGTAGTCCATAAGCAGTTGCGTATATAAGATAGTGTGTTATAGTTAAGTTTTAAAAAATGTCATATTTGCTGGCCTCTAAGCAGATGCACATACAGGGTGATTGAAATATTTTGTAGCCTAAAATTGTGTTAGTTAGAGTTATAATGTTTGACAAAATGGCAGTAGTGTATACACAATGGTTTTAATGTAGATGGAAGTAGAGTTAGTTATACAAGGCAGTTCAAAAAAAAGTTGAATACAATTGTTATATAGGGCGGCCAATGAGCAGTTGCAATTTGTGTGAGTGTTTAAATAAAAGTTTGGTGTTAGGCTGCAAAACTGTATATTTACATTTGTGACACATCAAAAGTTACACACGTATTTCCATTAGGGTGGATCAAAAAAAATTAAAAAAAAACTGTTATACACGGTAGACCATGAACAGTTGCATTCTACTATATGGAATATCTAAAATATGGGGAGAAGCAAGATTATAGTATTATAGTGTGTTTAACAAATGTTAGATAAAGTTGCATATAAAGAGTGATTAAAACATAGGGTAAAGACAAATTTTACTTTAAAAGGTGGTTCAAAAAATATCAGAAATAATTGTTATACAGCGTAGACCATAAGCAATTGCATAGCTAAAATATAGGGTAGAGAAGAGTTATAGCCAGTTGTTCAAAAAGTTATATTGAGTGAAAAATAAACAGCAACATATACAGGATGGTTGCCATATAGGGTGAAGTAGAGTTACAGCTTTTCAAACAAATGCCGAACAAAATTTTTATTTAGGGTGGCCCATAAGTACTTGCAGTTTGGCTGAAATATATTCGTTATTGGTACACATTCCGTATGCAGGTAAAACAGCGGGTAACGGCTAGTTTTTAATAAGTCCAAAAGTAGGAGACATCCAACAAAAATCGTTTACTGACAAAAAAATTTCATTATAAATATATTTTTATAAATTTAGAAAACGGTATCTTTCAAACAAAAAAAAGTTGAAACACCACTTACCCGTTTGTTTAGAATAAGTGCCAAGTATCTATGTAATGGTATCTGCAGGAATATCAGTATCAGTAATATTTCGGTACTATTTTGACATGGCGCGGCAGAAAATTGTAATTGTAACGGGTTACACACCGTATGACCGATTTGGAGTCTTTGTGAGCTAGTTTTCCCTGAAATTCCTAATCGTCGAAATTTGTTTGGTGATAAAATATTAAATTCAGTTATATGTCGTAATTAAATAATTATTCGAACTTTCAATTAGTTGAGCGGAGCGCAACTGATGAAGATTCCCCACTAGAAACAATATATTGACTTCAATCGATTGAAAAGACAATGCCACAATGTCAAAAATGACAAAAAAGTAAAAAAATAAAAAAAATTTCACAAATGTCATAATATTTTAAATATAAAATTGGCAAAAAGGTCAAAAACTTCCAATATGTCTAGCTCTTCATACTAAATCCCAATATTTTAAGAAGCTGCAGTTGCCATATAAATTTCGCTCTTGAATGATCATGTTAAAACGGTTTTCAAAAAAATAATAAAAATGTTCATCATTTGCAAATTACCAAATTTTTTTTTCAAGATTAGCAAGTCAAATACGCCGATTTGTCTAGCCCGTACCAGCCGAGACGGATCAGCTAGTCTTTTATAAGCCCGTAACAGTAATTAGCAACATAATTTTAAAAATGTTTCCAAGAGTGAATTTTTCAATAAAACCTTTGTTCCAAATTTTGTAAAGAAAGACTTTTAAATTTAATAAGCTACATGTATAAAACGTACCCATTCTCCCGGTTTATGGTGCAAACTGTAAGACCTAAAACTTGACAAAATAGAAATATTAGGCCACACTTGCACAATCAAGCGAAAACTTTAATATTAATTTTGTGAATAAATTTAAAACATTAAAGAAAATAAAATTCATATTTTCGTTATTAGGAATACAAGTATATTTTTTCATAATTTTAGATTAATTTGTTTATAAGATATTAATGAAAATTGTTTTCTGAATGATAATTGTGGAATCTCTGGTTTTTATTTTTTCTGAGTTAACACCACATAAACTTGAAAGTCTGTGTATTTCAAAAGTCCAAACCTTTCAATGGTATTACAGAAAATAATCAAAAAATGATAAAATTAAAAGGATTTGCAATGACAAATATTGTAATTTAATATTTTTTCGCGAAATGAAGTCCGACATCCAGGAGTTTCAGGAAAATATTAAATTCACTTATATGTACTATATACAAAAATAATTGTTCTAGAATTCAATTATTTGACGGGAGCGCAACTGATGAAGGTTCTAGACTAGAAACAATATATTGTCTTGTGTTCAATGGATTAAAAAATCTCGAAAAGTTAGTATCAAATCACAATTTGACAATAATGTTTGACAATAAAACTGATGTAACTAAGGGTTTTACTGCAAATTTGATATAAACTCGAAATAACTCGACAACTGAAAAGTTGACACTCAATTTTGCTAGAATTCGTTGCGAATTTTAAAAGGAGCGGCCCAGCATCGGAGAGTTAGTTATGGTGTAGAGTTTATTTCGTGTTTATTCGAATCAGCTGTTGTGAATATTTGATGTAAATAAAAGTTTCTAGAAAGTGATAGTGAATATTAGTTTTTAAATTTATTGAACCGACGGAGTTTATTGCAATATATTACATGATGCGTTAGAAACAAATTTAATTTTATATTTTTCATTAAATTCTGCTACTTGTACGCCAGAATAAATATTAGGAGTTTTCCCTTATTGTTCTTGTATAATTCAGGTGAGCCCTATATCACCAATTTTTTTCAAATATTTACGTCTTAAAGTTTCAGAGATACGGGGGAATTGTTTTTTTTTAATTTTTGTTAATATTTTTAAAACATATTTTAAAAAACTAAACAATATATATTTGTATTTGTCATAACGAGGCTTTTGATTTAATTTATTACATGATGCGTTAGAAACAATTTTAATTTTATATTTTCTATTTAATTCTGTAATGTGCCCCCAAAATTAGTACTAAGGATTTCTCTTTATTTATCCTGTAAAGTTCAGGTGAGGCCCTATATGTTCAATTTTTTTCAACATTTTACGTGTTATAGTTTCGAGATAAGGGGGAATGGGGAATTTTTTGCATATTTTTGTTAATATCTATCTTTAAAAGAAATTATTATTAAAATATGAAAAAAAAAACAAATTTGTGTTCTTCAGTATGAGCCCTTTCATTTGATGTATTACATGATACTTTAGAAAAAGAATTCTTTTAATTCTATAATTTGCCCTCCAAACTTAAAATTAAAGTTTTTTTTTTATTTTTCCTGTAAACTTTAGATTATTTTTAAAAAATGTAGGCTCAATAGTGTCGTAGATGATGTGGGAATGCCTGTTTTTTAATTTTCCCCAAAAAGAACACCTAAAATCAAAATTTCTTCTTTTAGGAAATGTACTCCAGATCGGGTCACCAAACTATACACGGATACCAAATTTTAGCCTTTTCTGATGAGTAGTTTCGGAGACAATTACTGTGATATTTAAAACGGAGAAATTAGGAGTGATATTATATGGGTATCCTTATATTGTATATATGGAACCAAGAAAATATATAACTACTAAACAATAAAAACAATATTTTTTTTCTCATAGACTATCTATATAATTTATAAAGCATTAAAATGAATTTAAATAAAGATCACGGATAGGTTGTTATGTAATTATTTCATTTTCTTTTAGAAAGAAAATTTATCCAAATTTAGTAGATTACTTCAGTAGTAATATTAAATTATTAGTCATATTTAATTACAAATATTCACGATTATATAATTGTAAACTGAAATACTAATATTGAGGAATCACAAATATAGAATTTACCAAGAAAACAATCACCCTTTAATGTGTTCCTGAATCGGCAACACCGCAGGACGCTCTGAAGCTGATAGAACCGATAAAATATTTTATATAAGGACGCTTGGTTGTGTGCTATATGGTAGGACACCTCCTGCTTGGAATGTTGCAAATATTCTTTTATGGACTCCCAGTGAATGTTTTATGAAAGGACGCTTTGAGGATAGTTGGATGTAAATATATATATATATATATGTTTTAGGCGGTTTCCGGGAATTCATCCGCGTAGTTGATAACTGATCCCTGCCGGGATCGAAGGTAAAATGACGGCGTTTCGGCAAAGTCACATCTGTCCTCTTCAGGTCGGTTCGCATAATTCTCGTAGCCTTCTGCTTTCGCTACTAGTTACTCGAATACTAAGATTTTCTGAAGCGAGCGCGCTGTTATATAGTCGCGGCTCGGCGCCTATCGGTTGACACCGTGAACGGCTGCGTGTGATTGGCCCTTGGCGCTCAGTGGGCACGGCTCCATCCTGCTGATTTGTTATTTCCGGTTGAGTTGTTATTGGACGGGTACGGGCCGGTACGGTGTTTAATAGGATTTTCCAACAATTCGATAACTTCTGAATTTCATTGCGTGCGTTTAGACTGTGAGGTAGAATTCTTGCAATACTGTCCGTGGTCCCCTTGCCATTAAGGTGATCTAAAAAAGTATTGAGGTGTTCCCTCCCATGAGGCCAAATCACAAATGTATCATCCACATATCGCAACCACAAACTGGGTTTAATAGTTGTTGTTCTTAGTGCCAACTCCTCAAAGTTCTTCATAAAAAGGTTCGCTATAACTGGTTAGAGTGGCGATCCCATTGGAGCTCCTTCCACTTGTTTGTATCGATGGTTCTCGTAAACAAAATAGGTGTTCATCAGACAGTGCCTTGTTAAGTCTACAAGGTGTTGAGGTGGTTTGTATTTTTCTATTATGATATCCAAGGCTTCGTCGATAGGGATGTTGGTGAAAAGGGACACTACGTCAAAACTTACAGACACTCTGGTTGTAAGACCATTTTTCTAAGAATTTCGATGAAATGTGTCGAATTTTTTACATATGAGTCTGCCCCCTCTGCAAACGGTTGAAGTTGTTGGGCTAGGTATTTGGCTAGGTGTTGTGTTGGGGATCCAATTGAGCTTACTATTGGCCTCAAAGGTGCACCTTCTTTATGTACTTTTGGGAACCCATAGAATTTCGGACATCTCGATGACTTTTCACGCGGAATGAGTTGCAGTTGGAGATTTTTGTCGATCCTACTTGCTTGGATTTTGGCCTTGGTTGTTTTCTCTAGATAAGTTGTTGGGTCAGTAGTAATTTGTTTATATGCTGGATCTTGTAGCAATATTTGAATTTTGTTTGAATAATCCGCTGTATCTAAAATTACAGTCGCATTTCTTTTATCAGCAGGTAGAATGACAATGTCCTTGTTGAGGCGCAGTTGTTTCAAGGCCTCATTTTCTTCTATAGATAGGTTCCTTTTGGGTGGTTTAGACTTTCTTAGAACATGTGACACATCTTGTCTAATTATTTCAGCGGTGTTCGCATCTAATTTTGAAACTGCAGTTTCCACGCCACATATTATGCTCTCTGTTGGTATGTGAGAGGGAGCAATAGCGTAATTGAATCCCTTAGCCAACACGCCAATCGAGGAAGTGTTCAATTGGACCGGAGATAAGTTATAAACGGTTTTATTCGTTTCCAATTGCCGTGAGGTTAGACTGTGACCGTTATTTTCCAAGACAAATTCGTTTTTGGGCTTCTGTTGGAGCTTCAATTTGTTAAATTTTGCCTGTTGTTGCATTGTTGTTAACTCTGCATTCGTTTCGGCCCTAAATTCGCTAATCTCATCGAATTTATCCGATATTATCGGGTGGAGTGTATTGCTTACCTGTAGGTGGATATCTAGGAGTTTAGTATTAAGAACATCCAAATCCCTTCTGACATCACGTATGGCTTCCCTAAGTAGGGCACAACTAGCTTTCCATAAGATATTCTGTGTTTTTCTGTTGTTCTTCCATAACTTTACCGTCATGTTTTTCGGAATAACTCCTTCATCGCGGCATCGTTGTAAAAAATGTAGATCGCAAAAAATTTTGCTTTTTTTCGCGCGTAATTTCTCAAATGTTTTACACAAATGAAAAGTTTTCTCCCCGTAGAGATTTACTATATTTGTTTTTAAGATTTCGCGGGCACTAAATGTTTTAGGCGGTTTCCGGGAATTCATACGCGTAGTTGATAACTGATTCCTGCCGGGATCGATGGTAAAATGACGACGTTTCGGCAGAGTCACATCTGCCCTCTTCAGGTCGGTTCGCATAATTCTCGTAGCCTTCTGCTTTCGCTTCTAGTTACTCGAATACTAAGATTTTCTGAAGCGAGCGCGCTGTTATATAGTCGCGGCTCGGCGCCTAACGGTTGACACCGTGAACGGCTGCGTGTGATTGGCCCTTGGCGCTTATTGGGTCCTGCTGATTTGCTATTTCCGGTTGAGTTTTTATTGGACGGGTACGGGCCGGTACGGTGTTTAATAGGATTTTCCAACAATTCGATAAGTTCTGAATTTCATTGCGTGCGTTTAGACTGTGAGGTCTCTTCGCTATTTCAATTGCCTCTCTTACGAGTCTTGATTTCGGGTGTTCTATATTTGCCAGCACTCTGGTGTTCTCAAAGTCAATTCGGTGTGACATCGTGGTGGCGTGTTCCGCAATGGATGTTGTTTTTTCCTGCTTTCTTACAGCGTTCTGGTGTTCATCACGTCTAGCTTGAATTCTTCTATTAGTTTGCAAAACATAGGTTTTATGACAGTCTACACATGGAATCTCGTACACTCCCTGTTGTTCTAATGGGATCCTCGTCTTCGGAGTCCTCAACACAGTGCTTATTTTTCTGTCTGTATTGAAAATAGTATCGATATTGTGTCTCCGTAGAATTCTTGCAATACTCTCCGTGGTCCCCTTGACATACGGTAAATAAGCCTTGGTTATTGGTGTTTCATGCTCCTTGTCTGTTTGTCTCGGTTTTGACTTTAGGGCTCTTTGTATATTTCGGTCTGTAAATCCGTTTTGTCTCAGAGCTGTTTTTATACTGTCCATTTCCTGTTTGATGTTATCCTGGTCAGCTAGCCTTTGTGATCTGGTTACTAAAGTCTTGACGACGGTTTGTAGTTGGGCTGGGTGGTGATGAGAATTAGCATGAAGGTATCTGTTGGTATGAGTTGCTTTCCTATATACTGTATGGCCAAGGGTTCCATCTTGCTTCCTATTTATGAGAACATCAAGGAATAGCAGTTGATTGTTGGCTTCAACCTCCATGGTAAATTTTATTTTGTAATGGATGCCATTAAAGTGATCTAAAAAAGTATTGAGGTGTTACCTCCCATGAGGCCAAATCACAAATGTATCATCCACATATCGCAACCACAAACTGGGTTTAAGAGTTGTTGTTCTTAGTGCCAACTCCTCAAAAGTTCTCTATAAAAAGGTTCGCTATAACTGGTGAGAGTGGCGATCCCATTGGAGCTCCTTCCACTTGTTTGCATCGTTGGTTCTCGTAAACAAAATAGGTGTTCATCAGACAGTGCCTTGTTAAGTCTACAAGGCCTGAGGTTGTTTGTATTTTTCTATTATGATATCCAAGGCTTCGTCGATAGGGATGTTGGTGAAAAGGGACACTACGTCAAAACTTACAAGAAGACACTATGGTGGTAGGACGATTTTTCTAAGAATTTCGATGAAATGTGTCGAATTTTTTACATATCAGTCTGTCCCCTCTGCAAACGTTTGAAGTTGTTGGACTAGGTATTTGGCTAGGTGTTGTGTTGGGGGTCCAATTGAGCTTACTATTGGCCTCAAAGGTGCACCTTCTTTATGTACTTTTGGCAACCCATAGAATTTCGGACATCTCGATGAATTTTCACGCGGAATGAGTTGTAGTTGGAGATTTATGTCGATCCTACTTGCTTGGATTTTGGCCTTGGTTGTTTTCTCTAGATAAGTTGTTGGGTCAGTAGTAATTTGTTTATATGCTGGATCTGGTAGCAATATTTGAATTTTATTTGAATAATCCGCTGTATCTAAAATTACAGTCTCATTTCCTTTATCAGCAGGTAGAATGACAACGTCCTTGTTGAGGCGCAGTTGTTTCAAGGCCTCATTTTCTTCTATAGATAGGTTCCTTTTGGGTGGTTTAGACTTTCTTAGAACATGTGACACATCTTGTCTAATTATTTCAGCGGTGTTCGCATCTAATTTTGAAACTGCTGTTTCCACGCCACATATTATGCTCTCTGTTGGTATGTGAGAGGGAGCAATAGCGTAATTGAATCCCTTAGCCAACACGCCAATCGAGGAAGTGTTCAATTGGACCGGAGATAAGTTATAAACGGTTTTATTCGTTTCCAATTGCCGTGAGGTTAGACTGTGACCGTTATTTTCCGAGACAAATTCGTTTTTGGGCTTCTGTTGGAGCTTCAATTTGTTAAATTTTGCCTGTTGTTGCATTGTTGTTAACTCTGCATTCGTTTCGGCCCTAAATTCGCAAATCTCATCGAATCTATCCCATATTATCGGGTGGAGTGTATTGCTTACCTGTAGGTGGATATCTAGGAGTTTAGTATTAAGAACATCCAAATCTCTTCTGACATCACGTATGGCTTCCCTAAGTAGGGCACAACTAGCTTTCCATAAGATATTCTGTGTTTTTCTGTTGTGCTTCCAGAACTTTACCGTCATGTTTTTCGGAATAACTCCTTCATCGCGGCATCGTTGAAAAAAATGTAGATCGCACAAAAGTTTGCTTTTTTTCGCTCGTAATTTCTCAAATGTTTTACACAAATGAAAAGTTTTTTTTTTATATTTGTTTTTAAGTTTTCGCGGGCACTAAATGTTTTAGGCGGTTTCCGGGAATTCATCCGCGTAGTTGATAACTGATTCCTGCCGGGATCGATGGTAAAATGACGACGTTTCGGCAGAGTCACATCTGCCCTCTCCAGGTCGGTTCGCATAATTCTCGTAGCCTTCTGCTTTCGCTTCTAGTTACTCGAATACTAAGATTTTCTGAAGCGAGCGCGCTGTTATATAGTCGCGGCTCGGCTCCTATCGGTTGACACCGTGAACGGCTGCGTGTGATTGGCCCTTGGCGCTCAGTGGGCACGGCTCCATCCTGCTGATTTGTTATTTCCGGTTGAGCTGTTATTGGACGGGTACGGGCCGGTACGGTGTTTAATAGGATTTTCCAACAATTCGATAAGTTCTGAATTTCATTGCGTGTGTTTAGACTGTGAGGTCTCTTCGCTATGTCAATTGCCTCTCTTACGAGTCTTGATTTCGGGTGTTCTATATTTGCCAGCACTCTGGTGTTCTCAAAGTCTATTCGGTGTGACATCGTGGTGGCGTGTTCCGCAATGGATGTTGTTTTTTCCTGCTTTCTTACAGCGTTCTGGTGTTCATATCGTCTAGCTTGAATTCTTCTATTAGTTTGCCCAACATAGTTTTTATGACAGTCTGCACATGGAATCTCGTACACTCCCTGTTGTTCTAAAGGGATCCTCGTCTTCGGAGTCCTCAACACCGTGCTTATTTTTCTATCTGTATTGAAAATAGTATTGATATTGTGTCTCCGTAGAATTCTTGCAATACTGTCCGTGGTCCCCTTGACATACGGTAAATAAGCCTTGGTTATTGGTGTCTCATGCTCCTTGTCTGTTTGTCTCGGTTTTGACTTTAGGGCTCTTTGTATATTTTGGTCTGTAAATCCGTTTGGTCTCAGAGCTGTTTTTAAACTGTCCATTTCCTGTTTGATGTTATCCTGGTCAGCTAGCCTTTGTGATCTGGTCTTGACGACGGCTTGTAGTTGGGCTGGGTGGTGATGAGAATTAGCATGAAGGTATCTGTTGGCATGAGTTGCTTTCCTATATGCTCTATGGCGAAGGGTTCCATCTTGCTTCCTATTTATGAAAACATCAAGGAATGGCAGTTGATTTTTGGCTTCAACCTCCATGGTAAATTTTATTTTGTGAAGGATGCCATTCAGGTGGTCTAAAAATGTGTTGAGGTGTTCTCTCCCATGAGGAAAAATCACAAAAGTATCATCCACATATCGCAACCATAAACTGGGTTTAAGAGTTGCTGTTCTTAGTGCCAACTCCTCAAAGCTCTCCATAAAAAGGTTCGCTATAACTGGTGAGAGTGGCGATCCCATTGGAGCTCCTTCCACTTGTTTTAATCGTTGGTTCTCGTAAACAAAATAGGTGTTCATCAGACAGTGCCTTGTTAAGTCTACAAGGTCTTGAGGTTGTTTGTATTTTTCTATTATGATATCCAAGGCTTCGTCGATAGGGATGTTGGTGAAAAGGGACACTACGTCAAAACTTACAAGAAGACACTATGGTGGTAGGACGATTTTTCTAAGAATTTCGATGAAATGTGTCGAATTTTTTACATATGAGTCTGCCCCCTCTGCAAACGTTTGAAGTTGTTGGGCTAGGTATTTGGCTAGGTGTTGTGTTGGGGATCCAATTGAGCTTACTATTGGCCTCAAAGGTGCACCTTCTTTATGTACTTTTGGGAACCCATAGAATTTCGGACATCTCGATGACTTTTCACGCGGAATGAGTTGCAGTTGGAGATTTTTGTCGATCCTACTTGCTTGGATTTTGGCCTTGGTTGTTTTCTCTAGATAAGTTGTTGGGTCAGTAGTAATTTGTTTATATGCTGGATCTTGTAGCAATATTTGAATTTTGTTTGAATAATCCGCTGTATCTAAAATTACAGTCGCATTTCTTTTATCAGCAGGTAGAATGACAATGTCCTTGTTGAGGCGCAGTTGTTTCAAGGCCTCATTTTCTTCTATAGATAGGTTCCTTTTGGGTGGTTTAGACTTTCTTAGAACATGTGACACATCTTGTCTAATTATTTCAGCGGTGTTCGCATCTAATTTTGAAACTGCAGTTTCCACGCCACATATTATGCTCTCTGTTGGTATGTGAGAGGGAGCAATAGCGTAATTGAATCCCTTAGCCAACACGCCAATCGAGGAAGTGTTCAATTGGACCGGAGATAAGTTATAAACGGTTTTATTCGTTTCCAATTGCCGTGAGGTTAGACTGTGACCGTTATTTTCCGAGACAAATTCGTTTTTGGGCTTCTGTTGGAGCTTCAATTTGTTAAATTTTGCCTGTTGTTGCATTGTTGTTAACTCTGCATTCGTTTCGGCCCTAAATTCGCAAATCTCATCGAATCTATCCCATATTATCGGGTGGAGTGTATTGCTTACCTGTAGGTGGATATCTAGGAGTTTAGTATTAAGAACATCTAAATCTCTTCTGACATCACGTATGGCTTCCCTAAGTAGGGCACAACTAGCTTTCCATAAGATATTCTGTGTTTTTCTGTTGTTCTTCCAGAACTTTACCGTCATGTTTTTCGGAATAACTCCTTCATCGCAGCATCGTTGAAAAAAATGTAGATCGCACAAAACTTTGCTTTTTTTCGCGCGTAATTTCTCAAATGTTTTACACAAATGAAAAGTTTTTTTTTTATATTTGTTTTTAAGTTTTCGCGGGCACTAAATGTTTTAGGCGGTTTCCGGGAATTCATCCGCGTTGTTGATAACTGATTCCTGCCGGGATCGATGGTAAAATGACGACGTTTCGGCAGAGTCACATCTGCCCTCTTCAGGTCGATTCGCATAATTCTCGTAGCCTTCTGCTTTCGCTTCTAGTTACTCGAATACTAAGATTTTCTGAAGCGAGCGCGCTGTTATATAGTCGCGGCTCGGCGCCTATCGGTTGACACCGTGAACGGCTGCTTGTGATTGGCCCTTGGCGCTCAGTGGGCACGGCTCCATCCTGCTGATTTGTTATTTCCGGTTGAGCTGTTATTGGACGGGTACGGGCCGGTACGGTGTTTAATAGGATTTTCCAACATTTCGATAAGTTCTGAATTTCATTGCGGGTGTTTAGACTGTGAGGTCTCTTCGCTATGTCAATGGCCTCTCTTACGAGTCTTGATTTCGGGTGTTCTATATTTGCCAGCACTCTGGTGTTCTCAAAGTCTATTCGGTGTGACATCGTGGTGGCGTGTTTCGCAATGGATGTTGTTTTTTCCTGCTTTCTTACAGCGTTCTGGTGTTCATATCGTCTAGCTTGAATTCTTCTATTAGTTTGCCCAACATAGTTTTTATGACAGTCTGCACATGGAATCTCGTACACTCCCTGTTGTTCTAAAGGGATCCTCGTCTTCGGAGTCCTCAACACCGTGCTTATTTTTCTATCTGTATTGAAAATAGTATTGATATTGTGTCTCCGTAGAATTCTTGCAATACTGTCCGTGGTCCCCTTGACATACGGTAAATAAGCCTTGGTTGTTGGTGTCTCATGCTCCTTGTCTGTTTGTCTCGGTTTTGACTTTAGGGCTCTTTGTATATTTTGGTCTGTAAATCCGTTTTGTCTCAGAGCTGTTTTTAAACTGTCCATTTCCTGTTTGATGTTATCCTGGTCAGCTAGCCTTTGTGATCTGATTGCTAAAGTCTTGACGACGGCTTGTAGTTGGGCTGGGTGGTGATGAGAATTAGCATGAAGGTATCTGTTGGTATGAGTTGCTTTCCTATATGCTCTATGGCCAAGGGTTCCATCTTGCTTCCTATTTATGAGAACATCAAGGAATGGCAGTTGATTGTTGGCTTCAACCTCCATGGTAAATTTTATTTTGTAATTAAGGTGATCTAAAAAAGTATTGAGGTGCCCCCTCTCATGAGGCCAAATCACAAATGTATCATCCACATATCGCAACCGCAAACTGGGTTTAATAGTTGTTGTTCTTAGTGCCAACTCCTCAAAGTTCTCCATAAAAAGGTTCGCTATAACTGGTGAGAGTGGCGATCCCATTGGAGCTCCTTCCACTTGTTTGTATCGTTGGTTCTCGTAAACAAAATAGGTGCTCATCAGACAGTGCCTTGTTTAGTCTACAAGGTGTTGAGGTGGTTTGTATTTTTCTATTATGATATCCAAGGCTTTGTCGATAGGGATGTTGGTGAAAAGGGACACTACGTCAAAACTTACAAGAAGACACTCTGGTTGTAAGACCGTTTTTCTAAGAATTTCGATGAAATGTGTCGAATTTTTTACATATGAGTCTGCCCTCTCTGCAAACGGTTGAAGTTGTTGGGCTAGGTATTTGGCTAGGTGTTGTGTTGGGGATACAATTGAGGAGTTTAGTATTAAGAACATCCAAATCTCTTCTGACATCACGTATGGCTTCCCTAAGTAGGGCACAACTAGCTTTCCATAAGATATTCTGTGTTTTTCTGTTGTTCTTCCAGAACTTTACCGTCATGTTTTTCGGAATAACTCCTTCATCGCGGCATCGTTTGTAAAAAATGTAGATCGCACAAAAGTTTGCTTCTTATTGCGCGTAATTTCTCAAATATTTTACACAAATGAAAAGTACTCTCCCCGTCGAGATTCACTATATTTGTTTTGAAGTTTTCAATTACGCTATTGCTCCCTCTCACATACCAACAGAGAGCATAATATGTGGCGTGGAAACAGCAGTTTCAAAATTAGATGCGAACACCGCTGAAATAATTAGACAAGATGTGTCACATGTTCTAAGCAAGTCTAAACCACCCAAAAGGAACCTATCTATAGAAGAAAATGAGGCCTTGAAACAACTGCGCCTCAACAACGACATTGTCATTCTACCTGCTGATAAAGGAAACGCGACTGTAATTTTAGATACAGCGGATTATTCAAACAAAATTCAAATATTGCTACAAGACCCAGCATATAAACAAATTACTACTGATCCAACAACTTATTTAGAGAAAACAACCAAGGCCAAAATCCAAGCAAGTAGGATCGACAAAAATCTCCAACTGCAACTCATTCTGTCTGAAAAGTCATCGAGATGTCCGAAATTCTATGGGTTGCCAAAAGTACATAAAGTACACCTTTGAGGCCAATAGTATGCTCAATTGGATCCCCAACACAACACCTAGCCAAATACCTAGCCCAACAACTTCAACCGTTTGCAGAGGGGGCAGACTCATATGTAAAAAATTCGACACATTTCATCGAAATTTTTAGAAAAACGGTCTTACAACCAGAGTGTCTTCTTGTAAGTTTTAACGTAGTGTCCCTTTTCACCAACATCCCTATCGACGAAGCCTTGGATATCATAATAGAAAAATACAAACCACCTCAACACCTTGTAGACTTAACAAGGCACTGTCTGATGAACACCTATTTTGTTTACGAGAACCAACGATACAAACAAGTGGAAGGAGCTCCAATGGGATCGCCACTCTCACTAGTTATAGCGAACCTTTTATGGAGTACTTTGAGGAGTTGGCACTAAGAACAACAACTCTTAAACCCAGTTTGTGGTTGCGATATGTGGATGATACATTTGTGATTTGGCCTCATGGGAGGGAACACCTCAATACTTTTTTAGATCACCTTAATGGCATCCATTACAAAATAAAATTTACCATGGAGTTTGAAGCCAACAATCAACTGCCATTCCTTGATGTTCTCATAAATAGGAAGCAAGATGGAACCCTTGGCCATACAGTATATAGGAAAGCAACTCATACCAACAGATACTTTCATGCTAATTCTCATCACCACCCAGCCCAACTACAAGTCGTCGTCAAGACTTTAGTAACCAGATCACAAAGGCTAGCTGACCAGGATAACATCAAACAGGAAATGGACAGTTTAAAAACAGCTCTGAGACAAAACGGATTTACAGACCGAAATATACAAAGAGCCCTAAAGTCAAAACCGAGACAAACAGACAAGGAGCATGAAACACCAATAACCAAGGCTTATTTAACGTATATCAAGGGGACCACGGACAGTATTGCAAGAATTCTACGAAGACACAATATCGATACTATTTTCAATACAAACAGAAAAATAAGCACGGTGTTGAGGACTCCGAAGATGAGGATCCCTTTAGAACAACAGGGAGTGTACGAGTTTCCATGTGCAGACTGTCATAAAACCTATGTTGGGCAAACTAATAGAAGAATTTAAGCTAGACGTGATGAACACCAGAACGCTGTAAGAAAGCAGGAAAAAACAACATCCATTGCGGAACACGCCACCACGATGTCACACCGAATAGACTTTGAGAACACTAGAGTACTGGCAAATATAGAACACCCGAAATCAAGACTCGTAAGAAAGGCAATTGAAATAGCGAAGAGACCTCACAGTCTAAACGCACGCAATGAAATTCAGAACTTATCGAATTGTTGGAAAATCCTATTAAACACCGTACCGGCCCGTACCCGTCCAATAACAACTCAACCGGAAATAACAAATCAGCAGGATGGAGCCGTGCCCACTGAGCGCCAAGGGCCAATCACACGCAGCCGTTCACGGTGTCAACTGATAGGCGCCGAGCCGCGACTATATAACAGCGCGCTCGCTTCAGAAAATCTTAGTATTCGAGTAACTAGAAGCGAAAGCAGATGGCTACGAGAATTATGCGAACCGACCTGAAGAGGGCAGATGTGACTCTGCCGAAACGTTGTCATTTTACCATCGATCCCGGCAGGGATCAGTTATCAACTACGCGGATGAATTCCCGGAAACCGCCTAAAACATTTAGTGCCCGCGAAAACTTAAAAACAAATATAATTTAAATAATGATTTTGGTTTGTTTTAATGTGTGAAATTTAATTTGTTCCTCGTTGGGCGTTATAAAAAATATGATAGTGGGGTTTCAGTTTGGCTTTATAATTTTATTTTTATTGCTCATCCGGCTATTCTTTCGGAAAGGCAGGCTATTGCAAATCTTTAAATTATATTATGCAATTATAAATTATGATAAACATTTTTAAATTAATTTAAAACAAAATTATAATTACATCAATTTGCTTTATTAATAATCAATGTACTTACGGTTTGGTTCTCTCATTGGGCTTCTGCATCTTCCCCAGAAGAAACCCTCATCATCTTACCTTTTCTTAGACTCTTATTTTATTTTTAATTTGCTCAAACGTTTATTTGCTACTAAATTATCTATTTCTCTTTTTAAGACATTAAAAATGCTTTTTAAACTTTGCCTATGTAAAATTATTATTCTTTTTTTAATCTAATACTGGTTATAATGTAACTTGTAAAAAAAGCACATTTTCAAACAAATCTTCAAACATACTTTATTTCAAACATATGTATACTCATCAAATTTTCAATCCTTACTTAACTTTTCTATTCTACTTCATTATTTTGAGAATTGTCTTTCTTTTCAACAACCTAATCTAAATTCCTGAACTTAATTTTTACAAACATTCAATATTCTTTTTCATAAAAAATTTAATATTATTAAAACTATAAATCATTTACCTTGTTACTGTTTTTGTATGAGTCTTTTTAAAATCACCATATCCTTTCTTCCATTTATCTGCTCTATATCTCCATTTCATTTTATTTATAATATTAATCATCCATTGATTTTTTAATTTCAGATCCATTCCAATTTTTTTATAATTAAGTAATTTCGAAAAGATTGTTGAGGAGGTCTTGAATTATTTTGTCTATTCATGGGTTTTCTCTCCTCCAAATTTTTTCCTGTAACAGATAAGTATTTAAAAAATTGTATATGTAGAACAAAGTGTAGTAAGGCAATTTCGTAAAATTGCCCGGATCACTGGTTGTCTGTACAGAGATTCTTCCTCACAGTTTTTCTGAGAGAAAGAGATGTCTATAAAATGATCAACCAGTATTCCTGTATATAAGTAATGTATTGTATATTGTGTAATACTTATCTGTGTATGGAGACGTTTCAACTCCGAGTCTGGAGTCGTTGTCAATCGTTTAGTGTTGTTTTCGAGGCTTTTTTCTAAAAAATTTTCGCTTTGATTTTGAATTTATTGTTTGTCAAAAATTTGACACTGACAATTTGTCGTTTGGCGATCACTTGACGCTGAGGTTACCGTTTTTTTGTTCTGTTAGCAGTAAATTCTTCCAGTCCAAATGAAGGTCGGCTGAAGGTGCTCCGATTTCAGTGTCAAATTTTTTATCAAACAGCTGGCTTCTTTAAAGCTGGCTTCAAAAGTTTTCAAAGCGAAAATTTTCTTCTTTCAACAAGATCTTTGTTTTATCCCAGTCTATCCTATGGCTGCCGGTGCTCGTTAATACATGATTGGCCAAATTTGATTTGTCCACATGTCTTCTGGAAATGTTATATTGATGTTCTTTTTTCCTTACTTCTAAAGGTCTTGAAGTTTCACCGGTATAAGAATCTCTGGACAACCAGTGACACGAAAACTACACTTTGTTCACACAATTTTTAGAACTCTGGGTTGCAACGGTTTTATGTGTGAGGATACTTATCTGTTTTAAAAACAGTTTTAACCCTGAATTAATTTCCTAACCGCTTAATTTTTCCGATACACCTGGGATATATGGAATTATGTTCATAATTTGGTTGTCTGTTTGTGTTTGGTTGGTATTAGTGTGATGGTTATTTGTGCTGGTTTGTTGTTGCGATTTTCTTTCTAACTGAACATTTAACGTTTTAATAAATCTTGGGGATATTCGTTTTGAAGTAGATGTTCTTTGATAATATTGACTTCTTTGTTAAAGATTTGGGTGGATGAAGATATGTTTTTTGCTCTATCATATAAGCACTTTACAACACCATCATTTAAGCCTTAAAAATAATATCATTATATTAGGTTTTCCGATAAGACTATGCATCTTTAATTGTTTAAAGGATTCATCTTGGAATTTCAAGATAAAAACAGAAAGTTTATGCAAATTTTCCATCTCCTTAAATTTTATGACTATTGATGTAATCTAGGAATGAGTGCAGTTCTTCAGCACCATACTCCCAAACCACAAAAATGTCATCAACGTATCTCCACCACACTTTTGGTTTATTTTTATATTTACCTATGAATCTTTCTTCAAAATATGTCATGAATATATTACTGATTATAGGAGAAATAAATTAAGAACCCATGGCCATACCAAATTCTTGTTTATAGAAATCTCCTTCAAAGAGAAATATGTAGTGTTTAAGCAAACTTACCATAATTGTGTCAATGTTTAGTTTTGCCGATTGTTGTGTAAGGTAAACGGTTATACTTGTTGTAATTTAATAATTTGTAATGATTTATCAACAGGTACATTTGTAAAAAGACTAACTATGTCGAAACTTACTAGTATATCATTTCTGTTGATAATAATGCTTTTTAATTTTGTTAAAAAACGTTAGTGTTTTTTAAATGTGTTGGAATTCACTCCATTATTTTCGTAAGGTTTAATTATATTTAGTAAAAATTTTGATATGGCGTTAATGGTGAATTTATTAAAGACACTTACCAATGGAGACCCATTGGTATTGTGTCATGTATAAATTCACCATTGGAACGCAAAACATATCAAAATTTTTACTATAGTGTGGTGTTAAGTGTTAAACCTTACGAAAATTCCAATGGAGTGAATTTAAAAAACACTAACGATTTGTGTTAACAAAATTAAAAAGCATTATTATCAACAGAAATGATCTACTAGCGGCTTAAGTTTCGACTATATTTTGCGTAGGATCTTTTTTGAGCTTAGAATATGATCCTGTGTTGATAAGGTCCATCATTTTGGTGTTGTAATCATTTATAGCAAAATCAAGTATTACAACCGATAGCGTTACCTTTACACAACAAACAGGTAGAACTAAACATTGACACAATTGTGTTGAACTTTTTTAACCGAACTTTGCTTAAACACTACGGCATATTTTCAATTTGAAGGAGATTTCTATAAACAAGAATTTGGTATTTGGCCATTTTGGGTTGCTTCTAGAAGTAATTTATTTCTCCTATAATCAGTAATATATTCACTTGACACTTCTGGAGGCAGTTTTTGGGCTGTGTCTTCAATCGCAACTATCAGATCTCAGTTTAGGCAAATATATTTTGTGGAGTGATTGAATAATTTAATCCCTTAGAAAGTACGTATTGTTCTGTGGTGTAATGTGTTTACGTTGATAAATTAATCACATTTTTGTGAAATTTGGGAGTATGGTGCTGAAGAACTGCACTCATTCCTAGATTACATCAATAGTCAAGAACCCACAATAAAATTTACAATGGAGATGGAAATTTGCATAAACTTGCTTATCTTGATGTACTTATAGATAGAACAAACAACACAATAAGTACAAGTACTTATCGAAAACCTACAAATACTAATAGATATTTGAATGTTTTCACTCCAACCATCCTTTAAATGTAAAGAAAGGTGTTGTAAAGTGCTTATATGATAGAGCAAAAAACATATCTTCATCCACCCAAATCTTTAACAAAGAAGTCAATATTATCAAAGAACATCTACTTCAAAACGAATATCCCCAAGACTTTATAAATAAAACTATAAATCAGTTAGAAAGAAAATCGCAACAACAAACCAGCACAAATAACCATCACACTAATACCAACCAAACACAAACAGACAACCAAATTATGAACATAATTCCATATATCCCAGGTGTATCGGAAAAAATTAAGCGGTTAGGAAATAAATACAGCGTTAAAACTGTTTTTAAAACAAATAATACCTTGCGCTCTATCCTCACACATACCAAACCGTTTAACGCAACCCAGAGTTCTAAAAATTGTGTGTACAGTGTTTTGTGTGACTGTGGCCATTCTTATACCGGTGAAACTTCAAGACCTTTAGAAGTAAGGAAAAAAGAACATCAATATAACATTTCCAGAAGACATGTGGACAAATCAAATTTGGCCAATCATGTATTAACGAGCACCGGCAGCCATAGGATAGACTGGGATAAAACAAAGATCTTGTTGAAAGAAGAAAACTTAAAAAAGAGAAAACTTAAAGAAGCCAGCTGTATGATGATAAACAACACTGAAATCGGAGCACCTTCAGCCGACCGTTTTTTTGTTCATTTGGACTGGAAGAATTTACTGCTAACAGAACAAAAAAACGGTAACCTCAGCGTCAAGTGATCGCCAAACGACAAATTGTCAGTGTCAAATTTTTTGACAAACAATAAATTCAAAATCAAAGCGAAAATTTTTTAGAAAAAAGCCTCGAAAACAACACTAAACGATTGACAACGACTCCAGACTCGGAGTTGAAACGTCTCCATACACAGATAAGTATTACACAATATACAATACATTACTTATATACAGGAATACTGGTTGATCATTTTATAGACATCTCTTTCTCTCAGAAAAACTGTGAGGAAGAATCTCTGTACAGACAACCAGTGATCCGGGCAATTTTACGAAATTGCCTTACTACACTTTGTTCTACATATACAATTTTTTAAATACTTATCTGTTACAGGAAAAAATTTGGAGGAGAGAAAACCCATGAATAGACAAAATAATTCAAGACCTCCTCAACAATCTTTTCGAAATTACTTACGAATGAGGTATGGGCCAATTTCAACAACAAATTTTAGAAAATTAGAAAACCTGAATAAGAAACTAGCACGATCACAGAACAGCTTAACGTTCCTAATAAAATGCCGAAATGAGGGAATAATTCCAAAGGGGTTGTTACCAAAAATGCCATTCACAGACAGAGGTAGTATTAGAATTCAGTTGAAAACAGGTAATGCTTTAGTTAGAAATAGAATACAACACCATCGGAAATTGAAGGTAAGCCTTAAAAATAACATCATTATATTAGAAAACAAATTCAAAGAAACGCACATTCCATCAGACTATAACCGCATCTTTAATTGTTTAAAGGATTCATACAGCTTGGAATTTCAAATATGTAAAAACAGAAATATAAATAAATTTCAACATCTCTTAAATGAAAAACACAAAAAATCTGTACTTACACCAAATACAAATTTCATCAATAAAACTGTGATTAATTTATCAACTAAACACATTACACCAACAGAACAATACGTACTTTCTAAGGGATTAAATTATTCAATCACTCCACAAAATATACCTAAACTAGATCTGATAGTTGCGATTGAAGACACAGCCCAAAAACTGCCTCCAGAAGTGTCAAGTGAATACCGAATAAGAAATAAATTACTTCTAGAGAAGCAACACAAAATGAAATACAATCTTACTCCTACAGAGAAATATGCCGTAGAAAAACTTAAAAAAGACAACACAATTAAAATTCTACCTGCCGATAAAGGTAACGCTACGGTTATACTTGATAAAAATGATTACAACACCAAAATGATGGACCTTATTAACACAGGATCATATTCTAAGCTCAAAAAAGATCCTACGCAAAATATAGAAAAAGCCGCTAGAGACATTATAACAAAACACAAACAAGAATTCACTCCATTAGAACGAAAACACTTAACACCACACTATAGTAAACCTCCACATTTATATGGCGTTCCAAAAATACATAAAGACACAATACCAATGAGACCCATTGTAAGTTCAATAAATTCACCATTACAAAACATATCAAAATTTTTACTAAATATAATTAAACCTTACGAAAATAATCCAAACAATTTAAAAAACACTAACGATTTTTTAACAAAATTAAAAAGCATTATTATCAACAGAAATGATATACTAGTAAGTTTCGACATAGTTAGTCTTTTTACAAATGTACCTGTTGATAAATCATTACAAATTATAAAAAAATAAATTACAACAAGATATTACCTTACACAACAAAACAAAACTAAACATTGACACAATTATGGAACTAACCGAACTTTGCTTAAACACTACATATTTTCAATTTGAAGGAGATTTCTATAAACAAGAATTTGGTATGGCCATGGGTTCTTCTTTATCTCCTATAATCAGTAATATATTCATGACATATTTTGAAGAAAGATTCATAGGCAAATATAAAAATAAACCAAAAGTGTGGTGGAGATACGTTGATGACATTTTTGTGGTTTGGGAGTATGGTGCTGAAGAACTGCACTCATTCCTAGATTACATCAATAGTCAAGAACCCACAATAAAATTTACAATGGAGATGGAAAATTTGCATAAACTTGCTTATCTTGATGTACTTATAGATAGAACAAACAACACAATAAGTACAAGTACTTATCGAAAACCTACAAATACTAATAGATATTTGAATTTTCACTCCAACCATCCTTTAAATGTAAAGAAAGGTGTTGTAAAGTGCTTATATGATAGAGCAAAAACATATCTTCATCCACCCAAATCTTTAACAAAGAAGTCAATATTATCAAAGAACATCTACTTCAAAACGAATATCCCCAAGACTTTATAAATAAAACTATAAATCAGTTAGAAAGAAAATCGCAACAACAAACCAGCACAAATAACCATCACACTAATACCAACCAAACACAAACAGACAACCAAATTATGAACATAATTCCATATATCCCAGGTGTATCGGAAAAAATTAAGCGGTTAGGAAATAAATACAGCGTTAAAACTGTTTTTAAAACAAATAATACCTTGCGCTCTATCCTCACACATACCAAACCGTTTAACGCAACCCAGAGTTCTAAAAATTGTGTGTACAGTGTTTTGTGTGACTGTGGCCATTCTTATACCGGTGAAACTTCAAGACCTTTAGAAGTAAGGAAAAAAGAACATCAATATAACATTTCCAGAAGACATGTGGACAAATCAAATTTGGCCAATCATGTATTAACGAGCACCGGCAGCCATAGGATAGACTGGGATAAAACAAAGATCTTGTTGAAAGAAGAAAACTTAAAAAAGAGAAAACTTAAAGAAGCCAGCTGTATGATGATAAACAACACTGAAATCGGAGCACCTTCAGCCGACCTTCATTTGGACTGGAAGAATTTACTGCTAACAGAACAAAAAAACGGTAACCTCAGCGTCAAGTGATCGCCAAACGACAAATTGTCAGTGTCAAATTTTTTGACAAACAATAAATTCAAAATCAAAGCGAAAATTTTTTAGAAAAAAGCCTCGAAAACAACACTAAACGATTGACAACGACTCCAGACTCGGAGTTGAAACGTCTCCATACACAGATAAGTATTACACAATATACAATACATTACTTATATACAGGAATACTGGTTGATCATTTTATAGACATCTCTTTCTCTCAGAAAAACTGTGAGGAAGAATCTCTGTACAGACAACCAGTGATCCGGGCAATTTTACGAAATTGCCTTACTACACTTTGTTCTACATATACAATTTTTTAAATACTTATCTGTTACAGGAAAAAATTTGGAGGAGAGAAAACCCATGAATAGACAAAATAATTTTTTATAATTAATTGTTTATTTTTACTCACATGGCAATTCCTTCTTCTGCTAGGATGATTATGACAGAAGGTTAGAATTTTGCGAATTTTTGACTCAACGGGCATATGCAGACCCTAATTTGATTAAAAATATTTGTTTTTCTGACGAAACAGCATTTTTTTAAAATGGATTTACCAATAAACATAATTGTAGATACTAAGACAATACCAATCCACAAGTTGTTCATGAAGAGCACAACCAAAACCTTCGGAAAAGGAACGTATTGGGTGGAATTCTCAGAAATAAAATTATTTGTCCTTTATACGTGGAAGAAAATTTAACTGGGGAATTGTATTTGAACTCAATAGAAAATTTGGAAATCTCCATATATCCGAATCTTTAGAAAACGAAATAGATCAAGATGGAACTTTGTTGCTAGATGAAGAAAATATATTTTTTCAACAGGATGGGAAACCTCCACATTATGCCTTGCCTGTACAAAATTGTCTTAATGAGATGTTTCCAGATAAAAGTTTTGGAAGAAGTGCGCTATAGAATGGCCAGCAAAATCACCCGACCTAACGCCCCTTGACTTTTTTTATAAGAACATCTGAAAACTGTGGTGTAAAAAACTCAACCTCGCGATATTCCTGAACTTAGACGTAGAATTGGAGGAGTGTGAGCGGATTACACCAGAGACGCTTGAAGAAGTGCTGGAGGAATTCGAGCTACGAGCTAACTAATGTCTTACCAACAATGGCGGACATTTATAACATCTAATTTAAGTACAAGGTAATTCTAACGCTAATACAATTTAATATTGTTAATACAATGTAAATAATAATTATTTTAATTTGATAGTTTACAATGGCATTACTCTGTAAAAAATTCTGATTTTATAAAATGGTGTTTCAAAAGATTGACAAAAAAGACCTTTAAAAAGGGGTATCACATGATACCCTCTATTTACTTACTTTTTTCTTACCTTTGAACTATTGTAACTTTTTTATTGTTCACAGTAAGTTCACCGAATAAATTTAAATCGAATCTATAACGTTTGTTTGCTCATCTGCATCTGATATTTGACACAAATAATATGTTGAAAAAATTATATGAGTCCACAAATGGCGAGGTTCCATAAAAAAGTGATTAAGTTAAACACTTTATCACGTTACAAAAAAAATAAGCACATGGAGAACTTTGAATGCTTACAAAAACTTCTCTACTTCAACACCTTTTCAACGATATATCACACGCATTGGAAAGTAATCAGTATCATAATAAAATTTGAGATTGTAACTTACAAGGTGAGAACTACAAAAAATAAAAATACACCAAATTGCAATAATTTGTTATAAATTTTGTTCAAACCGGCTTCTACCGCTACGGATGCAATCACGACATCTTTTTCTGAGTCCTACATTGGTAGTCTCTAGTCGCATCTCATCCCATATTTGTGGACTCATATAATTTTTTCTATTTGTGTCAAATATCGAATGCAGAAGAGCAATCGAACATCCTAGAATCGATTTAAGTTTATTTGGGGACGGTACTATGAAAAATAAAAAAGTTACAATAGTTTAAATGTAAAAATCTGAGAATTAAGAAAAAAAAATTAAAAAAAACAAAAGCCGTAAGCTTTCTAGATGTTATATATGGGCTACATAATATAGCACATGAGCCCACCTATCTGCCCTCCATGTTTGGCGAACCTTCTACAAAACACCCTATATATATATATATATATATATATATATATATATATATATATATATATATATATATATATATATATATATGGTGGATGATTTATTCCGGTGTACATCCGTTCGTCTGTATTCGTTTGAAAAATCAATTGACGTTTCGCTAAAATCATATTTGGCTTTCTCAAAAGATACCCTTTAAATCATATCAAAAAATCTAAACAAATTTCAACTTAAATTTCAATACCTTTTACCCTCATTAATTTTACCCAAATCATTTAATTATATATTCAAAAACATTGAGTTGACATTAGTCACCTGTTGGCCACCAGTCATTTAACAGGTACTTTATAAAAATTGGATTTTATTAAAATTTAAACTTTATATTTTTTGAACTATTTAGTTTTTTCATACTATGCTCAACGCTCCATCTATTACTATTAATTTCGGAAGACTTATAACGGTTTTTATAATTTGACATTTTGATCCTCTGTTTACTAAAGTCTTTATGTATTTAAAACTTGATTTTGATCTCAAATATTTTTATTCGGTGTTCTCATGGCCTAATATGTAATCTATACATGTTCTACAAACTCTACTATGATTTTTACAATTGAATTTAACCTTTTGATGTTCGACCTTATTATGAGTTTTTTCATATATTCCTTTATGTAAGTATTAATCTTTTATTAAAATTTGCATGATATCTAACTTTATATGCCACCTTTTATCCTTTCAACAATTTGCTTTTGAAACATTTTTACATTGTTTGTATTTTTAATTAAAATACTTCATTTTACGATTTTGATTCCTGCAATTTCCTTTTTTTATATATGTATGCATTTTATTTTCATTATTCCATTTATTTAACTATTCAAATTGCTAAAGTTTTTATATGATTTCATGTCTGTTTAAATCCATTACAATATATATTATATATATATATATATATATATATATATATATATATATATATATATATATTACGTAGCAATTAACGGCTAAGAATCTGGAAAGAATTTTGGAATTTCCAAAAAATAATGGGAAAGTAGCCAATTTATTATTGTATAAAGGGCACTAAATAAAGTGTACTCTTTTATTATATCATGAAAGCTTTCGAAATTTATTGATTTCTTCTTCAGTCAAGTTTCTGAAAGATTACACAAATTAATAATGGTAAAACTTAATCTAGATGGACAAACTAAACTTACAATATCGAGGTTAGAAAATTATTAAAAAAGGTTCTCATTGCACGTACTGTAGATTGCGTAATACGTTTTGAACAAGCATTACAGACATTACAACAATTAAAAAAACATTATTGTAACTGGATCACACATACATTTAGTACAATTTTTAAGATTAAAACAATTACATTTTAAAAGTTATGCACAAACCATTTGTCATATTTAACCAGTGACATGGAACGCAAACAAATTTTATGCCCTCCCAAAGATTCACAAACCTACACTATGCTTACGTCCCATTGTTTCGTCAATAAACTCCCCCGTCTCTGGAATTGCCAGTCTGTTAGTGGACATTTTAAATAAAGCATATGACAAAAATAACCAATACTACATTGAGGACTCAGCTACCTTTGCTGAATTATATAACAATTTTATCTTACCTGCAGGCCATATCATTGTAAGTTTAGATGTAGAATCATTGTTCACCAATATTTCGTTGGACTTAGTTTTGAACAGTTTGGAAGCACATTGGGATACCATCTCATTCCACACAAAAATAAATAAATCCAACTTTTTCAAACTCATTAAATTCGTTTTTGATTCGACGGTGTTCTCGTACAATGGAACATACTACAAACAGGTGTTCGGTTCTCCAATGGGATCAAAACTATCACCTATAATCTCACAATTTATCATGGATGACCTAGTCCAACACTGTCTATCGAAATTAAGCTTTGAGGTTCCTTTCTTGAGGAAGTATGTTGATGATATCATTTGTAGCATTCCTACTGCTGGCAAAACAGAACTGTTACAAATTTTCAACAACTACAATGAGTTCTTACATTTTACTATTGAAGAGGAAGACCAGTTTCTAAGTGTACCTTTTTTAGATACCAGGGTCATTAGAGATGTAGACAACAGTCTGAAATTAGACTGGTACATTAAACCAACATGTTCAGGTAGGTTTCTTAACTTCCATTCACAACACCCTCTGAAAATGAAAATAAATCTAGTCAATTGCATGAAGAGAAGAATTTGCAACATTTGCCATCCAACTTTCAGGTACAAAAGTTTAAAAACTCTTTTTCAACTTCTCTTAGATAATTCCTACCCACACAAACTCTGACTGATTTTTCAAAATTCACTAAGGGCCATTATTGACGGATGGCGACCCAGAACTCCTACATCCACATCTAATAGTTCGAATGTCACCAGCATCCAGGTGAACTATGTCTCAATTCCTTACATAAATACTATCTCCCACAGAATACAACAGGTTTTTAAATCTGAACGCAACATCATGTTTGCCCACAAACCTCTGAAAACAGTTGGTCACATTTTCAGCAAGGTCAAAGATAGGACACCAAAACTTTTAAAGACCAATGTAGTATACAAGGTGGATTGTAAAGACTGTCAGTCCAGTTACATAGGCCAAACATCAAGAAACCTTAAAAGCAGATTAACAACACATAAAAGTGATATACGCCTCAACAAGTGTAGCTGTGCTCTAGCTGAACATTGTTTGAAGAACCACTCTCCTGACTTTGACAACCCAGGGGTTTTAGCTTGTGAATCCAATACCTTCAAAAGACAGTTTCTGGAGATGGTTTGCATACATCGACACAACAAAAGTATCGATAAAAAAACAGACATAAAAAACCTAAAAACAATATACTGCAATTTACTTGAGTTAGACAAAAATCATAAACACTAACGGTAATTTTACAAGTAATATCTCCCCATGTTTTTTGGGTTTTATATGTTTGTATATATGTACATGTGTGTTGTATATGTATATGTGTTTATATATCATCAAGTCAATATTCCAGTAGACTCTCTACAAATTCTTTCAATGTCTTTATATTCACACCCCATGACCTAAGAATCTTAGTGTCCTGTAACACCGAGGCTCGGCTTTTGTTTGCGTTCCATGTCACTGGTTAAATATGACAAATGGTTTGTGCATAACTTTTAAAATGTAATTGTTTTAATCTTAAAAATTGTACTAAATGTATGTGTGATCCAGTTACAATAATGTTTTTTTAATTGTTGTAATGTCTGTAATGCTTGTTCAAAACGTTATACGCAATCTACAGTACGTGCAATGAGAACCTTTTTTAATAATTTTCTAACCTCGATATTGTAAGTTTAGTTTGTCCATCTAGATTAAGTTTTACCATTATTAATTTGTGTAATCTTTCAGAAACTTGACTGAAGAAGAAATCAATAAATTTCGAAAGCTTTCATGATATAATAAAAGAGTACACTTTATTTAGTGCCCTTTATACAATAATAAATTGGCTACTTTCCCATTATTTTTTGGAAATTCCAAAATTCTATATATATATATATATATATATATATATATATATATATATATATATATATAGAATACATACATACATATATATATATATATATATATATATATATATATATATATATATATATATATGTACTGAGAGGCTTGCGCGGTCATTACTATGAACAAGGCTAGGTCTGAATTTATTATATACTCGACGTTTCGACTCCTGCTTTGGAGCCATTATCAAGAGACAAATGTGAAAAAGAGTTTCAGAGTATAGATCGAACTCGGGGCCTCAATCTGCCTACTCCCCAAGAGTCACTAGGTAACTGAACTGAATTTGAGTCTGCTCTGCTTCTTTTATTTATAGTTAGCGCTGGGTTAGAAGGGGATGTCACGTGATGAGGCTGTGTTGTGATTGGTTTGGTGTTGGTGGGCGTGTCTGCTTTGTTTAATCTGGCAATTACGGAGGTCCATGCTGTGGGAAGGCGAGAGCTGTCATCGCGTCGGTTTAGACAGAGGATACTTCAAGATATGAATATAAATGTTCCATTCAACTTGCTATCACCAGTACCGAGGGAAAGTCTATGGCACGATAAGTAAACATACGCAATAAATCTACATTATTGTTGTTAACTTCAACGCCCTATTTAGAATAAGTAAAAGCAAAATCCGCTCCTCTATGAAGATTGGCCTTGTACTTATAATGACATCTACTCCATGTTCAAGCCAAAAAAGGTCTGGCTAAAGTGCTTGAGCTGAAAAAATGGGTTCGTGCATTATGTGCAAATATGCCGAAAAAAGCAAAGCGTGTGAGCTCTGCATGTAATCGAATAAGTTTCATGGCAAATTTGATATGCCATTTTGTCCACAACATGTGCAACATGTTTGTCATTTCAGCCACCTAGGAGGGACGAAACGAGTTCTGTTCGAGTTTTTAGAAATGGTTAGTAATTTTATTATTCTTTTATTGAGTAGATTAATCTCTATAATTCTAGGAAATGAACCAAATAGTACATAGTTACTTACAGTGTTCAATATTATTAATATGTAAATAACGATTTGATGATTGATTTTATAACTAGTGTGTCATCTTGAACGCCTCTACCGTATGTATTTAGCTCCACTGATTGATTGTATATTTATTGAACCGAAAGCTTCTTATCGGGGGCCCACTTTACACATATGAAAATAGATGAGCAGGGGAATGAATTTGATACCTTGAAATTTCATTTGTTTCGACACCGACACCACACACTTGAAATACCCATACGGACCCAACCCTACCCGACCGACCCGACACTACACACTGGCTTGATCTTGGAATGCCCAATGAATTCAGTTCTCTGTGTAAGAAACAGGGACCAGATAATATATTAACAGTCTCTTCTTTCATAGAAAATGAATAATATATATATAATAAACTAATATACAGTACATGCACAAAATTTGCTGTTCGTTCTAATAAAAACTCCAATTCTGTCTTTACGATACTTAAATTGGAGACTTTACATACGACAGATGTCGTCGAGAAGATTATTAAACTTGCCATTAAATTTATGTACTGATTAATGAAAAATATTTACTTTATAATATGAATTATAAAGTAAATATTTTTCAGTAATACTTCTGAAAAATAATTAAATTTTGTTGAGTGGAAAAGCTTAACATGTAAAACTTCTAAAAGTTGTATTCATGAATAAATACTGTTGTATGTGTTTTACCTTTCGTCACTAGATGGCTTCACTGTTAATTGAACAACAAAGAAGACTTTGACTTGGTTAAGTCACAGATCATACAGATTAAATTCCTTAATATCGCACTGTCGACCATATACCTCCTATAAGTATACTTCTGAAGGTAATGTAGCAATTTTCCAGAATTTTTGTGGCGTTGATGCCTAATAACCAACAGTTTTGTTTCATAGTTGGCATCTTGACAATTGCCCTTTTAGATGTCATTTTACATCTGTCATTTGAAATCAGAAAAAATATAAACAGAATAACAATCATCAAAAATTATTTTTAAAAATGTCGAAAAGTGGTTTCACATTCAACAGGAATGATATAACATAACTAACCTAATCTATTTGTATCAACAAAGGTCAGAGTTGTACTGTTCTGAATATAAAAACAGAGTAACACGGAGGAAAGTTACATGAATCTTAAGGTCGGTTTTCCTAGAGACGTGTTTATTTGCGCAGCAGAAACCGAATTTGCCAAGAAACGTCGGCAGGAGCGCGAAATATATTACGCGGCGTGAAAGTATTTTCCTAGAGCAGACGTGATTATCTATTCAGTCGACGTAAGGACAGCTTGTTAAATGGAAATGTGTAGGAAGAGGAAGTTAATGGTCGCGTTGTTAATGAATAAAATTATGGATGATAACCAGGAAGAAGAATTTATACTGGTGGAATATGCGAAATTCAGAAAATAAGTGAGGTTTACTGACTACTTTAGAACAAACAGATACGTGCCCATAGAGTGAAAAAAATATGTGACTAAGTAAATATATATCTTCCAAAATAACTAAGCAACATAAAAATGCTCAAGCACCACTTTGAAAATAAATATTGCTTTATAACATTGTAATAATTATATTTAAATAAAAACTCCAATGCATTTGTCAAAAACTTTGTTAACATTTTTAGGAGATTTTTGAGAATTCATTTCTTCAATAAACGCAGCGCACTACGTAATTTGACTCTTCCAGAAGCAGTCGGGCCTGTCGTGTCGACGGAAGAGATTCCACGCTATCTTACTAGACTTACATTAATATCAGGGAACGAGTGGGAGACGTTAAACGCTAATCCTGCCGCTAGGAAAATACACATTTACAGAAAACTTAAAAGAAGTATGTAATGTAATAACATTTACATAACGGTGGGTAATGTAAAGAAAAATATTACAATTTTAAAAACCCAGGTCTTAAATGAATATAATAAAATAAAGAAAACTACAAGTGGTACTGGGGTAGATTCTGTAGACGTACCTACATGGTGGTGTTACAAAATTCGAGTGTTTTTAGCTACTAGTAATCTTGTCGGTGAAGGGCCAACATATTTTGAATATATATATAGGATGTATCAACATCACAAGAACAAGATGTAACTGAAAACCTTTTTGAAGTAACTATTGATGAACTTAATACTGTGGAGATTAATACTAACGATAGCAGACCTGGGTTCTTTCTGGACAGTCCTCTACACCCTCACGAAAAAGAGGTGAAGATTATTTGGGAATACTAGAAAAGGCAGTAACTATATTGTCAAAATGTGAAACAGAATCAGGAGATGAGTTTGAGTTATTTTGAGTCAATAGCAGCTGACATAAGGAAGATTAGAATAGCAAAAAAGTGCAATTATAGAGAAAATTCATAATCTTATTTATGATATAATACAAGAAGAAATGGAATAAACAATATTTCAATGTTTAATATTGTTTTATTTACATATTTTATTGTAATTTACATATGTTCTTGCCAGATGACGGTTTTTGTATTATTAAAATAATTCATGAATTCATTTCTAATATCTCTCAATATTCAAGAAGAGTGATTTCCACCTTGATGTGAAAGTCCATATTTAAAAGTTATTTCACTACCTTCTCTAAAATGCAACAGGCACTGCAGTTTTCTGCACTTAAATTTATTGTATTTAACAGGATTCCAAATCTATAATTCAAAATTCTTTATTCATGGGTCATATTTCTTAGTAGAATATGTTTCAGTATCCTTTCTGACAGTGAAAATGCTGCATCGGCCACTATAATATGTGGCATTTTTTTAATATGTTATTAATAATTAATTTTATGTACTATTTTCAATTGACATAAAATGAATAAAACTCATTTTAGTATTGCATATGTAGAATAAGAACTTAAAAATTTTTAAATTGTTGCTACCGTTGAATATATAGGTATATAATTTATTGTTTTGTGTAAATGTTGTGTTTGTAACAATTTTAGCTAAGAATAAAATAAACTTTTCTTTGACATCTTGTCTTCAAATACTTATTCAGATGAACAAAATTTTTATAATCACTATCTCAATATATAAACGTATATTTCTTTGCAGATATATTTAATTTACGAATTAAATTAGGACTAATTCTTGACTCTTAACAAAGTACTGACAATTACTTTAATTCACCTGATGTTTATATCGATTACTAAGAGTGACACAAATAAAGAAAAATAGAGACAGTTAGATAACGAGAAAAGGGAAGAATATTTCATAAGAAACCTTCGCTTCCATCATTCAGTCTTCTATGACAGTCACTCATTTTTTCTTTATTTATTTTATAATTATAATTGAATAAAACCGTGTCTGCCCGGCCCCGTCCTATAACAAATCAACCGGAAATAACTAGCAACAAGCCGGAGGCGTGGCCAATGAACTCCAAGTGTCAATCACGCCCAGCCGTTCACGGTCCTAACCGATAAGTGCCGAACCGCGACTATATAATATGTGCAGGCTACTGAACATCTTAGTATTCGAGTAACTAGCAGCGTAAGCGCAAGGATGCGAGAGTTATGTGAACCGATCTGAAGAGGGCAGATGTGACTCTGACAAGACGTCGCCATTTTACCATTGATCCCGGCAGGGATCAGTTATCAACTAGGCGGATGAATTCCCGGAAACCACCTAAAACATTTGTTCCCGCAATATATATATATATATATATATATATATATATATATATATATATATATATATTGCGGGAACAAATACAAACAAACAAAATATATATATATATATATATATATATATATCGTGTGGTTTCCGGCAATTTATTCATAATATTATGACGTTTCGGCAGAGTCACATCTGCCCTCTTCAGGTCCGTTCGCATTATTTTCGTATCCTTCTCCTTACGTTCCTAGTTACTCGAATACCAATGATAGTAGTAATTCTTTGATTAATTTTAGATGAAACATGATACTTTCCTCTCGGAATCAGGGAACCCGTTACATGTCGTACGCCTGTTGATGTAATATAAATTCATTGTCTGTTGTAATGAGATGAAAAATTTCCTAACGTTTAGCCAAATCACATTTGGCACTCTCAAAATCACTGACGGATAAATAAATAAATTTGCCATTGGCAAATAAACCAACTTAACCCTCTACTTTTGTGATAATCATTATCATCACAAATTATCCCCAGGGACGAATTCATCTATTGTAAATTAAGATCTATATAGACTTTAACCTAAATGTAATTACATTTCATACCATGGTGACACTCGTTAATATCCTAAGCTGTCATGCTCCTAATTAACTCTGCCATATAAAACCTATTCCATGTTCTTTTAGATACCAATTGAAATAGGAAAAAGAAAGCAAAACTAACTTCAAAGCAACATATTATACAACGCATTCTTAAACTGTAACGCAGGGAAAAATATGTACCTCTTAATATACACTTAAATTTACTTAACGAGCTACTAAAACCTAATCTACACTGCATCGTTCGACACTACCATACAGTCCGCTTGTAATCACTTCTTCATTTCTTTTGAGCAATAACCATTTCAGTAACGACCCCACATTCGAGACCTAACCGCTGCTGCTTCGAAGAAAAATTATAATCACAGCAAAACGTTTTGCTGTAACAATGAATAGTTTAACGACCATTTACACATAAAGCTTTGATATACATAAAAGTTCGTTGGATATGTGTTTGGTGATATAAAAAACCCGTTCGGAGGCTTATTCAATGCCGCCGGAATGTTGAAATACGTCGAGATGTGGATTTTGTTATTAATAGAAAAGAATTTTTTTATGTGTGTTTATAGACGATTCAATGGTAATGGGGATATTGTTTTAACTTTTAATGTTCCACCGAGACAGTTTTAAAACGCGTTTGGCTACTTTAAATAGCAGATAATCCTTTCTTTCGTCGTTAATGTATAATATAAAACTATTTTAGTAAGGATGGCATAAACCTTATGCGGAAAATATATTCTTTCAGTACAATTGCGCTCGTAATATAAGATAAGATGTAAGAAAAAAGATTTTTGCACAATATGTTCATCCAACTTTAAACATAAGCCTTCTTTAAATTCCCTGAACTTAAAATTCAAATTATAGATTCTTGTTAGAAAAAAGTTGGATTTAGATTTCCACCTGGCCGTGTGCTCCGTTGGCTCCCCTCTCTGTTTCAGTTAATTCAGAAATTTTAGAACTGTTTGTAAATGTTAGTTTATTTGTCTAATGTATAGTTTAGATCTATCATCCATTATATGGCATTTATTTAATTTTGGAGTATCGAACAATACCACCATAAGCAGAGCAACAGCTCCCCTGGATTAAATAATATTTTGAGTAATAAGACGTAATACAGTTATTATTTTCTTACAACGAGTAAGTACTTGGGGGACCGTTAATAAAATATTTAACACTAAATTTTACCTTTTTGGACCCCCCTCCTCCTCGTCTCTGTGTGTCGCATTTTCTGCGCCTCCGCTATAAACTTTACTTCACAGAATCCAGAAACCCCCGTACATGATACCTTGCCTAGAATATTATAAAAATATTGAGAAACTATATTTTTATATATTTAGAATTGTTATAATATAATTTAAATAAACGAAAAACTACCTATAATAACGCTCAAATAAATCAAATTTACACCAACTGACCACATATCTTCAAAACTATTCAACCTAAAATCTTGAACTTGGCAGGAAATATAGGGAGACCTACTAAGCCTAAACCTTGAAAAAAATTGAGAATTTAGGATCTCACCCATTAGTTGCAAGAAAAGTAAAACACAAATCCTATTATTAATTTCTAAAGTTAAATGGAAAATAAAACTTCAGACTTAACTAAAAGTTTATTGGTAAAATAAAGCGAAAATCCTAATCTTAATTTTGGGGACTAAATTAGACAAATAAATAAATATTTTTAAAAAAAGTAAGGACATCATGTAGCCGATAAAGTAATAAGGCTCCTTGTAAAAAAGAAAAAAATTAAGAAAATCCACTTGTTCCCTGCTTGTCTCAAACTGGAGTATTTAAAAATATACACTTTGATTTATCTGCAATGTATAAAACCTCAACAGAGGTACGGGACCCTTAATAAGCGAGTCCATCTCTAGGCCAAATTATTTTTAATTATTTTTTTTCTGGAAAACATATTTTATATGGTAAACAACTTTTGTTATAATTCATCATCATGTTAATGATTTTTTCCCAAAATAGAAATAAAATAAATCGAAAATATCAAAAAGGCATATACCCTAAAAGATGATTCTGAAATTTGAAACAACATCAATGATAAAAAATCTTAAGAATAAGGCTACGACAGAATAAATGACACAGTATTAAAATGCCTAGCTGAATACATTTCTGAGCCTCTGCAAATAGAATATTTCCTGCAGAACTAAATATAGCTGTATTTTTTATTCTTATTCCAAAGGGAATAGACACGGATAAAATAAAAAAATTTTGACATAATATTAAATAGTTGACATATTAAATTCTTTATTGAACATAGATTAATTTCACAAAAGCAGTACGGTTTTTTAAAAGGTTTGTGTACAAAAAATGCTGTTGTATGTCTGTGTCCACGCCTACACGCAAAATTGGACAAGTGTGTACCATCTTCACTGACTTATTTTTTTGATTATTTTGATTAATAGTTAAATGTTTGATAAAGTTTGTTCAATTGGTAGGAATTGAAAATAAGCACAGCTGTCAAGCCACGGCATAAATGACCCACAGAGGTCGATTCCTGGTCCCATATTTTAAAAAAAATTATTAATGACATGTCACAGATGATCTCGTCTAGGCCGGTTCGGCCTATTACATGGTACCCAAATTCTAGGAAAACATTGTCCCTGGAGATAGATTAAAAATTAAATACATATTTTTATAAAAATCAAGCGAATCATGTAGCAGATAAAATAAAAAGTGTGGAAAATAAATGTGTATATTTTTTATAAATTTAAAACACTTCCTTTAAAAGATATTAGGGTAAATATAAGAAAATGCACTTATTCCCTGCGTGTCTTAAACTGGAATATTATTATCTTGAATGTGGAACGGAACCCTTAGACTGCGAGTCCAACTCGCACTTGACCAAATTATTTTATTGTTAAGTTTTATTATTATTTTCATTATTTTATATGTAAAATTGCTAATTTTGCAAGTTTAAATAAAATATTTTTTTAAAACGAGAAAATTTGGAAGTGTATTATAACATATAAATTTAAATATATATATTAAATTAGACGAGTTTAGGGTCTGGGTTACGATTTGTTCCATGAAATTGTTAGTAAGCGCTGGAGAAAGAAGTGAACCCATCGGGGCCCCACATACTTCTTTGAACAGAGTGTTTTGAAATGAAAAATATGTTTTAAAAGGACAATGCTGTAAAAGTTTGATGATGTCAGAAGAGATATTGTGTTTTGTTTTTAAAATATCTAACGTTTCTGAAATGGGGACATTGCTGAAAAGAGATACAACATCGAAGCTAACTAGGATATCGTTTTCTGCAATTATATAAGTGCCTAACATATCTAGGAAGGAAGGAAGGAGAGTTCTTTACGTACGAGGATGCTTGTTCGGCTAGAGGTTGAAGGGTTTTGGCTAAGTACAGGGCTAATTCTTAGGTTGGTGATTGTACCGAGCTGACTATGGGCCTAAGAGGAATGAATCTTGGGTAGTCCGTAAATTTTTGGAATTTTAGAAGACTTTTCACGAGGAATGATGTTTTTTTTTGACGTCAAAAAGAAAATGTGTTCTGTTGATGATTTTGTTGGTATTTTTTTCTAACTAGGTAGTCGGTAAAGCTACATTGGTCCCACCAACAGGCGCGTCAATCATCGAGTATATGAACATTCTTTGTCAGTTCGCAAAAAAGATCCGACTTCAGCCTCGCGCATCATCATATCCAAACAAGACATTGTATCAACTTCGAAGACAGTATGACTATCATATCTCTTAATTCCCTTAGGTCATTCATTATTTGCGAATCTACAGAAATAGAGAAAACATCCCTCTGTCTAAACCGACGCGATGACAGCTCTCGCCTTCCTACAGCTTGGACCTACGTAATTAGCAGATTAAACAAAGCAGACACGCCCACCAACACCCAACCAAACACAACACAGCCCCTTCATCACGTGACATCCCCTTCTAACCCACCGATAACTATAAATAAAAGAAGCAGATCAGATTCAAATTTAGTTCAGTTACCTTGTGACTCTTGGGGAGTAGGCAGAATCAGGCCCCGACTTCCGTCTAGACTCTGAAACTCTTTTTTTACTTTTGTCTCTTGATAATGGCTCCAAAGCAGGAGTTGAAATTCGAACATTTAATAAATTCAGACGTGGTTCTCATCCAGAACCTAGCCTAGTTCATATATATATATATCTATATATATATATATATTTGTTTTTAAGTTTTCGCGGGCATTAAATGTTTTAGGTGGTTTCCGGGAATTCATCCGCGTAGTTGATAACTGATCCCTGCCGGGATGGATGGTAAAATGACGACGTTTCGGCAGAGTCGCATCTGTCCTCTTCAGGTCGGTTCGCATAATTCTCGTAGCCTTCTGCTTTCGCTTCTAGTTACTCGAATACTAAGATTTTCAGAAGCGCTCGCTCTGTTATATAGTCGCGGCTCGGCGCCTATTGGTTGGCACCGTGAACGGCTGCGTGTGATTGGCCCTGGGCGCTGAGTGGGCACGCCTCACGCCTGCTGATTTTTGATCTCCGGTTGAGTTGTTATTGGACGGGTCCGGGCCGGTACGGTGTTTAATAGAATTTTCCAACAATTCGATAAGTTCTGAATTTCATTGCGTGCGTTTAGACTCTGAGGCCTCTTCGCTATTTCAATTGCCTCTCTTACGAGTCTTGATTTCGGGTGTTCCATGTTTGCCAGTACTCTGGTGTTCTCAAAGTCTATTCGGTGGTGACATAGTGGTGGCGTGTTCCGCAATGGATGTTGTTTTTTCCTGCTTTCTTATAGCGTTCTGGTGTTCATCACGTCTAGCTTGAATTCTTCTATTAGTTTGCCCCACACAGGTTTTATGACAGTCTGCACATGGAATTTCGTACACTCCCTGTTGATCTAAAGGGATCCTCGTCTTCGGAGTCTTCAAATTACGCTATTGTTCCCTCTCACATACCAACAGAAAGCATAATCTGTAGCGTGGAAACAGCAGTTTCAAAATTAGATGCGAACACCGCTGAAATAATAAGACAAGATATGTCACATGTTCTAAGAAAGTCTAAACCACCCAAAAGGAACCTATCTATAGAAGAAAATGAGGCCTTGAAACAACTTCGCCTCAACAAAGACATTGTCATTCTACCTGCTGATAAAGGAAATGCGACTGTAATTTTAGATACAGCGGATTATTCAAACAAAATTCAAACATTGCTACAAGATCCAGCATATAAACAAATTACTACTGACCCAACAACTTATCTGGAGAAAACAACCAAGGTCAAAATCCAAGCAAGTAGGATCGACAAAAATCTCCAACTGCAATTCATTCCGCGTGAAAAGTCTTCGAGATGTCCGAAATTCTATGGGTTGCCAAAACTACACAAAGAAGGTGGACCTTTAAGCCAATAGTAAACTCAATTGGATCCCCAACACAACACCTAGCCAAATACCTAGCCCAACAACTTCAACCGTTTGCAGAGGGGGCAGACTCATATGTGAAAAATTCGACACATTTCATCGAAATACTTAGAAAAACGGTCTTACAACCAGAGTGTCTTCTTGTAAGTTTTGACGTAGTGTCCCTTTTCACCAACATTCCTTTCGACGAAGCCGTGGACATCATAATAGAAAAATACAAACCACCTCAACACCTTGTAGACTTAACAAGGCACTGTCTGATGAACACCTATTTTGTTTATGAGAACCAACGATACAAACAAGTGGAAGGAGCTCCTTTGGGATGGAGAGCTTTGAGGAGTTGGCACTAAGAACAACAACTCTTAAACCCAGTTTATGGTTGCGATATGTGGATGATACATTTGTGATTTGGCCTCATGGGAGGGAACACCTCAATACTTTTTTAGACCACCTTAATGGCATCCATCACAAATTAAAATTTACCATGGAGGTTGAAGCCAACAATCAACTGCCATTCCTTGACGTTCTCATAAATAGGAAGGAAGATGGAACCCTTGGCCATACAGTATATAGGAAAGCAACTCACACCAACAGATACCTTCATGCTAGTTCTCATCACCACCCAGCCCAACTACAACCCGTCGTCAAGACTAGCTGACCAGGATAACATCAAACAGGAAATGGACAGTTTAAAAATAGCTCTGAGACAAAACGGATTTACCGACCGAAATATACAAAGAGCCCTAAAGGCAAAACTGAGACAAACAGACCAGGAGCATGAGACACCAATAACCAAGGCTTATTTACCGTATGTCAAGGGGACCACGGACAGTATTGCAAGAATTCTACGGAGACACAATATCGATACTATTTTCAATACAGACAGAAAAATAAGCACGGTGTTGAGGACTCCGAAGACGAGGATCCCTTTAGAACAACAGGGAGTGTACGAGATTCCATGTGCAGACTGTCATAAAACCCATGTGGGGCACACTAATAGAAGAATTCAAGCTAGACGTGATGAACACTAGAACGCTGTAAGAAAGCAGGAAAAAACAACATCTATTGCGGAACACGCCACCACGATGTCACACCGAATAGACTTTGAGAACACCAGAGTACTGGCAAATATGGAACACCCGAGATCAAGACTCGTAAGGGAGGCAATTGAAATAGCGAAGAGTCCTCACAGTCTAAACGCACGCAATAAAATTCAGAACTTATCGAATTGTTGAAAAATTCTATTAAACACCGTTCCGGCCCGGACCCGTCCAATAACAACTCAACCGGAGATAAAAAATCAACAGACGGGAGGCGCCGAGCCGCGACTATATAACAGAGCGAGCGCTTCCAAAAATCTTAGTATTCGAGTAACTAGAAGCGAAAGCAGAAGGCTACGAGAATTATGCGAACCGACCTGAAGAGAGCAGATGCGACTCTGCCGAAACGTCGCCATTTTACCATCGATCCCGGCAGGGATCAGTTATCAACTACGCGGATGAATTCCCGGAAACCACCTAAAACACACACACACACATATATATATATATATATATATATATATATATATATATATATATTATGTAATATTGTATATTTAATGAAAATAAATTAATATTATTGTTATATGTAACATGTATGTATAATGTTACATTATAATATTAGCGGTGTTGCATTTATTTATTAGATTTTAATTATTAGCAAGTATATAAAATAGTTTTCATAACATAATCCTGCCTCATTTTAAAACGAATATCTGCAAAAGACACTTTTAAATTATGTCCTGAAAGGTCGCTTCATATCAGGCTTTATAAATAGATAACGCGAAACGTAAATGGAAAGCAAATTTCAATTGCTGAAGCTCTATGAGGTCCATTTCTGCTGCATTGTTTGCTCATATTAAATATACACTAGAAAATTGAAAGAGCAAATGTTTGGTAAAATCCGAAAAATATGCCTTTGCAGCATTTTTAATTAAAAACCAGAACTGAATATACAGAAAAATATATATTCATCTTCATATACATACGCTTTCATGTGCACGTACATATTCAAAGCTCTATTTAGATAGCTTCTGTTGATTGAAAATAAATTATCATTCGGCCTATTTGAACACCACTGTTTAAAAGCAAAAATAAATAGCGGAAAAATTTTGCTGATCTCTCCGGTGCAAACACATATTGATTACTTCATCATAATTTTGGGCTTCGGTGTATTTATTTTCGGGTGAGCCTGCTGCTGCAATCGCTGTGATAATATTTATTTTCCTGAGGAAAGCACTTTTCACATATTATGCTGTGCAGAGAACAGCGTAGGTGTTCAAATATAAAACAGGTCCCCATTTTCAAAGTATTTGTTTAATAATAAAGTTATTATATAATATTCAGAAGTGTAGCAAAATATGTACTATTATCAAAAATCTTTGTTCGGAGAAAAAAAAAGATTGTTTTAAAAATGCTGATATTTTGGTATTGTTTAGTATCTGGGGTTTATAAACTAACTTATCATCATATAGCTAAATTTTCTAATAGCCGACTCTGGTGCTGTTTGGATATAATCAGCTGTCACCAGTTTTATAACACACACCTTTTGATCTGCAAATAGTTAACCGTATTAAATATTTTGAAAAGGTGTTGTGAGGACATCGTTAAATATTTTGCCTGCTCAGTGGCAGTTTTTCCCTTATTTCTTTCAAGGAAGACAAAATGTACCAGTGCAATTCTAAATATTATCACGCATTACTGGTCATCCTGTAGTCGAAGTCTTCCTCCCAGATTTTTTTTTATAATATGATCAACCAGTCGTAATGTGTACAGATAAGTGCATATATACTGTGTAAATTTATCTGGGGCAACGTCTGTAGTCATTGTTAAGGACTATATATGTTAGCTATGAGTTGGTTTTAAGTCTTTTGTGTCTTTTAGATTTACTTAACGGTCATTTTCCAACATCACTCGTTTTTATCAACAAATAAGTATTTGGAGACAATTATAAAATGTAGCATATAATTAGAAAAATTTACCGAATAATTAGTTTTCCTTTACATACGTTCTGAGACATAGAAATCTCTAGAGAATGATCTACCACTTTTTCTATGTACAAATAGGTATTATAGTCACAACCTTTAATTTGACATCACCGTAATAAAAACTAATTCCCCGAAGAAACAAAACGTTTAGAAAAAACATATTTCTAGTCGTTATGATTGCGGATATAAAAAAAGTACCGAAAATGACATTACTTTCGAGACCTAGTTATCATATACGTTACAACGACATGGATACTACGAGAACAATTGAGAGTAACTGGGAAAGAGTATGAATGCGGCCGCACAGAAGGAGCAGGACGGTATTGGATTGACTTATCCTTGTGTTTCTTGGAAGTATTACTCTAAGAAAAGTAGGGAATTTTAGGTATGGAAATAAAGAAGATAATTTTTGCAGTAAAATTTTTTATCCCACCCAAAATTTATAACAGGTATAGCGTAAGTGGAATTAATTGGATTTTAAAACCTCAATTCATTTATGGCAACTGTAAGAAGCACTGTTGCTGAAATGGACGAGTCTCGCAAGGAAATTTTCGAGTTACTGATAAGCTGGACGAGAAACTAAATCAGATTCTGGAAAAACGTTAAAAAGGAGAATAAATTCAGTAAAGGTTATTGCAATCTTTTGATGACAAACGTAAAATTGAATTACAAGATCTTGTGACCACAATAGATGAAAAGCAACAAATTCTTGCTAGTACCATGAAAAGTGAAACCATTACCACCATTAAACAGGAAAACAATATTTAATCGAAAGGTTATTTTCTAAATTACAAGGTCAGCACAAAAAAAAAACAGAAAAAAATGCAGGCAGGTGAATTAATGAGTCAGGATGAATTAGAAATGCAAGAGGAAAAGACAGAATTAAAAAGGCAATAATAATTTGGACCACTAATACAATTAGTAATATAATGTAAATAAGCAGTTAATATGAAAAGAAGTTTAATAAAATGTGACATCAATAGAATCCAAATCACAGGGCAAAATACAAACGGAAATTGACAACAGAACACCGTAAGAACCAAATGTTCCTGTATAAAACCATCCACTTTTGAAGGTAGTTCATCTTGGCCTATGTAACAACAACAATTTAAAGCAATTTTTAGCAATTTCCATAAGAGTTCCAGAGTTAGAACTTCTTAGGTGCATTTCAGTGGATGAACAGGGTAAATTCGAGAAGTTAGTGCACAACGATAGTACCAAGAATGGGTTTATAGAAATATTTCTATTAAGTCCCAAATCATTTTTTAGCTTTTATGGAGTAAACGAGATCTATTATCAACCACCTCTTCAAATAATGACCCCCACCACCGTTTTATTATTTCATACGCCTTTTTTGGAATTCGATTACTTGATGAATCTAATATATACCAAATTTATTCCCAAAAGTCATTTTGTTTTCAATTATATGCTGTTTTCAAACGTCATGCTTTATTATTGTTTTTCCTCCTAGGTATCTCATTTGCTTATCAACAAATGTATATGGCATTGAATGTTGGAAAGTGGTACTCCTCTTTCCCCCTGACCCCTGATTTACTGTTCTATCTCAGAAATTTGCATTTATAAATACTTTATTCATTTTTCTCATTGAGATAACTTTTATTATTTTTGTCAAAGTTGCCTTTCTTGTCGTCATTATCATATACGTCAGGTGTTCTATATCATACAAAGTACTAAAAAAATTTTATATTTTTCTCAGATACAATATTCTAAAACCCAATATTTCGGGATATACAATAACAATTTTACCCATTTCATTTGTTAATAATCCACCACATTGTATTGCCCGCAAATGTATTAAAATTTTTACTTAATGTCAAACGCCGAACCTCAGTTTTATAAAAAAATAGATATGTTAAAACTTTACTATAGATATGTGATTACAAATATATCAGAGGCAGCGAAAGTATTGCAACAAATATTGCACGGAAAATAGTGGAATCCTAACGAAATTTCAAGACAACAATTGCTATTTTTCTAAGATTCAGAATATCTATTAAAATATTTCACAAACCTTAATTAACGACCAAGCCCATGATTTCATGTTACAGAAATAATTCTGAATTAATTAAAAAAATAAATTCACGAGAAGCTCCCAAACAAATTTCAGTAGCCCACCCACAAATCAACGAAGGAATGACGCAAACGAGAATGTCTTCGGCTTGAACAATGAGGTGTTTTCCTCTTTCATATTCATGAATGAATAATCAATAACTAAGAAATCAAACCTTTTGAGTCATAGAAATCTTAATTACTTTGTCGGTAAGTATTATTGTTTTTCCATTGATGGCCTCCAGTATTATGTAAATGTTATTAGTTTTACAAGAGAAACGAACCAACGTCCTACATTTTCCTTCCTCGAAGAACAAAACGCATTGTTCTATCTACTGTCGTCTTGGGCAAGGCGACATGAACATTGTTGGTTTGATTGTCTTACTTATTTGAATAACAAAAAGCTAATAGGTTTAACTACTCTAAAGATTAACAAATGTTAAAATAAAACAATTTCTGCTAGTGCCCTTATAAATTCCTAGGCACATAAAATTTGGTAGGTAAATTTGTAAATTTTTAATAGCTACGAAACTACTAGCATGAATAGTAACCTATTATTAGCTAAGTCGGTATCAATTTTATTGCCCTACTAATGATATGAGCTGTTCATATCATTTATTCTATAAACTCATTATTATTTGTTATTTATATGCATCTATATCTTACAAATGTCTTGTAGCTACAAAATTTCCCTATTATAAATTTTCAGGATGTTCTGTGTAAGATTAAGTACCTGATGGTCATCTGTATACTTATAAATTTATTTGCGAGCTAGGAGCAACTATTTTATACCCTCTTGTTTCATTTAGAAAATATTATTTGTTTTTACTACTAAATCTTGTTTTCAGTATTATGTCCAATTGAGGGTTGTCCTAGTATTCTTCTTTGCGTGTTGCTAGCGTTTTCGGCTGACTCTGTAACCTGCTCAGAAACTGTTACTAATACACTGTTTACCTGAAAATTTACCAATCTCCACAAACTATAGAAGCCCTTGCAAAGTGACCAAAACAGTGGTTGTTGTCGTGGATGGGGTTGGCCACGAACTTTCTTACAGTCCATACTGTTTCTAAAAGGTTGGCTTGATGAAATTATTCGTGAAGAGAGAAACGTTTTAAACTGAGTAATACCTTTTCCGGGCTACTTCTAGTGTTGACATAACAAATGATTTATTTCAGGTGTTATTCATATTCCACTGTCTGTTTATTTGAAATTCTTAGTATTTGGCTAGTTTTTGACCTGTTCAATATTATTTAAGTTTGTTTTTCTAATGATTTGATATTGTAAAATAATACCTGGCTACATTTTGTAACAATTTGTGCGTTAGTATCGTGTCATCAGACTAAAGCTTGTAATTGTAATTTGCTAAAACAGATTCAGATTTGTAAATATGGTAAGCTACTCTTGCTACGGCGGTGAGAATCCCTGGAGCAGTATTTTGCCCATTGCTTCATATCGGTCCTTATATTCAATTGAAGCAAACGCCTGACAATAATTCTAATGCAGGGCAACCATAGCAGAATCAGCAGTTGTTTACATGTCAATCTAAAATGATTCCTTCCATATAGTTGACTACAAATATTACTATTATTTTGTTTTTATTTATTTATTTACCCATTCTATTTCTTCTTCTTCACTTCGCCGTTGTCTCTCTTTAAATTATATTTGTTAGGACTTTCAGAGAAATAACCACATCGTGATTCCAAATCGAATGTGAACCGATGTGGCTTCTATCACATTTATATGAAAACATATAACTATATTTATTTCCGTCCCAAATAGGGGTATGCTAGTCTGATGTACTTTTAAAAAAGAAACATTCTTTAATATATAGTAATAAAATAATAATACTATGCAATCACATCAACCAGCAAATATTTTTAAATGTAATATTTTGATGTAAATATAATTTACTTGTGAAATTTCATTCTTATTTTTTCTGAGTTATTTAGGAACAACACCATATAAACTTTAAAGCATGAATATTTCAAAAGTCCAAACGTTTTAAGGTCTAAATCAGACCCCGTTTTCAATGGCATTAACACAAAATGAACACCATATTAAAAAAATAAAAATTAAAAGGATTCGCAATGACAAATATCGTAATATCAATTTGACATTATTGTTTAACAATAAAACTGATGTAACTAAGGGAATTTACTGAAAATTTGATATATACAGGGTAGCACAAAATTTTGTAAAGATCATGTGAAATAACAAAGCTTCTTTCAAATTGGAAGAATTTGAAAGAGCTATCTTTAGAATTGCATGTAGCGTTCCAATTTAAAAGAAGCTTTATTATTTCACATGATCTTTAAAAAAAATTATGCTGCCCTGTATATATCACATCTGCAGTAAATTTCTTTAGTTATATCAGTTTTATTGTAAAACATTAATGTCAAATTGTGATTACCATATTTGTCATTGCGAATCCTTTTAATTTTTTAATTTCTTGTTCATTTTGTGTTAATACCATTGAAAACGGGATCTGCTTTACACCTTGAAACGTTTAGGTTTTTTAAATATACATAGCCCACCTAGAAGAGAGTATTCAATTTCTTTGACAAGTGAAGTAACCTGAAAATTATATCGTGACATTCTAACTTAGGAGTTACGGGAGAACAGCAATTACAAGGAAGGGTTCAAGGTTCGGAAGCTCGGTCTGTAAGTTTCCCCGAAAATCCTAGATGTCGGTCTTTACAGCTCGCGTCTACAGTTCAATAAAATAGATTAATCCAAATTATATTCTACTAATTTATTAGTATCTAACTTTTAGTGTCAATATTGTCTAGGAGAGAATAATTACTCACTAGTGATATATATATATATATATATATATATATATATATATATATATATATATATAAGGAAAGATTCTGGTTTTGTCACAAAAAATTACAAAATAAATGTAATTTATCTGCGTTATTCATTCAATAAACCGTTAAATTTCCTTATAGCATTAATAAAAGAAACAGTTAGCAATATGTATAAGTTTTTTAAAAATAGATGTCGTATAAAACAATAGGGGCAGTTTTTCTAAACTCAACAATCGAAACGAAAGCTTCTTACGAAACATACTTCTTCACTCTTGTTATCTGTCTCCATGTCTATGTTTCTTTTTTTTGTGTCATTTTTTTAATGGATATTAATATCGGGAAAATTAGAATATTTGGTCAAGTATTATTTCTAACGTGTACTATATTTCTCAATTTAAATATAATTTTAAAGGAACATATGAAGCATAAGTTAATTTTTCAAAGATTCACACCTATTTCACCTATTTAACATTCTAGCACTATATAATCAGATCACTTTAATTGTAACACATTAAATTAGAGGATCATTATTTAAGAAGGTAATTTTTAAATATCAAAGCATCTCCATACTGTTCTTCAAAATAGCTGTTATAATAAAGTTTAATCGGTAATACATATCAAAAAAACTTTTGACAAAACCTAATGTTTCACAGTAAGTGACGCTATGTAATGAAACAATTTTGGATTTTTAGTTTGGCAAATGAAGAGTTATCAGCCAGAACTATATCACCATCTTCCAAGGTCATAAGAAGACCACACTACACTAATTTATAAGTCACTTTTTCAACCTCCTTTTACTTTGGAGATAAACTCCTATTAAAAATATTGTTATATATACTTGATGGAGCCTCAGTTGTAAACTGTATATTCAATTATAAATATTCTGGCACGGAATTTTTCTTTAAAACATTCTTGTAAAGTGTTTTCATTTATAGATCAGGCATTTTGATATTAAGTAGTTATTACCTTCTTGGGCCCAGGATACTGAGAAATTTAATATTGGGTACCTTACAAATTAATTTTAATTAGTATTTGATAGTGTTATTTCAAAACGTTATAATGTGAATTAAGTCAGTACACAAGTTTAATGGTAAGTAATGTTGCCCAATTTGTGCTGTTTTGACTTCTGACCTGTGTCTAGTCTTTAATTTAAAATATTACGTACCGAAGACTGGAATGTTTATTAAAACAAAAACAAATTTTGTGTAAGTATTGTATATTAATTAGATGTTTTATTTGTTTTTTGCTATAATTTATTAATTTTCTATACCCGGAGACACTATGTATGTTGCATGGGTATTTTAAGATCAAGAAAGAGTTGTGTCAGTCGGAACGAAGTGTCGAAACAAGTTCAATTTTTGCATTTCACTACCATACTCATCTACTTTAACATTTTATAAAGGACAGAAGGAAAAGAAGATGTTAACAATATATTGTTAAATATAATTTCGAATATGTTACTGAATACATGATTTCCCTGAAATTTTATATTAACGTTAGAATAACAGGATATCAGAATATATAATACGACACCCGATTTTTTAGACTGAATTGGCTAATCTCACTTCTTGATGTCGCTTTTCAGTTCTGGTGTAAATATTTAGTCACATATCATTCTAGAATCTACTTGTCTTCTTACGTTCAAGATACTGTAAAGTCTACGAAGGCTAATAAGATAATTCTTTCGAAAGGTTCAGTTAAATTTGGAATTTTCCTACTTTGATTGCATATAACTTAGCATAACACCCTATGGTTCCTTCAAAGTTGTAACTGTCGCTATTCAACTCTCTATCGTAATTAATGCAACTGATGATGGATCTTATCTAGAAATTACATGTTCACTTACATTGAAAAACACGTAAAGTCTCGAAATGCCAGCAACATAATTGTTTTGAACAATTCAACTAACAACTAACAATTTCTAAACTAGGAATGGGAGAGTAAAGGCATTTACACTTCCTCCACACCTTTATAGTGTTCACCTAAAATTTCTAAATGTGGCTATTTAATTCGCATATGTAGTAGCTAGTTTCCAAGAATCTTAAATATGTCGCTAGTTAATTCAACTTTCAGTATCTAATCACCTCATTCAGGAATATCAAACAAATTGACTAGGTGTTCTGTGGGTAGGTAACTGATAACGGCTCCCTTCAAACACTATATAACATATTACGTTCAAAAATCTGTAAAATATCGAAAGGTTAGTAACTTATGTAAATGTTATTAGTTTTACGATAGAAGCGGTACCAATGTCCTACCTTTTCTTTCCTCGAAATTAGTGGGCACCTAAGAACAAAACACATTGTTCTTCTATCTTCTATCTGTTTCGTCTTGTGGAAGGCGACAAAACATCATTTGCGTGATTGTGATAGAAAAATAGATAATAGCGTCATTTCCTTAATTACACATTGCGTTCGGAGTAACACGTTTTTCGTAATCGTGTTGATCAAAGGTATGTACGTGATTTTGAAGTTAATTGTATGCAATAACAATGAACGATGAACATTCATAGAACTGCCCGATAGCTATTGACGACTGCATCGTATGTTTCAAACGAATACTAAGATAGCGGTATGTTTGTAATCAAACTGCTGGTAAAACTTCGTGGGTGAATTCGTAATTGGAAATAATTTTTTTAATTCGGTGGATGTTTTTAACGTTTCAGGTTGACAGCAATAACGGAATTTACAATTTTTCAGCCGGATTGTAGCATTTTAATCACCGATGAAAAGTTAGTGCACAACTATTTTTTAGATAAATAATTTGTTTGATTGCCTATAAGTAAACCTAGAATATAAAAATATATGAAACTATACTAACTAAATTAAAATTATTCATACCTACCTAGAATATCAAATAATACAGATTAAAAGGTTTACATCATGGCATGATGTGATGTGGTGTCTGTTTTTTTTCTTACCTCCTGCGTGTTATATTTTGTTTGATTCTTAAGACTGTTTTAGGTTATCTGTTTCATTATGGCAGTTGCACTCATAGAGGTATTATACTTAGAATGAATTAGGTATGGGCGTTACTGTAAGTGGCATAGTAATAACAATAGAAAAAGAAAGACAATATCAGGGTGCGCTTGCTATGTCTCTACCCTACCAATAATAGGCGTCACCACTGACACTGACCATTCAGGAACGAGCCGCTTATTCTCTCTCTCTTTCTATTGCTATTACATGAATTTCACTACTTCACGTGCTCTACATATAATACCTCTATGGTTGCACTGGCTGCGAGTACATCGTTGATTTTCTTTTTGTTGTTGAGAATGACAGCTGACAAAATGATTATAAATTTGTCATCTTTGTTAAGATTCCTCTTTTGTGTTCTTTGATGATTTTTTTACCGACATTCTTCCATTTGAGGTGTTGACAAAGACATGACAGCGACTCTACTATTGCCCTATATCTATAACAACTCACACATTGACTACAACCACGACTACTGGGGTCAGATAAAGGTGTTCCATCATTAACAAAATTTATAATTTCAAGGAGACATCGTTAGCGAATCCACTCTGATAACAATTAACGTGTTGCAACTAATTTTTAAACTTTTGCCGGTACGCAACAGCAGAATCCTATGCTGATTGGTTAAAGAAAGGGATTGCTTGACCCAGGGAGAATGAACAGTGGCAGATAACTGGTTTCAAAAATAAATAAGACCGATGAGCGAATGGCAGATCGTGAGCTACCAGAATAATATTAAATTGAGTATATTAATTGTCAAATTTACTCTAACATTATGACAATAACTACATAATGATGAATTCGTCTATTTTTTGCTAAAAATTCAATTATTGGTTGGTGGAAATGTTACTCCACCAACTAGGCAAGGTCGACCATGAATTTCTCATGTGTTTTACTTAGGTATTCTCCACCATCAGCTGCAAATTTTGATGTTATTCTTGCAGGATCTTACATGCAAACGTAGCAATTCATGCAAATTATTAATGACAAAATCATTTTGAAATAATATGAGCTTTCAAAAAAATGTGTTTCCCATAGGATTGACTGAAATTTTGTAAAAACTACCGGGGCTGCACTATGTATTTTTAGAATACATATATTGGGAATGAGAAGATCTATCGCTTCAGTTAATAAGATCGTTTAAGCTATAAAATAAAAGTATATATATACGATTTTTTATTTTTTTGGAATTTTGGGTAAATGTTCCATTATATAAAAAACCAATTAACAAAGTTGAGCGTATACTAGCACATTTTGTAGGTTTTTCATATTTTTTCCACATTGCCCATAGTAGCAAACAGGTTTTAACGGTGGATTTTGTGTAAAAGTTAAAAAACTAAATTGGTACCGTATTTCGCTCTTTTTTTGTTAAAAACAAATCAATTATTTACGTAACGGTAGATATAGCGAAACAATTTCTACTATGTTGGATAACATAATTACTCTATTGGTTCCACAGCAAACACCAAATATTAGATATTTGAATCAGCTTAACTTTTATTAAAAATTCGGAATATGCCTATGTAATATGTTTCGATTTAAAAAAATCAATTGATATATCAACCGCAATTTTACAGGGTAGAATATTTATACAGTGAAAAAATCTTTAAAAAAATGTGTTGGGTAAGCAGTTAGAATCTTTGAATTATGTTCATAAGACTATCATACTATAGTTATGAACTGGGTTGAAGAAATGTCAGAAGCAGTTATTTCTACAGGGTGTTTGAAATATGAGATAGAGTGGAATTATAGTTTATAGAGTTGATTTATTGATTTATTGATACCCAGATACATAGTTACATATTAATGTATTAAAGTAATACAGCGAGAGCTGTATCCAGTTGAAGGTAAAGAACCTGTATACACTGGCCTGGTATATATCCATCTTTATACACATTTAAATATATATAAATAATAATAATAACAAGAAAATAAGAAAATAAGGAATATAACGAAATAGAAAGAATAATAATATTAATAGCTTAACACTAGATTAAATTAATAAGTTAAAGTTAACCATATAAGTTAAAGTTAAACATCACATTACATTGGTGCGAACATAAATAAATAGAATAGAATTTTGAATATAGATAAGTAGAATAGAATTTTGAATTAGGAGGATGCCAAAATCCATTGTTTTAGTTTATTTTTGATCACGGTTTTTTTCCCATTTAAATTTTTGAGGAAATGTGGTAGTTTGTTAAAATAGTCGATAGCATTAAATAGATGATTCCTTTTACCGACTTCTAATGTACTTTTAGGTTTAATTAAACTTTCATTTCTAGTTATACTTGTAGAACTAACGTACTGTCTCTTTAACATATCATAGTTATTCACCAAAATTTTCAAATTGTATGTCTGCTTAACATTCATTATTTTATTCTCATCTTTAACCACATTTTTTAGAATTCTTTCTTGCAATTTTATAAGAGGTTTTAAAGCATTGTCATAGGCAGCACCCCATACTTCAATTCCGTATGTTGCAAGGCTATTAAATAGTCCAAAATATAGCATAGTAAGAATTTTCCTATCAACATTTTTCATTTTTATAAAAACATACAGCAAATATCGCAATTTACTTACAACTTTGTTGATGTGATCATTCCATTTTAGGTTTTGGTCCAATATTATTCCTAAATATTTTGTGTTATCAACTCTTTCTAATAATTCTTCATCAATCTTAACTTCAATATTATAAGGAATCATGTCATTGTAATTGACAAAAGTGATATTTTTAGATTTATTAATATTCAAGGTAAGCTGATTTGATTTAAGCCAACAAGTAACTCTATCTAGATATAGATTCATTGATTTGATAGCCTCATTCCAAGACATCCAGAAGTGAACAAGGAAGTATCATCCGCAAACGTTACAATATTATTAGACGGGATAATATTTAATAAGTCATTGATGTAAATTAGAAATAATAAAGGGCCAAGAATAGTACCTTGAGGAACTCCACATTTTACGTCCAAACTGTCACTTTTACTATCCTTAATTTGGACAAATTGCTTTCTATTTTCCAAATAACTACTAAAAAACCATGTAGTAAACCTCGTAAACCATATTTTTCTCTTTTTTTTGTATGATATCGTGATTAACAGTGTCAAACGCCTTTGACAAATCCAGAAAAACAGCAATAGTAGGTTAACTCTTATCAAGTTTTCCAGAAATAAAGTCAATTAAGTATAAGATGGCATCTTTAGTGGAATGACCTCTCCTAAATCCGAACTGATTATTAGCAATGATATTATGTTTGTCAAGGAAACTGAGCAGCCTATTATAAACAATTTTTTCAAGAATTTTTGTAAAATTCGACACCAACGAAATAGGGCGATAGTTATTAGGTCCATGTTTTGAACCATTTTTGTAGATAGGGACAATTTCAGCAACTTTTAAAATTGATGGCCAAATTCCTTTTTCAAAACACATATTTATAGCTGTAGTAAGTGGTTTTAATATAAATTTACTAATTATTTTTAGAGTACAAGCATGTATTTTATCGACACCACCAACTTTGTTTTTGAGCTTAATTATGATTTTTTGTACGTCACATTCATTAGTAGGTGTCAAGAAGAAAGTTGCATCGCATTTTGTACAATTAGAACTTGGATCATATTCCGGGTTAACTGGAATATTATTAGCCAGATTGACACCAATATTTGCAAAAAAAGTGTTGAAAGCTGAAGCAATATCATAAGAGTTTTCAATTATTTTGTCATCAATATTTAGGAAATCAATTTTTTCATTCGTTTTGTTTCTACCCAATTTGTTATTTAGATATTTCCACATTTTTTTATTATCATTTTGTACTTTTGCAACCTCTTGTTTTTCGAAATTAATTTTTGCTAACTTAATGATATTTGAAAGTTTATTTGCATACTTCTTATATTTATTTTTAAGTTGGATGTTGCAAGGGTGACTTTGCCATTCTTTATATAATTTATTTTTAGTTTTACAAGATTTAATAATGCCTATAGTAATCCAATCTTTTCTATTAGTTTTTCTAATAACTTTACTCTCCTTAGAAACTTCCATACTATTTGAAATATATTTAATTATATTTTCCATGTATATATCTTGGTGTGAATTAAATGGCTCAAGCCAGTTAGTATCCTTCAAAATTTCTAAAAGTTTTTTATAATATATAACAATATTTGGACCTACTTTATATCTAGCAGTTCTACCAGGAGTAATATTCATGTTTAATATTAAAGGATCATGATCACTTAGTTTATAGAGTAGCTTATATACTTCAGTTTTAATTCTTTCCGTTTTTACAAATATGTTGTCAATGCATGACCCTCCCCCTAATTCATTACTTCTAGTGATGGTAGAGATTCTAGGTACATATTTAAACTGCAAAAAGTTATTCAGATACAACTCAGTTTCAGCATCACCGATACTCAAAATATCAATGTTAAAGTCCCCAATGATAATGTGATTTTCAGTTGACTTATTCAATATTAACAATTCCTCTATATTTTTTATGAAATCTATTTTTTTCATTTTATGGCATCTATATAAACCACTAACATCAATAATATAATTATTATCACATTTTACAGTTGCAGTAACAATTTTTAAATTATTTATGACATCTATTCTAACATCAGCATTAAGACCCCTTTCTATGTACATAATTGTGCCATCAGCCTTGCTCAAGTGACTCTCATTATAATGCATGTCATAACCTTCAATTCTGTATAGAGAAATAAGATTAACTTTCCAAGTTTCAGAACAGACTATGATATTTGGTTTACTTAACAACTGTTTTAATAGTATCTTTAACAATTCAAATTTTTTTTCAATACTGCGTATATTTACATGTAAAACACTTAATCCATTAACATTTTTATCTGAGTGATTATAGCTTTCTATGTCACAAATAAATTCTTTAACTTCAGAACAGTTAGTATAATGATCAAATATATCTCTCATTCTAAAACCCCCACCAACATACATATAAAGTTTAAACTGTTTCATAGCCTTCAGCACTTCTAATTGGCAATGTGATGTTGATTTATTAACTCGTTCTTCACTCTCTGTGGATCCTGCAGCTGAATTACCTAAAATTCTGTCTAAAATTTGGTAGCCTTTATCCATTTACATTATGAGATAAGTAATTGAACGGGTAGTCAGTACTGCTAATTGCTTTATTTAAAAGATATTTAAATGATTCACATTGGGTTGGTTTTATCACTAGCCTGATGGCTGACAGACCTATTTGTTTTGTATTTTATGTTAGCAAAGGAGCAGTTAGCACACTTCACATTTTGTTTATTAACACACATTTCAGCAGAATGATTCCCAGCACATATTGCAAAAAACTTTATCAGTTTTACATTTATTTGCAGTATGTTTGTATTTATGCACAAGACACAACTGATGGAATTCCTGGAGATTGTTTCTGGTAAAAATTTCATTTTCAATCTAAGAATTTTCACCCAACATAGCTTCATCCTCTATACCAACAACTTTTATTCTCGGATTTTTCATAATCTCAATTTCAACTTTAAAATGTTTTTCCTTTTCAGTATTTAGGAGCTTATTAACTTCTTCCACATCATGAATTTCCTTACATTTTATTATTATTTTATCTTTGTTAACAACTACTTTATTTATTTGACAGTTTTTTTCACTTTGCAATTTTTCTTTTGTTTTCTTACATATCTCATTAATCTTTGTCTTATCATTGGGATAAATGAAGATGCTAGGGATATTTACCTTAGTTTTTTTTTGTTATTAACTGCTTGTGAATACAAATTTATGGAAGCACTGTTTATCGGATGCACTACAGACACTTCGTCAATTAATGAAGGAACGTTTTGTTTGTTTACTGAATTGTTTTTTAAAAAGCTGATTTTTACTTTGAGTGTTTGGTACCTTTCTTTCCAAAGTTCTGTTTCATTTTCCAAAACCCTATTATCGTTAATTTCCATTATTTTTGGTTCATTTTGAAGATGGGCACCATTGACTTTATCATTGAATTCTTGTAACGCAAGATCCCGCTATTATTTAATTACATTGTTATCTTGTATGAGTTTCTTCATTATTAACTTTAATTTCTTTATATCTGACGTATTTTCAATGGTTTCATTATTCACTTTCCGCAACAAATGATAGTTCTTTTATCGATTCTTACGCAGTTTTGTCTATTTATACAACTGCAATGATAAACTTCATTGCAATATATGCAAAATACAAGATTATAATAATTTTTTGTTTTACAGCACCCTAACTTATACTTAACAGAATCAGGCGGCAAGCCGGTATCACCCGACTCGTCCGCCATACTCGAAGACTATCTGAACAAATAAAAAATATTTTATATCCACAATTAGTTGCATATATAGGATGGTTGAAACATGTAGCGGAGTTCAATTACAGCTATGCAGGTAGGTTTAATAAATATAAAGAAATGTTATGATTTATAAGCTGTTCCGTTTACCGAATAGTTGAAATATAGGGTGGAGTAGAATTTTAAGGATACAGGGTGGTACAAAAATGTTATATTGGGTGGCAAATAAGTAGTTGCATATACAAGGTTGTTGGAAGATAGGGAGGAGTAAAATTATAATTATACGGGGTGGGTAATAAATGGTTGCATGTATGGAGTACCTGAAATATAAGACACACTAAAGTTATAGTTACCCAGTGTGATTCAAACAATGTTAGAAAAAGTTGCAAATGAAGGATGCTTTAAATGAAGTATGGAGAGAAATTATACTTTATAATGTGGTTTAAAAAATATGAGGAAAAATTGTGAAATAGCGTAGCTCATAATCCGTTGCATGTATAGGATAGTTGAAATATAGGGTGGAGAAGTGTTATAGTTAAGTATGTAAAAAATGTTATATTGGTTGACCACTAAGCAGCAGCGTATACAGGGAGTTGTAATACATACAAGGTGACTAAAAAAAATTGAACAAAATTGTTATATAGGGTGCCCTATAAGCAGTTGCAGTTTTGGTGAAATATATTGGACAATGATGGATTTATAGTTATACGAGGTGTTGAAATAGAGGGTGAAATAGAATTATACTTAAACAGGTTGTATAAAAATTTTTTGTAAGATAGAACATGAACTATTGCATAAATGCAATATCTGAAACGTGGATCGATATAAAATTATAGTTATACAGTGTGGTTAAAACAATGTTAGATAAAGTTGCATATACGAGTGGTTGAACTATAAGTTGGAGACAAATTATACTTTCGAGGGTGGTTAAAAATGGTTACACAGTAGTCCACAAGCAGTTGCGTAGATAAGATAGTGAGTTGAGTAGACTTATTGTTAAGTGTGTAAAAAATATTATATTTGGTAGCCTCTAAGCAGATGAACATAAATGGTGGTTGAGTAAAATTATACTTACATTGTAGGGTTCAAAAATAATTTATAATGTATGACTGATTGGTAGCTGTATACATGGCATGGTTTTAATGTAGATGGAAGTAGAGTTATAATAATACAAGACGGTTAAAAAAATTGATTATAATTGTTATAAATGGTGGTCAAAAAGCAGTTACAGTTTGGGTGAGTGTTTTAAATAAAGGTTTGATGTTAGGGTGCGAAACTGTGTTTTTACATTTGCGGCACACCAAGGGTTCCACAGGCCTTTCCATTAGGGTGGATCGAAAAATTTAAAAAAATTGTTAAATAGGACATGAACAGATGTATCCTACTCTATGGAATACCTGAAACATGGGGCGAAGCAAGATTATAGTTTTAGAGTGTGATTAACACAATGTTAGATAAATTTTCGTATAAAGGGTGATTAATTGTACTTTACAAGGTGGCTCAAAAAATATCAGAAATAATTGTTATGTATCGTAGACCATAAGCAGTTGCATAGCTGAAATATAGGGTGGAGTAGAGTAATAAGCAGGTTTTGAAAAATGTTATATTGGGTGACAAATAGACGGCAGGATGGTTGCACTATAGGGTAAATTGGAGTTACAGTTGTACAAAGTGATTAAAAAATTATGGAATAAATTTGTTATATGGGGTGATCCATAAGAACTTGCAGTTTCGGTGAAATATATTCGGGATTGGTGGATTAATAGTTATGTAGGGTGTTTCAAAAACTGAAAAAATTGTAATATAGGATAACCCATATGTTTCATAAGTCATTTCTTTTTGCAAAGATTTGTACATTCCGTACGCGAGTGCAACCACGGGTAGCTGCTAGTAGTTCATAAGTTCTTGCCTAGGTTTTCTCTTGTGCCCATAATAGAATCTTGAAACACCAGAAATACTCAGTCGTTCCTTTGGCACATACACTTACAGTGAGACCCATTTCAAAGGGTAAAATCTTTAAATTTTAAGACGCGAGATGAATGACACCTTGAAGAGAGTATTCGGTAAAATCTTTGTTAGTTGACCAATAATGATGAGATTTACATTTTGATATTTATTTCTGAAAGGAAGGTGCTAATAATAATCAAATGAAACTAATTTTCTATCACTGGATTTATTCACAATATGTGTCTAGTTTCCACGCTCACGCGTCATTTTCAAACGTATACACTTCTTAATGAACTTTTGCTTTGTTCAGTTCACACCTTTAATTCATTAAGTTCTTATTAATGTTTAAAATTGTTTAGTTGCTTCGTTTTTCAATTGCTTCATTGATCTGACGTTTCAGAATGATACGTGAGCGTCGAAACTAGTCATTTTTGTGAATAAATCCAGTAATAAAAAACAAAGAAATTAGTTTCATTTAATCATTATGATTGACTATCACAAAGTAACGGTTTGTACAATTCAATTTTTTTAAGGGCTACTAGATTGAATTTTCTAACATGAATATTAAAAACTAAACTAAGGGTTATTTTATTTGAAATTTGAATTCTTAGTAAATATAAAATGATATTGCAAGTAAGGAATGCTTTTTCAAGTTTGTTCATTTTTTTTTTAAGAAAGGTGAAGCTACTTGTGAATCAATTTAAAAGTTTTATAACAGATGTTAGCTTTTTACAATTCACATACAACTAACGATGAAGAACGTAAGTTCGAAGCCGAGGCATAAACTGTTTTTTACTTATATCATGTTTTATTTGAATAAATAATTGAATACTGATATTCTTATATTAATTGTTACTTCTAACATAAGTTAAATAAGATATTTCCCACTGACTTTCCACTATCATTAGATATAAAATATACATTAAACACAATTGTTAACAACTCAGTCCTGGCTAAAATATATTTTGAGTAATTTTAAATGCCTTACGAAACAATAGGTTTTGTCCGATTTTGTATAAATAACTCCTAGCCTAAACATGGAAATTTTTAAATAAAATACATTTAAATGCTGAATTATTTTTAAACAGTTCATACACTAATGAAGATTTCAGAGGAGTGGCGTCATTAGAAAGGGGCACATGGTTTATAACACCTATAAGCTCTACTATTTTTTTGTTTTAGCCTGTATATATCAAATAAACGTAGCATTATAGAAAATAAAACGTTTGGACTTTAAATCATACCGACCGGTCTCTAACTGTGGTGTCATTACTCTCAAATACCCATTAGTATAAGATATAAGATGCTATAACTACCCTACAGAATAACCCCTGAAAACACTCTCACTTCAACAAATAAAATATATTTTAGGGACATACACAATAATACAAAAGGAGGAATACGGGAAAAATACAACTCAGTTATCTAGGAGAAATTATTTTAGCTATTTTATTTAGGTAAATCTTTGAGCAAAATTGTTTCGTTATCATAACCAACTTAATTTATGCTAGGAAAATGAGTGTGAAAGAACTACTTAATAATTAATGAAAAAATCGGTATGTAGTAATAATATAAATTATAGTAACAGTAATCATCAATGTTTTTATATATCAATACGTTGACGCAAGATTTAACGTTCGACATATAGGATATGAATAAAAATACATAACTAATTGATCGAGAAGACATTCTGTCTCAAATATATGTATATTGTCTTGCGTACAAAAGAATGACACCTCGACACTTATATATCAACGCATAAATTCCCTTAGTCGTTCCTATTTCAGTACAGTTGTAACAAAATCGTTTACCTAATGGCATACGTCTGGATTAAGTTAGATTTGTTTTCAAAGGTTGTTTACGTGTTTACGACAGCAGGGTCATATAGACTTCTCCTTATCTGATGGTACTCGCACTCATCATCTCCGTCTAACCCCCCTCGAAACAACCATAATCCACGTACACATTCTAGCTGCGTTTGTCATCGCTCCGGTGTCTCTCGAGTGCCCTCCTGACGCTCGAATATCATCCTAAAACTTGTACGTGTTCAAATTTCAATAATCGAATTGTTTGCTTTCCAAGATTCAGGTATATATTTTCTTCAGAAAACGATAGTAGCGGAATCTCTTGTAATCTCACCTAAGCAATGTTGAATTAAATGTTCAATGTTATTTTAGGATTAGGCCAAACGTGAAGGCATCTCGAGCTTTCAACAGGAATAATATTTGTTGAAGGTTTTCGTGTATTTAAAATTTAATTTAAAAAAACGGCCTGAAATTTAAACAGACAAGTTTTATATTGTAAACAAGAAAAATAACTCATCGAAAAGTTTGTAAGCATTAGCTGGTGATACTAATACATTGACGATAATAAATAGATATCTTTGGGGTATCTATATTTAAAAATTCTGCTACCATAAAAATGAGGTAAATCATATTTCCAATTAAGTTGTGATGAAGGAAAATTGTCATACACACAAAATTTTAAATTACGTCTGGCAATATTTCAATAATGTTAAGTTACAAAATGTTTAAACTCTGGAATGTGAATATGACAAAATTTAATGTTTTTATAGGTCGTCATTATTTTCACAAATTACTAGGACGGTTGAATCCATGTTTAATTTTCAAACAGTTCTAGTAGTGAACAACATATACAACGAGACACTAAACTATTTAATAAATTCAATTATCTTTTTGCCGTTTTTCTACAGAATGATGAAGAATACACTGGATGCAACGGAATGAGATGACTTATTCAGTTACATCATCATAGTAACAATGTATGTGTCATGACAGACATGTTGTGAACTCGTCAAAGACTGAGCTGGACCGCTCTAAACACGGATATTTCCAATTGATTTAGTGATTGTAGCAAGTCATCTCTCACGGTTTCGTGTCGAGTCGGTCACTCCTCGCTCCTGTGACAGTCACATCTGGCAGTTATTTTGTCGCAACTACCATGCATGTAGAGCAACAGCCAGGATATCACCCTCTCAAGACATGATACAGAACAATGAGTGTCTTTATATGGGTCGTTCCTTTAAACGTTTCAGAAGTATATGAGAATGAGTAGTGAACAATGGAAGAAAGTGGTCTTAGAATGCCAAGTTCCTTTAATATAAAAACGTCTAATCCCACATTTCAAAAGCGTCCACCCGACTACGACCTGTCTTTTTAACGTTCCAAAATTCAGAGGCTTATAAGAAAATAGAGAATATAAGGGACTAAACCAGCGCTATCATAGTGGCCTTTTTTATGTTTTTATCAAGCCACAAAGTAGTTAGTTTTGGCGCAGCTACCTGCACTTTTTGTATGCGTCGAGTGATCTCGTTTTTACAGCTGCCGGAAAATTCGATCATGGAACCCCGATAAACAGTTGTCAACTACTTGATGGCGATGATTACCATCTTCCCTGAGTACAATCAAAACCTTGGCCATATTGTATTAGTACTAAGACAGATGCTGCACTGTGTTCAGCAAGCCCTGAAGCAGCAATGCAGTAGTGTACTCGGTCAATCTTCGATTATGTTGTTTCCTCCAGTATTTACGCAGCCATGCCAGTTGTCAAGCACGTGTCTCTTCGAACTCATTTTTTCTTATTGTGTGGCTGGGGACACTAATAGATCAAAGGATGTCCCAAAGTTTAAGTCACTTTATTTTTATTAAGCGCCATCGTTTAGAGCTAGAGAAATTCTACAAGCGAAATTATATAACATATAGTAGAACCCTTTCTATGAAGCTTGACAAAAATGGAGATTATATTCAGGAATTAACCATTAACAACGAAGTCAGATATTGAACGTTTACATTTTGTTAGAATATACCGCCTTTTTTCTCAAGTGTGGTGTAATTTCTCAAACTATAAAAAATCTTTTTTCAAATTTCGCTAGAAAAGTATCTAGATCTTTCATTTTGCTTAACTTTATTTTCCCATTAGCATGTTCCAATTCTGACAGAAGGATGTTCGGCTCATGTTCGTAGTTTAATGGAGGAGCAATAAATGAGCCATACCTCCATGATCTCTCTCAATTAATAATTAGTTGTGCTTCGGTGTGAAAAGAACTGTTCTTATCTTGTTGGCACAGTCTCTGAATGTGTTGGAATTTAAACCGAATTCTCAGATCTCTTCGTGGCTCGAACCGTATAACGTATGGCTGCAATTACATTATTATTTCTCGGCTGAGCTTTGATTGAGCCAAGTGAGCACTTTGTAAAATAGCGTTTAAAAAACCTATTAGGATTCTGTATATTGATCACAAAGCCATCTCAAAGACCTGATTTCGAACTAAAAGTAGCAGGATCAACAGTGACCGTCGGAGTTTTCTTCCCAGAACATATTTTCAGCCTTATCAGGAGTTCATCTACAGTTCACAGAAGAATATACAAAACTTCTAGAATTCAATGCTCACCAAATAGAATTGGTATCATGTTAGTCTGGTATAGATACCTTAGAAATGTACCGTTTATACATACCAACGGAAGACCTGAATCAAACTGCAAAAATTTTGAGGCAAAAATGAGAGTAGAAATTTAAGAAAATCACAAACCGAAATATAAAGACAAATGCAATGCAGTGCATTGTATAACAATAAATGAGATTGAAAACCTACATTAGCACTCACAATTAAAATCAGAAACAGACACAGTCAATCGTTACACCGGCCCTTGAATATCTGCAAAATATATAATGGAAAAGTGGGCTATCAATGGAATGAACTCATCCTAACCATCATTTGGGACACTGTAGATCAAAAGGGTAGAGTTGTTCAAAAGAAGCTGAAATATAATTAAAATATGCAAACTGAAACACAGTGTGAAATATGAAATTATTCAATTAGTTATTGTAGCAAAATGCTTGATATCAAAAACTCAACCTTCCATTAATCAAATTTCATGAAACCCTTACTAAGCACTAATCAGTTTTATTTATTACCTACTGCCCACATAGCACACAAAGTATGTTAACCAAGGATTACATTAGCATCACAGCGATATAACTTTTTCACTTCTCACTGTCTATATCCAGTCCGATCACCAAGGTCCCTTGTAATTAACCTTGTTTTCTGTTTATATTGAACTAACACTTTCATGTCAACTGACCACCACTCTGGATTACATTCATTTCTCATCATCTGTTGATAACCTAGAGCTTCGTTTGTTGCCAAGTGCATACGTTGTTTAACGAACTGATTACTTCTACGTATATTGTCAGTTTTAGTTTTCTCAAATTGCAGTTTATAAAGAAATTTTGTAGATATTTTTCATGTTTTCTGGATTATATCGCTTCAGATATTTTTGCTATTACTAAATAGTGGTCAGATCCACATTCAGCTCCGTAATAAACCCATCTTTTGTTCTAATTCTATAGTTGTGCCGCTTAATCATCCCTTCATCGATTGAATCCATGTAAATATGTGAATATTTTATGGAAGAAGGAATTATTTAATACTTTAGGCGAATAGTTGTGACTTTTAATAATATTTACTTTCTTCCTCAACACTGTTTTCGCCATCACTCGGGGCATATTCTCCTACTACCACTATGATTTCATGATTTTTCTTCATTTCAATCATTACTATCAGTTCATCTAAATCTTCCCAGCTTCTGTTATTATTCTCGATCATGCCCTGTTTTCTATTCCACTGTAGAAATGCAGTTCTCACTTTCCTTTCCCTTTTTCTTTGCTTCCGTCAGAACGCAGTTCTCAATATTCAAGTTTCTCAATTCTTCAAAGTCTTCGTTCTGTTTTGTTCAGTGTATTGAATATTCCAAGCAACCAATCTCATAGTCCGTGTTTTTAGCGTTCGTATTCATTTAGAACTACTTTGATTCTGAGGTTTCCGATCTAAATCTTTAACAATTTATACTTTTTATGAATAGCGAGTTTCAACTGCATACCAGGAGGACCAGATTATTTTACGTTGGAGTTGTCTTCTCTTGGGCCGATTTCTTTCCGAACTAACGAAACCGGTCTTTCCTGAATGAGGTAGGTTCCTCTGCGCTTTTTGCTAGTTTTCATTAACATGTGATATTCCACTTGCTAGACCACAATTACATATATTTATTGCTTCAATATTATGCCAATATCGATGTTAATACTTCAATCCTGTCCTCCAACTTTATTTAATTTTTTGTAAATTAAATATTGGAGAAATTATTTTATTCTTTCCACTTTTAAGATTTACCCTCGACTACCAGTCTAAATCTGGTCACTTGCAAATGGAAAAAGGGAAATAGACTTCGTTATAGGGAGAAATATTTAAAATTTCAAAAATACCTGGAGGGGTAACTATTGATCAATAAAATATGCCGCTACAATATCTTGAAATTTCTTCCTGCTAAAATGATATGCCAATTGACTCACAAGCTTAAGTCTTAAGTCATATTGGGCACCAGATAAAAGGTTCTTAAAATTGTAATTAACATCATCGACAATTAAATAATAACATTTTATACCAATTATAGTACTCTGTTCTGGGTTCAAGATCATCACATGTTACTTTCAAATGATAGCGTGAACCTCTCTCATCGTGTATGCATCAAGTGTTCAACTACTAAAAGAGTATTTAACCATACTTTCGCATACAGCAAAACGTATACTTAAACGATGAATCATACCTTATATCCTGCGTACAGTATTTCTATCTGCACCATCAACAACCAACATTATTTGTTGTACGTATGTGTCACTGTTGAGAAAATTCTATTCCACATATATGAGAATTCTGATAGTGATCATTAGTACATTGTACGCCGACTTGCTTTATCAATGATGCCATCTATATGGGCATTTTTATTAATATTGCGTGGTATGTCGGAAAGTTTGTCATATCAGTTTCAGTATAATATTACCCATTAGAAGAATATCGTGAAAAATATATTTGCTGGTAAATATTGTTAGTTATATGCATTTACCTCTACATGGTAAATCTGTCAAAATAAACACGATATTAGCAATATTTGCTGTAGCAATTCATTCTCCCATATTTAGGAAACGTAATATTTAATTTTTTTTTATGTTCTCGGTTGCGACATTAATTTGTTTAGGATTGCAAAATCACGAGTTTTATTGACTTTTAATTTGGACAACTACTAAACAAAAGCGACTGTATAACGTGTTTTAAAATTTGTTTGGAAAATTTATGTCAAATTTCCATTTCAAAACCTACCAAAGCGAAACTAAACAACAAAAGTGCTTGACATCACATATTACAAACATCCCATTGGTAGTTATTTGTAAAAATAAAATAGTACCCTGCAGTTTTTAAACAATTATATCATTTTTTCTGTATACCACTTTACTCGTATTTTAAACTTCTACTGCTGTTGAACTATATCTTAATAGGTAAAATTATTTGTTATTAGTTATTTTAATTTTCCAGTAAGTAGTATTGTTTAGTTTGTCTAATTTCATGTTAATTTTTAGTTTAATTTAAAAGCATGTTTTTAAGTTTTTTCAATGTTTTCATTTTCAAAAAAAATGACAACACTTGCTGTTATTCCATAGATGGCATTTGTTTAAGCTACAAAATTCCAATGAAGACATTTGTAAACAAATATATAATTTTGGAATAAATGTATACTGTACTCATTAAGAATAAATGTACCTAATTAAATTAAAAGAAGTGTATTGCATTTCTTTATATTTTAGGTAAAAATGCTACCTTCTATCAAAATACAGCAGAAGTTTACTGTTTTACATTGCTGTAGAGTGATTGTAGGTATGTCGTTTAGAGTTCTAAATAACTCTTTGAAGACCAATCAACTGAAATGAAATGTGAACATCATCGACGGGAGGAAATATAAGATGTCGACAATAAAAAACCCTTGGCAAAATATAACTATTTTAACCAACAATTTCCTTTTCATACCTCGTTCTAATTCTTACCAAGACAGACTTATGAGGAAATTAAATAAATTAGCAGCAGAAATGAAAATAAATAGAATTGAGTTCAGGTAAAGTCTTCAACTTATGTGAATATTGATCGATTATAATGAATTAAGTGAAACAGCTATTACTCGCAAACGGCTCAGAGAATTTTGACCGTTTATACTGGATCCTGTTCCGGGAGATCGCGAAGTGGTCCCATATTTTTTCACTAACTTATCTTGTACCGTTTCTTAGAAAATTGGGAAAAAAATTTTTTTCTACTTTCCTATACACTATGCCTTGTTGGAGTCGCCGGTATTAAAAATATGTACAAAAATTTACTCGAACCATGGGACAAATTGAAAAGAAATTTGATTAGTTCGGGATATTCCGAAGCGGTACGATATTTTTTTACAATAACATAGCTTGCACGGTTTCTTAGAAAATCGGGGAAAAAATTTACCGACTTTCGTATAAAGTAACCTTTGTTGAAGTCACTGGTGTTAAAAATATGGAAACAATTTCTGTATAGAACATGACGTATAATAAATTAAAAAGAAATTTGATTAATTCCGGATGATCCCGAAGTGGACCGTTTTTTACAAAATCTGGAAAAACTTTTTTAACGACATTCTTATACAGTAAGCGTTGATGGAGTAGCTGTTATTAACTGTTCGGAAGTTGTGTTAAATTGTAATTATATTGAATTAATAAAAATCAATGTCAGTTAATATGTATATACAGTGTGTGTGAAACGATTTCTTTTTATTAATAATTTAAAAAAATATATTCTTAATCAACAGATTTGCATGTTCTAAAACGTAAACAGTAATTATTCGATGTCTCTTTTTTAACTTTAGACGAGGTTTGTCATCAAAGAGAAATTTTGATGACAAATTAAAGTATCTACATTTTTTTAAGATCTAAAATTGATATCAAATAGAAGTAATTAGAATTAAAATTTGCATCTACTTATTGCATTGCAGTAAAAATTGTGTAATAAGTATTTCTATAACTTTTCCAACTATATACTAGATTTAAAAAAATATATCAATTTTGTTTAAAACTGAGGAACCTTTATTTTTTTATAACATCTCAAATTGTAATCAGGCAAAGTTTATTAGAATTGAATACTGCATCCAATTATGCTGGATATATCAATTAAAACTGTATAACGAGTTATTGTAAGATTCCGTTGAGAGGAGACTATTAAGTGAATGTTTATATAATTAACATATCTAAAGAATGACGATACTCAGATCCTCTACAATATAGTGACTCCTTCTAAGTTACAATCACTAATAAAGTGGCAAGAAAATGTGGGTTTTTGTTTTTTTAAATATATTTATAAGTATTATTGTATAAATGTTTTATAAAGATTACGTTGTATAAGTATAATTTTCTCACAAAGAAAAATCAGAATAAATTGAAATCTTAATTGGAAAATAGATATTTGAAAGACAATTGTGCAATTTTAGTAGATATACAAGGATTAATGTAAACAGTACATGAACATGGATAAAGAGAAATGGGATAAATATCTAATAAATTTTGCTCCTGTGTCGATTAAATTTTAATTGTTATAATTTTAATTGTTGTCTAATTAAAATTATAACAAATAAAATTTAATACTATAAAAGAACATTAATCATCAAAGAAAGAAAAAAAAACATTAAGAAGTGTTTCATATTTATTTTGGTAGAATACTATAGTACATATTATGGGTATTTAAGATATAAATTTATTAAAGTATTGCTTTAAGCTATTTTATTACACCTTTAGAGAATTTATGGTTACAATTTATGTTTATTTATTTTAAGTATGTGATGTAATAATATTGCACCTTCATAACTATATTTTGAATACACTGATAAGTTTGTTCTTTATAGTTGTAACTGCGAAATTGGTTAATAGGGATTCTATTTTTTTTCCTCAAATGTGTCACTAACTTAAAAAAAATGTCAACAAATAATGTATTTATCATATATTTAGAAAATTTGTGGATTTGTATGAAACATTTAGGATTAAAAATAGTTAAACCCAGGATTATTTTAATTATTTTTAGGTACTCCAGCAGCCATTTAGTGTTTTATTACCATGATTTTATGTTACAGATAATTTGGCTTGGCTCTCATTATAAATCTGCAAAGTTCTGCATTTTGATACATGGTCAATGACAGTAAAAAAAGATATTTCTTTGATATATTGAAGCTGGGTAAAATGAAAATAAATGTAAAGAACATATTATGTTAGGGTACGGGAGATACAATTATTCTTAGTAAGTAAATTAATTCTAATTGTTTACCGAAAGTTGTATGTGGAATCTTCTAGTACCATTTTATATTTTTTAGGCAAATAATAGACAAATATTTAGTGTCGAAGATTTTGTTGCCAGTAATGTTGGAGAGAAGACAATCACTAAACATGAAAAAGAAACTGTCACCTCTAGTGGCAATTATTAACGAATCGGTGTTCCTAATGAGAGAGAACTCCACCTTAGTTCCACATTTGAAGACTAGTCTTATGAGAAAATAACTCACAATTAAGAAGTGTAAACTAAAATAATCCAAATATGTATTTGGAATTGAAGAAACAGAGCATACAATCTCAGTCCACCCTACACTGACATTCAAAATAGAGAGCTATAAAATATGGAAACAGGAAATACCCACCATGAGAAGGAAATCAATTAACAACAAACTTGGTTTAATTATCTAAGGTTAAAGCGGTTGTAAAATAAATCTATATTAAGAATCTACTATAATTTTCTTATGCAGCATGATTTTATTCTCTATCAGGTTGGATGTTGCTTAATCCGAAATATCTTTTATGAGAATATGAAATGAAATTCTTTTGAAGCAAGGAAATTCAACAGCTCTTTGTTTTCAGACGTCGATGAGATTTCCTTGATTGAATATAAGGTCAAAAGTTTTTTTTAGGATTGGTTAAACATTTGTACCTGATAGTCTTAGTTGAACTTAATATATTTATTGTTTCATTCGAAATTGTTTAAACCACGTCAGAATATAACTCATACAGGCCGGAACAACTTATACATAGTAGGTGAGTGGCCCCACGCGTGCACCAATCAGCTATTTTTTAATAAAAATTGAAATCGCATTTTTTGGGTAGGATATTATGTACTTATATTTGGCATATTCATATATTTACTCTTTTTCTATACAAATGCGGAAATCCAGAGTCCAACGAATATTGCGAAAAGTTAACTGGACTATAATTGCAATGTGTTCTAGAATTATTGTGCACAGAGTTTTACTGTGCCAGAAATATGAGTACCAAACCAAATAACTATTAGGAATCCAAAGTTTTAATTTATAACTTTCTTTGATGATCAATTTGAACAATATTTTCTTTAAATCGAAATTGGCATCGATAGTTGGAATCATTAGACGCCAAAGTATCTACTCTGTTATTCATACATCGTGTTCACGTACATCTAAACATTTAGCCTCCATTCGAAGAGAAAACGTCCATACAGCGCCTTATTCGCAAAATTCCTACTAAACACATATTTTTACCCAAACAAAAGAGATCATATATTACTCAAGTGCTCATAGCTTTTTATTAATATGAGAATTTTAGACTCGGTTCTGTAGCTAGAGATTATCAATAAATGCAAACATATTTTACGAGTTTATATATTGGTATGATAAAAAACACTAAAATTAATATATGAGAGCTTTCTAGCAGAATATATTTCTCTAATACAACGTATAGGTTTGAAACAAAGACGTGCTACATTGTTTATAATACGATTTTTTTTAATATTTAGTTGCTACAGGGATATGCATACCGACTGTACATAATCCCTATCGTCTGCGAAATTGTAGAACGCTTGACTTGTATCTGTAAACAGTGACATCGAACAGCTGGGTTCTTGAGGATTACCGAGGGTATTTAAACGTGCCCAGACATATCATTTCAAGATCGATAACACAAATGTGAGATATCCACCACTATTAGGTAAAAGGTTTCACTTCCAACAAATGGTTGGGTTTACTTTCACAAATAGTTTCTCAAAAAAAAGGATATATAAATTTCACACATGGGCTTAGGATTAAAATAATATAGAGGTGTTCCTTGTCATTTTGAAATACAGATGCGTTACTGAAATATGACACATATATCTTTTAAACCATAGATATAAGGTTTCTTCTGCAACAAAATTTTCCTCTATTTTATTTTAATTTTATAAGCTCCATTATTCGTTTGAGTTGATTATGCAGTGACGTTTTTAGTTGTTTACATGATCGGTAGAAGTTTGTGAATAACCTTCTTAACCGGCTTCCATACATTTTTAATTTTTACCATTACAATTGTTTAATAAATGACGGAGAAATTATTTTATCATATAATTTATTTATTTCTTTTTTATATTTGCTTACATTTTAGTCTTCATTCACCAGCAACTTTTTAAATTTAAGGGCGTATTTTCAGTATTTTCATTGGGGGTGGACAAGAAAATAGAATAGCATTTTCATTAGGAGTCCGGACCACCTCCCTAAGCGTCTTATTTATCTCTCTTAGGCTATTACATTTAACTAGTGAGTCACTCCGTCAATACTATGAGCAAGAGTTCAATTAAATAGAAACTAGCATTCATAGTGGCAACAATAGTTAAAACTCAAAAACTTTATAAAATGTCTTAATATTTCCCCAACCAGAATTGAAACTTAAAGGCCCTTTCCATAATAAATAAGTAAATAATAAGTTGCCGAAAAATTATGAGCCGGATGGATAATTCGTCCCTTGTAAATTTGGCTTAAATGCTCCTAATTTTTTAATAGAGTGCAATTCAAATCATCCTGATGGCTTAAGTCGTTTTTGATTAATCGCTGAGTACATACAAAACAAGATTCCGAGTATTTTCTATTTTTGGAAGTCGCGTCGGTTAAAAATTAGTTGCATCGTCGAACATTCAAATCGTAAATCCATGCTTACATTTTTTTCTAACCTAATTAACTTAATATGCTCTGTATTTTCCACCTGTGTAAGCTCGATGATATTATTATAACATTTCATTTTACGTTGAAAAAATTAAATATATACTATAAAAACCAGTTATACATACAAGACCGGAAATGCGATGAATATAAAAACGTGATCGAAACCATTCCGGTATTGTAAGTTATAAATGATTAGCATACCAGAAAAGACAGAGAAACATTTAGATAGATCTTAAAGTATAAGGAAGTGCTGGAAGGACAGCCTCGTTGGAGTTGAGTTGAGTCGATAGCATCACAGCGATCTTCTGTTCAATATTAGCAACCAATACAGACTCTTACAGAAGCACACGCCTTAAGTAAAATATGTCCTTTGTTTACTTCGTTTTGTTAAGTAAACAAATCAGGTATTTAACAACATATTTGTTGAATAAAAAAATAGAATAAAAGGAGCTACTTTGGGTAATATAAGTTTACAAAAAAGTTTAAGATTTTAAATAAATTTGAAATTAATTTCATGATGTGCTATATAAACTTTTACTACTCGAGGAATACCAAGCAGAAAGGTAGCAAATCATCTTCCAATAGGATTGAGATGGGATGAAATAGGAATAAGGTTTATATTAGTAGGAAACAAAAAACTTTTAGTATTTAAATTACAGTTATTCATATATAAAGAAGTTCAGATCATATCAATTAATTTTTTTAAATCGATAAAAACTTAAACAAGGATTTTTGCTCTATAGTTTTCGTAACCCAGGTAATAACACAATATCTAAACGTGTATTTACTGAATATTAAATCTCTAGAACATTTTAAAATACACAGGGTATCCCATAACAAATGGACAATACGATAACTGCAGTTAGAGGCGGTAAAAATATATCAATTAACACAAACATGCCTTAGTAAAATGTTTGTGGTAAACGATATACATGGTCCTGAAGTTTGATTTTTGAAAATTTGTGATATTTGAAAAACGGCTGCATATATTGAACTCAAATTTGGTACAGCATAGCTTCAAGGGCGATAAACAAGATTTTGTTATCATTTTTTATGGTACTTTTACAGGATGTTTGTTACGAAGGTCGAATTAGTCAAATCCGTGTTTTTTTTAACACCCCGTATAATTTGCGTTTGACATTAAATAAACTGCCATAATTTCAATACAAAAAACGTATACTTGTTGAATCTCTATATTTCAAGGCGTTTTCGAGATATTGCCATTTTAAGACTGGAGCTTAGTCATTTAAATAAAACATTAACGGTTTTAAAAACATTCAATTTAATTATGATAACAAAAAAAATCACTTTATCAAATGTTGAAATTGACCCCTATTAACATCAATGCATTTTATTACACTTTTTATGAAATGTCGTCTTATTTTGAAAAAGGTTGCAATGTTATTTTTAAGAATATTTGCGGCTGGCTGAATTTTTGTTAAAAGCTCGTTTCGGGTATTAATTTCATAGTTGTACACCAAAGATTTCATGTATCCCCATACGTGAAAGTTAATAAGATTAAGTTCTGGAGTATGAGGCGGCCAATCCAACGACGCGGAAAGTAGTCATTTAAATATTGCAGGACTATAAGTGGATAATGTGGCCTCGACCTCGTGCATAAACCACATCTTGCAATAAGAGAAACTTTACGAGTAAATTACCTAAATTATTTTCCAAAAATTCTAAATACTTTAATGCATTTAATCCCGTCGGAAGTTCAAACGGGCCAATGAAGTGATCGCCATTAATTCCACCCCAGATATTAATGGGAAACTCATGCTGAAAATGAGCTTCACGGTACTTATGAGGATTATCAAAATCATAATAGTGGTTATTCCTCCAATAGAAGACTCCACGGCTTGTGAATGTAACTTCGTCAGAAAATGTGATGTTTTCAAGAAACGTTAGATCGTGAATGATTTTTTGTTGCATCCACTGACAGAACTGTAATCTACGTTTTAAGTCATCTGGCAATAAATGTTGTACAGGCGTAAAGTGATACGGATACAATTTCGTAAAATTCGTGATATACTCGATTTACTTACACCAGTACCTGCTTGCAAGCGCTGAGTACTTAATACAGGATTTTCCAGAATTCGAACTAAAATTTCACTTTCATGATAAGCTGACATTCTTTTAGGTCGGCCACCAGAATTTTTAGTGTGAAACGAACATATTTCACTTAAATTTGTTTATAATCGTTGGAATATTTTACGTTTAGGCACATTTCGATTTGCATATAACCCTGCATATCGTCTAACTGCAGATCTTGAATTATAATTTACTTGTGCATAAACACAAATCATATTAGTTCACTATTTCCAAATTCTTTAATTTTTTTATTCCAATTATTTACTTTAAAAACAGAGTAAATAAATCGACAGTATGCAAACAAGTAATCAATAGTTCATGTCAAATTCACAACCTACTTAAAAAAAAGTTTTTTGAGGCAGCTTGCGGTGATATGCTGTACCGTATTTGAATTGCAATATATCGAAAACCCCTTGAAATATGAAGATTCAACAAGTTTAAGTTTTTTGTGTTCAAATTAGGGCAGTTTCATTATTTATCGTCGAAACGCAAATTATGAGGGGTGTTAAAATAATAAACATGGATTTGCTTAATTCGAACTTCGTATTAATCACCCTGTAAGAGTACCATGAAAAGTGATAACAAATTCTCGTTTGCCGTCTTTGAGAGCTATGCTGTACCAAATTTGAGTTCAATATATAGATCCGTTTTTTAAATATCATAAATTTTCAAAAACCAAATACCCACTTTAGGACCCTGTATATCGTTTACTACAAACATTTTACTAAGGCATGTTTGTGTTAGTCGGTATATTTTCACCGCCTCTAACTGTAGTTGTCTTATTGTCCATTAGGTATGGAACACCCTGTAGATACTATAATGATATGAATTTTGCTAATTGTGAATAAAAAGACTAATTATTTGACGTAATTTTTGCGCTAACATTTAGCTTGATAAATTGCAACTTTTAAATACTTCATATAAGAGTCTAGATTTGTTGGTATTAGTACTTGTATAAATAAGTTGAACGTATTGTGATTTATTTTTGTCGAATAAAGACTTTTATATTTAGTGTTAATATTTGTAATTTGATCAAGGAAAAATTTATAATAATATCTTAAACATTTGGGAATAATTATCCTCTTCTGACAAGGATTGAGGGCTATTTCTGGTTTTGGACAATTTCGCATATAAATAAGTATGTTTCTGACCGCATGATCACTATAATCACTCCCTGACTTTTTCTGAAATGCTTTTGTAGCATCTTGCAATTTATTCTTGTCGATATTTTGGAAGCAACATCATAGTGAGATTAACAAATGTATACGTGTCTGGGTATATAAGAACGGAATTATAATAACACGTTAGTATAGAATTTGTTATAATTTTACAATGACAACTGACTATACATTTTATCATAATGGTGATGCCATTTTCATTCCCATTTTGTAGTTGTTCTTTTTCACCTACTTAAGTGAATTATTTGTTTAGCTCGGTTTTCTTAATGTGGATTATGAAGGGCAGATTTTACTTGTATGTTTAATTTAAAAAAATGTTACGGGTAGGTATAGGAATATATAGCGAATTGTAGTGGTTAGTCTTTCTACCTCTTCCCTAGAAATCTCGACACATTCTCATAACGAAGAAAAAACTCCTCCAATCACTTGATGAGAATTCATAAATTAATCATAAAGTTATAAATAAACTACGAAATCATGCACGCTTAACACCGCCACCTAAGTGGATTGAGTCCTGTCCTGTAAAATTCAGTCCGTTTACGACAAAATAGCTGAGAAATACGTTATATTTTATGGAATTTCAGATTTATTAATGTCTCTTTAGATTTTCTCGGTCCTATCGCAAGGAGATATTTTTGTCTGACGGAAACTTCAACCGTATTCTTCCTTCGCTGCTATGATTTATTAAAACATCCGCAGGTTTTGGTAGTCCCCATGAAGAACTCTTATTTTTCCATCCATTATTTATTAAAAGGAAAAATAGTGATATTATAGGAAGTGCTTTGGAACAGACTTTCTTTTCCATTTGAAGTGATACAAAGAACGATATATTATTTTGGTAATGGCGATGTGTATGTGATAATTTATAAGTTACCTACTAAAATGGTATTTACAGAGAAATTTTTTTCCGGAATAATTTGATGAATAGCTGCTACAAAATATATAGTCAATATAGTCCTTCAATAACTGAGTATATGGATTTGCTGAAAGTTTTTTTAACATCCCTGAATTACCATTTAGTGTTTTATTTGTCTACCTATTGGCCTGCCTTCTAACTAAATCTATCATTTATAAGCAAATATTATCCAGAGACTCAGTTATATTTTTATGGTGGCAAAATTTAATGTATATTTGGTCTAGTTATTTTTATGACAATATCGATTTATATTTTGGTAGATGATAAAACATATCAGTATAAATAAATAGTCTTATACAACATATGTCAAAAAGTGTATGGTTTACGAGGAAAAAATTTTTCAAAGTTGTCACTCAAAGTAAGCACTTAGGTGTATATTTACCCTTTTTATCCAATAAACGGTACAACAAACAAAATCCTCTACCATTCCTATCAAATAAAGGGATATTAAAAATTTATAAGGCGAATTTTCAACACAGATAATAAAACAGAAATCATGGCAACATCGGTTTTTTGCTTTCGTTCCTAGACCGTAATAAAGATTTATTACGGAGGTCTATTTCAATTGGGGTGTTATTCCCAATAAGTGCATAAACATTAAGGAAAGATGCCACAACTATGTTTTAGGAAACAACTGTGAATTTTTTGTTTATGTTTGCGAAATAAGAGTGTGCCAATGTTAAGCATGGAATTCAAACAAAGTAATATTGGTGAGTTTGTTTATGATATTGCAAATTCTTGTTACTTGTGAAATTTCTCAGTTCTATGTTGGAAAAGTCGCGTAGGATATATTTAAGGTTTTTAAACATAGATTTTTTTGTTTTTTTCTGTAAATATCAATGGAGATGTGTAAGTTATTATTATTAAAAGCTTAGTCACTTATAAAACAACGCTTAGTTGAAAAGAATTCCGTTAAAATGCTTCAGGTAAATCAACATATCATATCCATATTGTGATTTCATTTCCGAATATTGAGATTGCCAGATATACAGGAATTTTCAAAAATCCATTAAGATATAAAAGTATTTCTTAAGAGTTTTTAGTTCCAACTAACAAATACTTGCCAAAATATCTGCACTACAACCAGGTTACACCCTGTATATTCTGGTAATTCAAATTTGACCCTCAGCTACTGAAGATACCATGACGTTTAAATGGGGGCAAAATTGTGTAATTTAGCGCTTGAAGATATGCCGCTTTTTTAATTTAAATTATACAAATACTTACGAAAATACCCGAAATGAAATGAAAATAATGAAATTCGAGATTAGTTTGTATTGAATTTGAAGCCTTATTTAAAGAAGGTCCCTCAAAACCAAAATCATTACCAACTTTTTTTATTCTACCATGACATTCTCAGATTTGCCATCCACAGACAAATAGTACGTTTGATTCTCATACGAGTATAAAACATAATTTGGTTTCTTAAAAAATATTTAAATAAAAGGAAATATCATTATTAGTTGACTTTGAGGCCACCGAAGAATATTTTCTTTTACTCACATTATAGTACCTGCCAAAACGAAATTAGGGTACACATAGTTTGAAGCACAAGGAGTTTCACAAATGAAGAAAACTGAGATACTTTAAGAGTTTCATACAAATTTGATAGAAGCAGCTCAAATATATTTTGAAATATATTAGGAACGGCAAGTCACACATAACATTATTTAAACTTTTACTCAAACATTATGATGAACTTTTATTTATTTTAAACTTGTCCACTCCGTAAAAACTCCACACAATTTTCTTTTTCGTCAACAAACTGCTCAGACTCTTGAAACTCTTTTTTTATTTTATTTATATGTTTTTAGGCGCCAACTGACCCTTTGTCAATAATAAAACAAATCAATTTCTTTATTAAATATATTATTAAACCTTTTAAACAAACTTGAAAATTATCAACCTTTTAAAATCAATATCAAAATTCAAAACACAATATAATAATTTTGTCTGTTCATTGGAGTTGTCGTTTTCCTGTAACAGATAAGTTGCAGGAAAAAATTTTGAGGAGAGAATACCCCATTGAACAGACAAAATAATACAAGACCTCCTCCATAATCTTTTCGAAATTACAATATAATAAACCAAATCAATAAATAAATTTCAAATAAATATCAAAACACCTTACAAATATCAATTACTAATCTAAAAACATTTGCTTTGGAAATGATTCTACAATTCCTTTCAACAAAATAATTTCAAGATTAATGAACCTTCAAATGCAATGTTTTCAAACTATATACCGTTGGTAAAATAATTATTTCTCAAATGTTCTTTAAAAAACCTAATAGTTAAATGAAAATCAAATATACAGGGTGAGTTTTTATTGATGATCAGTATGGGGATCTCGGAAACCAGCGGAGATAGAGCAATGATTAATTTGGGAAAGATTTGCAGTTTTACTGGCCCAATTTAATGACACATTCGGATTTTTGTAAAAAGTCATGGCTTACTAGATATTTTGAGAAAACGAAATTCTGTCGATTTAGTCAAATCCCTCTAGCTCCTTTGTTTTGATTTTATAAAAAAGTGTAAATATCAAAATTGAAGGGAATTGTATCCCGAATATGATTGTCATGTCCTCGTTTGCGTGACAGCTCTCGTTTTCGAGATATGACACAAACTTATCTTTTTTTGAATGGAAACCATAGTTGGCTGTGACCTCAATAAATCGGACATTTTTAGAGCTTTTCAACGATATAATACTGGATATAGTTATTCACAAAATAACTATAACGGAGCTATGGATGCTTTTCTCTCTTATTTTCACTTTTCCTCATTTGATAGTAATTCCATTAGTAGTGCTGAACTAACGAAGAAAAACTGAATATGGGGGAATGTTATATCATATGCTATATAAATTCAGTTTGTGCAGCTGAGGAATATATATTTTAATAGTCGTCAACCTGCTCTATGTACATTTCAGAGGCTTTACGATAGTTTACGCAGATATGGATCTTTTACTATACCACCAAAGGAACGTAATCACCTTACCGAAGCAGCACAAATAAATGTATTGGCAACGGTCAATCAAAATCTATCTACATCAACTCGTGAGATTGCGGCAGAAGCTGACACATCTCAACGAACTGTTAAGGTACTGAAAGCGCACAAGTTCCACCCGTACACACTTTCAGTTTCTCACACTTTGCATGCTGGTGACGAACATCGACGTATTTTCTTTTGTACATGGTTTAGAGATCTGTGCCTTGACAATCCACAGTTTCCATTAAAGGTGTTATGGTCAGATGAAACTTGCTTTACTAACTGCGGTATGTTCAATAGACACAATGAGCATATCTGGGCTAAAGAAAACCCTTTCCATGGAGAATAAAGACGACCCCAGATAAAATTTGGTTTTAATGTTTGGTATGGTATCATAGGGTGCTACCATGAAATGTTTACTATTTGTTTTCAATTATCAAACTGGCTTCTTTGCTTTTCTTTGCTGTTATTATTTTCTGATACTTGATTTCAGCAAATACCATTTAAACTTTCAATGTATCGTGACCATTTTACACAACTTTCATCACTTAAAAAATTCTCTGACCCAATTATTTTTTTTAAGGTTAACAACAACTGTCACTTTATACTCTTGAGTTTATAAATTTCGACTACCTTTTTACTTGCTGTCAGTTCTTGCTTTATATAGTTTTTGATTTGACATAGGACTGAACATTTTAAACTTCTTAAACCCACATATTTGAAAATCTATTTTTACACACAATAATCTACTCCCTGATGTTTAATTTCTTATCCAAATCATCTTCCAAAATACCCTCTACTTTTCTTTAAAATTGCACTTTTAACTTCCTTGATCCATGTCGTCGAGTACCTGTTGGTTTGATTGTTGACCTGTCATTTAATTTTATTAAAAAATTTTCATTGTTGGCATAAAACAATACTACCATTGGATTCTGCGTTCTGTACTTGCTGTGATGTATGAATATCAGTCTAATCCGATCTTTATATCAATCATTAGTATGCTCCAAAGTTATGTTAGGACATTAGAATTTAGATTGGTTATTTTTGTTGAAAACAGTACATTTTCAATCATTATTTAATCCGAAAAAATTTAATAAGATTCTAAAGTTTCTAATTATTGCCCCAAATATCCTCAACATATGAAACTACAATAAAATTTTGACTTTAAAATTTGTCTCCTGCCACATTGAAATTTGATGTCTCGAAATAAAGGTACTTTTTATATTTTCATTTAATTAAATGATGTTATTGTAATATAACAAGTCAATACAATACTTTTATTTCATCATTTGATTTCCTACTCTCTTTTTAATAAATTTAGTTAAACTGTCACATTTGCTAATTTTCAAAAAATGTATTTACTGTTTATTTAGTTGTGTAAATCATCTACATTTGATCAGTTTACAGTCTACATTTATGTTTATATTTTTTTATTTTCTATTAACGTTTTTATCTTTAAATTGCATCTGATGTTTCAATATCCCTTTTGCATGTTTTAGAATCATTTTACAAAATTCTTATTGTTCTCTAATATTGGCTTTTTTTGTTTCAATTCACCATTTTTTATTTTATATACTATTCATTTATTAATCAGAACTTAATATTGATTTGATTCCCTTTATTTGGTTATGTTTCTTTCCATTTCAATATATATATATATATATATATATATATATATATATATATGTTTTTAAGTTTTCGCGGGCACTAAATGTTTTAGGTGGTTTCCGGGAATTCATCCGCGTAGTTGATAACTGATCCCTGCTGCATCGGGATTTATTAAATACTCGACGTTTCGACTCCTGCTTTGGAGCCATTATCAAGAGACAAAAAAATGAAAAAGAGTTTCAGAGTCTAGATCGAACTCGGGGCCTCAACCTGCCTACTCCCCAACAGTCACTAGGTAACTGAACTAAAGGTGAATCTGCGCTGCTTCTTTTATTTATAGTTATTGGTCGATTAGGAGGGGATGTCGCGTGATGAAGGGGATGTGTGGTGATTGGTTGGGTGTTGGTGGGCGTGTCTGGTTTGTTTAATCTGGCAATTACGGAGGTCGAAGCTGTGGGAAGGCGAGTGCTGTCATCGCGATATGATAGTCCTACTGTCCTCGAACATTTTCATGGAACAAATCGAAACGCAGACCCTAAACTCGCCTAATTTAAAACCTTCCAGTTAGCTTATATATGTAGATGATACTTTTGTCATTTGGCCTCATGGCAGAGATTCAATAGACTTCTTTCTACAACACTTCAATGGTATACATTCTAATATACAATTTACAATGGAAATCGAGTCCGATTCTTCTCTCCCGTTTCTTGATGTACTCATAACAAAAACCAACAATGACGGATTCTCACAAACCGTCTATAGGAAACCAACCCATACCAATCGATACTTAAATGCCCAATCACACCACCACCCTGCCCAATTGAGTTCTGTAATGAAATATTTGACTCTTAGATCTATTGACAATAGACAAAACGAATTTAATAACCTTCAACAACTCCTTCGACAAAACGGTTATCATCCGGACCACATTGCGCGTATAATTCATCAATCTCAACCACCCCCAATCACAACAACCCCGTCAGAAACAGACCAACAACATCGAAAAGCCGTCCTTCCGTACATTCGAGGAGTCACTGACACAATAGCACGGATTTTACACCGACATCAAACAAAGACTGTCTTCAACACCACTCAAACTATAGGCATCTTAACCGATAACCCCAAAGACAGAGTACCTAACGAGGATCGAGGAGTTTACGAAATTTCATGTCGCGATTGCCCACAAAGCTACATCGGTCGTACCAATAGGCGCGTTAACCATCGAGTATATGAACACTCTCTGTCAGTTCGTAAAAAAGATCCGACTTCAGTTCTTGCGTATCACCATATCCAAACAGGGCACTCTATCAACTTCGAGGACAGTAGGATTATCATATCTCTCAATTCTCTTAGGGCATCCACTATTCGTGAAGCCATCGAAATAGAGGAAAGACCTCTCTGTCTAAATAGACGCGCTGTGAGCACTCGCTTTCCCACAGCTTGGACCTCCGTAATTGCCAGATTAAACAAACCAGACACGCCCACCAACACCCAACCAATCACCGCACAGCCCCCATCACGCGACATCCCCTCCAAATCGACCGATAACTATAAATAAAAGAAGCAGCGCAGATTCACCTTCAGTTTAGTTACGTAGTGACTCTTGGAGAGTAGGCAGGTTGAGGCCCCGACTTCGATCTAGACTCCGAAACTCTTTTTCATTTTTTTTTGTCTCTTGATAATGACTCCAAAGCAGGAGTCGAAACGTCGAGTATTTAATAAATCCAGACGCGGTTCTCACCCGGAATCTAGCTTACTGCATAATAATGACCGCGGAAGCCTCTGAGAACATATATATATATATATATATAACAAGTGCTTCAATCTGACGACTTTCCTGTTGGGTACATATATGAGCACGTCGATTTAAATTGGTGACAGCATTAGCAAAATCTCTTCTTCCATTAAACTGGAATTGTACTTTTTGGAAAATTACACAATTTCCCGAAAAGTGCTAAAAAATTACTAAATATGCCACAACTATACTTCAGGAAGCAATTTGAATTGTGTAATGATGTTTTTTCTAATTTCTTCTATCGTGTTATACTCTATTTTTCAAATTGACCCACAAAAATATAACTAGAACTGAAAGATTGGGAGATCTTGTGGCCATCTTACCAGGCCCGAATTTTCTATCCACGTTTGTGAAAATATTTGCTGTAAATAATCAGAAACATCTCTAGTATTGTCCCCGTCATGTTGAACCCATTATCTATTATAGTTGAATTATAGTTGATAAGGGGCAAGTCTACTGACTTCTCAAGAAGAAGAAGTTATGTTTTACCATTTAAAGTCCCCATATTAAAATAATAATAATAAAAATTTGATCATCACAAATTCCAGCCTATACATTTAATTGAAAAGGAACTTGTGGCCTAACTACCATAAAGTGTGTACGTTTATTCTGACTCAAGATATGTCCATTATTTCTATTGAAGACGCCACAGTTTCAAATAGTACATTCATCACTTCAAATAATGGTTTTAATAAATCCCGAGTATCAACCCTATTTGAGACCCAATTGTAAAACTTAAGTCTTTTATCAGAATCACCTGGATTTAGTTTGTGGGAAATGTATCTCTTGCTTTGTATTTTGTATTTTCGTCTACTTTCCCTGCAAACTTCTAGATGTCTTCATTCGTTTCTTTGGATAATATCTTATTTATTTCTACATGTGTCTCGTTTTCCATCATCACTAAGTTTTGAGTTTTATTAAACTTCTTACATTATTTATTAAGAACCTTAACTAACTTAAATCAAACTATTCCTCAATACGTTTTTATTTCCTTAACCCAAAGATCTACAGCAGAGCACGCTACACATTGCAAGCTTTCCCCTTTATAAACTAAAAGGGAAACTGGCCTGAAACCCAACCAATTAAAGAAACAATCAAGAAAAACGATAATCACCTCCGAACTTCCGTGTCAAATGAAATATTTTCACTTCTTACGGCTAAATAATGCGATTCAGCTTTTAACGCGGTTTCTCCTAAATGAATCAATAAGGTTTTCACTGAAGCTGATTTCTCTGTTACTGAAATCTTTTCTGGCTTTCTCGGTTTCCGGTGCGGAGCTTTTCCGGATTCGGTAGAATCCCCGCGTATCTTTCTTGTCACCCACAAATAAATCTTGATTTTTTTTCACATGCAGTAAAGAACTGTTTTTCCGGGTTTATTATGGAGCTCTCATTTTATATTACCGATATATTTTCGGAATTTTGTTTTATTGTTCAATATTCCTTATACAAGTTTATTATAATTAAATAACAATAATATTTTTTTCACATTAACAGATTTCAATTAAGAACTGAAATCGAAAAATTGAAAATAATAAATAAAAAGCCATAACTAATATTTTTCAGTTAAAGTTAATTATTTATTTTGAAGTAGTTTTCAGGTAAAACATAAATACTATATACATACCTAACTATTAGAAAGGAGACGTAAATAGTGTTTTTAGTTCACACTAACCAGTAATATCACCAGCCAAAATATCTGCACCGCAATATATTACACCCTGAATATTCTAGTAATTCAAATTTGACCCTCACTATTTAAAACTACTGGAGATACTATGACTTTAAAATGAGGGCAAAATTGCGGAATTTAGTGCTTGAAGAAATGCGTTTTTAAATTTAAATTTTCCGAATACCTACTTATACGAAAAAATAAAGAAATTGAAAATTTGTTTGTATTTTTTGTAGTTTTATTTAAAGAGGAATCACATAACCAAAATCATTTTTAGGGTTCCGTATATACAATATACTGATACCCTTATAATATCACTCAGGATTTCTGCCTCTGTCACATCACAGCCATTTTCTCCTAAACTACTGGACGGAAGAGGTTGCAATTTGGTATCAATGTATAGTTTGGTGACCCGAGTACATATCGTAAAAGAAAAAATTTTCATTTTAGGGGTACTTCTGGGGGGAAAAACTAAAAAAATCGACCGTTCCCCCCCTGATCTCCGAAACTACTGAGCCTAAAATTTTGAAAAAACTAAGGAGAAACAATTAATATTAATTTTGGGGGGCAAATTATAGAATTAAATAAAAATTTAAAAATAAAATTTTTGCATCATGTAATATATCAAATGAAAGGTCTGAGGAACACAAATATATTTTTTTCATATTTAAAAAATTTATATTTAAAAAGATATTAACGAAAATTTACCAAAATTTACCCATTCCCCCCCCCTTATCTCCGAAACTATAAAACGTAGTTTTGAAAAAAAATAGATTTATAGGTTCTGACCTGAAGTTTACTGGAAAAATAAGGAGAAACCTCTACTTTTAATTTTAAGGGGGCAATTACAGAATTAAACGGAAAATATAAAATTAAAATTGTTTCTAACCCATCATGTTATATATCAAATGAGAGGGCTCATTACGGCGAAAACAAATATATTTTTTTCAAAATTTTAAAATAAATAAATTAAAAGATATTAACAAAAATATAAAAAAATTTACCCATTCCCCCCCCCTTATCTCCGAAACCATAAGCTGGAAAATTTTGAAAAAAAAATTGAGGTATAGCCCCTCACCTGAACTTTACTGGAAAATTAAGGAGAAACCCCTAATATTTATTTTGGAGGGGCAAATTATAGAATTAAATGGAAAATTAAAATTAAAATTGTTTCTAACCCATCATGTTATATATCAAATGAGAGATCTCATTAGGGCGAAAACAAATATATTTTTTTTCAAAATTTTAAAATAAATAAATTAAAAGATATTAACAAAAATATAAAAAAAATTACCCATCCCCCCCTTATCTCCGAAACCATAAGCTGGAAAATTTTGAAAAAAAAATTGAGGTATAGCCCCTCACCTGAACTTTACTGGAAAATTAAGGAGAAACCCCTAATATTTATTTGGGGGGGCAAATTATAGAATTAAATGGAAAATTAAAATTGTTTCTAGCCCATCATGTTATATATCAAATGAAAGGGCTCATTGTGGCGAAAACAAATATATTTTTTCCATATTTTTAAAATAAATTAATTAAAAGATATTAACAAAAATATAAAAAAATTTACCCATCCCCCCTTATCTCCGAAACCATAAGCTGGAAATTTTTTTAAGAAATGGAGGTATAGCCCCTCACCTGAACTTTACTGGAAAATTAAGGAGAAACCCCTAATATTTATTTGGGGGGGGCAAATTATAGAATTAAACGGAAAATTAAAATTAAAAATGTTTCTAACCCATCATGTTATATATCAAATGAAAGGGTTCATTATGACGAAAACAAATCTATTTTTTTTCATATTTTTAAAATAAATTAATTAAAAGATATTAACAAAAATATAAAAAATTTTACCCATCCCCCCCTATCCCCGAAACCATAAGCTGGAAAATTTTGAAAAAACAATGGAGGTATAGCCCCTCACCTGAACTTTACTGGAAAAATAAGGAAAAACCCCTAATATTTTTTTGCGGGGCAAATTATAGAATTAAATGGAAAATAAAAAATTATAATTGTTTCTAACGGGTCATGTAATATTTCAAATCCCAGGGCTCATTATGACGAATAGGTACAAATATATTTTTTTAATTTTTTTAAAATGAATATTTTAAAATATATTAAAAAAATATTTTAAAAGAATTACCCATTCTCCCCATTATTCCTTAAACTCTAAGACCTCATTTTTTTTGTTTATAGGAAAAATATGAAAAAAAATCCCTAATTCAATTATTTGGCCTCCAAATAATGGAATTAATCGGAAAAAAATTACTAGAAAACCCCCATAGTAATTTTAGGGACAATTTATACAATTTAATGGAAAATAAAGATTCAATTTTCAAACGCATCATGTAATATATCAGATAAAAGGCTCATTATGTGAATTACAAATATAACATATTTTTAAATCATTTGTATAAAAGATATTAAAAATATTAAACATCGACTTAATTCCCACTTTAGAAACTACACTATTTAAAATTTGAAAAATATATTTTATTTATATTTGTAAATAATTTGAATAACAGATTTAATAATTTATAATTTAAACTTTGACCTCTTTTGCCGTTTTTTTTTTCCAATCTACAGAGCCTCTAAACTCAGATAGTAGATTATAAAAGGCATTTCTGAAAATTTATTAAATAAATAAAACTCTAATGTTACTTTTTGGGGGCCAAATTAGAAAATTTAATACATATGTATTGTGATAAAAATCAAGCGAATCCTAAAGCAGATAAAATAAAAAGTATATTTTTCGAAAATCAAAGTGTATAATTTTTATAAATTTAAAACGCTTCCTTTACAAGATATAAGGGTAAGTATGAGAAAATGCACTCATTCCCTGCTTGTCTGAAACTGGAATATTCGAATCTTGAACGTAGTACGGAACCCTAAGTATGCGAGTCCAACTATACGATGACGTTTTCAGATTTGAAATGAATTCAGTTACAGTTAATTTTTTATTATGAAGTAGTTGTTAAGTAGAAAATAAATAAGCTATACCTACCTAACTATCTTAGTTCTTGTTTATCTCTAGGCCAATCATGCATGGATTTAATCTTATCGCCGTAAGTCCGGATGTCTGACTAAGTAACGATATGGTCCAGCAACTCCATTTCGTTTTTGGAAAATCGAGCACTTCATAAGGTTGGCCGGTATTAATTTTAGAAAATATCTGCCCTAGGTTATTCAGATGGTCGTCGAATATCTGCCCCATAACCAAAATGTCATTGTGGAATACTAAGCAAGTTATATATGCCAAGCCGCTCATAACATACTCCAATAATTTGTTGAACGTAGAGGAAGCGTTACATAGTTCTGATTTCAACTTCAGTTTGGATAGTGCTAAATTATTTAAACTGAATTGGTGTAATGTTTTTCCTTATGTTCGAGAATATCAATTAAACTTTTTAATATACCTATTTCGTCATTTATTGCCTTTACGTCCGATTATACAATGGAGGGCAGATAGGTGGGCTATTGTGCTATATTATGTAGCCCATATAACATCTAGATAGTTTACGGTTTTTGTTTTTTTAATTTTTTTTTTTCTTATTTCTCAGATTTTTACCTTTAAACTATTATAATTTTTTTATTTTTAACAGTATCTTCACCGAATAAACTTAAATCGAATCTTTGACGTTTGTATGCTCATCTGCATTCGATTTGACACAAATTATTAGTTGAAAAAATTATATGAGTCCACAATTGGCGAGGTTCATTAAAAAATTAATTAAGTTAAACACTTTATCAGTTACAGATGAAAATAAGAAGCACATCGAGAATTTCGAATGCCTACAAAAACTTCTCTTCTTCAACCACTTTCCAACGATATATCACACGTATTGGAATGTAATCAGTATCATAATAAAATTTGGGTTTGTAACTTACAGGGTGAAGACTATAAAAAATAAAACAAACACCAAATTAGAATAATTTGTTTAAAATTTTGTTCAATCCGGTTTCTACCGCTACGGATGCAATTGCGACACCTTTTTCTGACTCCTACAGTGGTAGTCTCTAGTCGCATTTCATCCCAATAATATTTAAAATAGATGACTGTCAAGCACATTATAGGCGACCTGTCAGAGAGCTCCTGGACAAGTGATTCCCAAACGCGTGGATTGAGAGAACTGGCCCTATACTCTGGCCTCCAAGGTCGCCAGATCTGACTACCTTTGATTTTTTTATATGTGGACGGCCAAGCAACTCGTTTATGAGAGAGAAATAAAAACCAAGGAGCAGTTAGGAACAAGAATAAATGTTGCTTTTGACATAATATGGGATGAGATGCCAATATAGACTACCACTGTAGGAGTCAGAAAAAGGTGTAGCAATTGCATCCGTAACGGTAGAAGCCGATTTGAACAAAATATATAACAAATTATTTCAATTTGGTGTATGGTTTATTTTTTTTAGTTGTCACCTTGTAAGTTACAAACTCAAATTTTATTATGTTACTGATTACTGTCCAATACGTGTGATATATCGTTGGAAAGGGGTTGAAGAAGAGAAGTTTTTGAAAGAATTCGAAGTTCTCGACGTGCCTCTTATTTTCTTTTGTGACGTGATAAAATGTATAATTTTTTATGGAACCTCGCCATTTGTGGACTCATATAATTTTTTCAACCAATCATTTGTGTCAAATATCGAATGCAGATAAGCAAACAAACATTATAGATTCGATTTAAGTTTATTCGGTGAAGATACTGTGTAAAATAAAAAAGTTACAATAGTTTAAAAGTAAAAATCTGAGAATTAAGAAAAAATAAAATAAATAAAAGAAACAAAAACCGTAAGCTATTTAGATGTTATATTTCCGGTTTTAAAAACGAACTTCTGCTACATTATTAAATTTAATAAAAAATCAGATCAAGTCTGCAACACATCCAATACATGCTGGCTACGTGAAACAAAATTACGTTTTTACGCTATATGCAGCTTTTTATTAACATCTGGTAATTTTGCAGGAGTCAGTAAAACCTCTGAGTGTATCATTGTCAAACAGGTCACTGAGGCTATTGCATCTTTAAGGAAACAATACATAACATTTCCAGAAGCAAACATCAAGTGTCAAACATTAAAGAAAAATTGTATGCCATTGCCAGGTTCTCTCATGTCATTGGCGCTATTGACTGCACCCAAGTTCGAATCAATTCACTAGGCGGTAATGACGCAGAACGATACAGCAATAGAAAGGGATATTTCTCCTAGATTTTTCAAACATTGTTAGTGATTCACATTTAAAGATAATGAATATTGATGCAAAGTGATCTCATGATCAAACAATTTATAATAACAGTAGAATCAAAGGAGGACTAGAGGATGGGGAATTTAAAACTACTGTTATTTTAGGTATGGCAACAACATTTTTTTAAATAACTCCACTAGATCAGCCAAATACTTCTGCTGAAACACTTTTTAATGAATCCCATATTCGTACAAGAAATTGTGTGGAAAGATTGTATGAAGTAGGAAACGTAGGTTTCCTATTCTCTCTACAGGTATGCGTGTGTTACCTGAACATTCCAAAGCAATAATTGTTGGTACAGGTGTTTTTCACAATCTTGCAGTAGAATAACATGAAGAAGAACCTCCAACTGAAATTGTTGTTCAAGATATTAGGGTGAATTTACCCGATGGATTCAGCGCATTAATCAAGTTCAAAACCGAATGAGTAATTCTCTTATTTTAAATCATTTTGCCAATCTATGAAAATATTTTTTTTTAATTATTAAATATATTTTTATACATTTTTTTTAAATTCTACATATATATTTCCATGCTACAGTGTCTTCGTTTTTTTTTGAAGTTATCATTGTAAAATTTTCATTTCTAAACTGTGTTTTTCTGCCAGTCGTTATTTTTTAATTCTTCTTTTAATAATGCTATTTGAGAATCAATGAACAGATTTTTTTTTCGTCCAATTCTTCATAAACAGCATTACTTTACTGCTTCTTTATTTGTAAAGGAATGGAATCTCTCTTAGGCAGCCTCTTCCTTTTGGCACTATCACCAAGATCTATAAATCACAAGAGTTACCATATTGCTTTTTCATACTCCAAAAAATACCTTTAATAGTGACACTATTAAGTGTGGTACAGTTGCATATTTCCCGAACGGTTAGATTTTCAATCTGTTCATCACACTTCTCTTCTATAAAGAATAAGTAAACAAAATAGAAAATGGCAAATTCATTTACCTTTCACAACAATCACCCTACCTATAACTCCCAAAACATGTAATTCCTTGCTTTTAGGTAGGCTAAGCTGATCATAAACTTCAAATTATTAATTATTCATACCAATTCCATTATTTCAATTTCGCTTTTATCAGTGCTGCTATTTGTGTCTTTCTCTGAGCATACTTCCGCAATTTCACTTGCTGATATGTAGACATATTTTAATGGAGAAACATCAGACTTTTGTGGAACAGGTTTATGTATATCTGCATAAAAATGTCAGTCATAACAATTCAAAATTAGTAGTAAAACTGAAATAATAGTGATCACCACAATAAAACTACAGAGAAAATTAAAGTTTCTGAATGTGAAATTATCTCATACCGAAATCCGAATCAAATTGTGACATTGTGCCAGTTGCCCCTACACCAATAATATCTAAGATACGATCACCAACACGATTACACCTACAGCTGGCCCACCACCTGTTTTGTATAAATTATGTTTATACTGGGCATAATCCTTTTTTGTTGATTTTTTCTCAACATTTTTGCACTCCTACCGGTAGCATATATAGCATTGAATTTTACTTCTATTTTCTGACATTCTATTTCTTATCCACTGTTCGTTACAGTGTCCGTTTTCTTGCATCCTGGAATATAATTATGGATAATATATTTATTTAACATCTTAATTAGGTCATTTTTATTACCTATAATATCTGTATGTTTCACCACTAAACCCGCTAAAACGTCTATTTCATTCTTTGTGAAGTTTTGGCACCGCTTTTTTACCCTTTCTTTAACTTGAAAATGTCGCAATAAAAATAAGTTATCTCTTTTAAAATTTCATTAGTTAATTGTCAGTATTGTCACCACTGTCAATAATATCAGTTCATATAACCTACTCCGGCACGCATTGCAACTAACCACGAGGTATTATACTAATAATAATACCGCCATTCAACAAGGATTGTAGAACACCGCAACCAGTACTACTTGGTATAAAATTCGCTATAAGTTATACTAGGAACAACTATTCCGTAATTTATACGTCCATTGTAGAACCGGCCCTTAGATGTTCAAATTTGGCCTTGTTAATTCATCTTGGCGTTTTAGTTCAAAATTTTAAATTCATCTTGTCTCATTAGTTCTAATGTTTTAGGTTCATGCTGTCCCTTTAATTCTTCAACCTGTTGTTTTTTCTTCTGATTTTGAAAATAAATTATTTTGATATCGTTAGCGGTAATTGCATGATTTTTTTTCATTCATTGTGATTACAAGATTCTCTAATTTTTTATCAAAACTTGCTACCAGCCTTAGTTGAACTTCAGCGTGTCCTTTTTGTCTTCGTTCCTACAGTATTTTATTTACCTTTTGATGGAATTTATGGGCAACCTTTTGAAAATTTCCTTCAACTCACTCACAGTAACAGATGACATATCTCTAGTCAAATTGTTCTTCCAACGGATCCCACTTCTGACGTGACTACAACAAATTATGACTATGGGTTCTAAACAATAAATTTACCACACAAAGTAATCAGTTTTATTTTCACCGAAATAATCTACAGTATGTTCCACTACAAAATTAAATATTTTTCAAAGATCGAAGAACTCACACTTCGATCAGATGTTCTGCTACGTCGCTATCTACATAACTCCTCTCTTGCTGTACGTCAGGCTTTTTATACCATCGCGATCTCTCATGATAATGTGTCTAATTAATTTTGAAAAATGTGGAATTTTCCGATGTTTTTTATCATTAAACTTGCTTTCAGACAGCTTATTTTTTCTACAATCTGTTTTTTTTTTTTGGCAGAATTAGTTTTTATTGGGGATGAATAATTTGCAGAAGGATATCATTTTGGCTGCGTAAAATAGAATGTTACAATGTTATAGAAAATAAAGACATCTCACTTTTAATCAAAATTCATATTATTGACAAAGCTCGAATACAATTGAAGTAGTAGCATGTAATGATTGCAGCCTAGGTATCAGACCATGACAATATTTTTAGTTATTGAAAAAAATAAGGGATCACTTCGGGATCTTGCATAACAAAAATCAGTCTAAAGAATCCAAATTCATTGAGCTGATTTACAGTAATCGTTGAACACACATAAAAAACTTATATACAGACGAATTGAGAACCTCATCCTTTCTTCAGGAGATTTGTCATCTAAAGTTAGGTAAACCATTCATAAAAACGTTGTTTCGGAACTGCTTTGTTTTCAAGAGATATTGTGTTAAACAATACTGTACTCCACTGACTCTTTAGTTATTATTTAATGATTATTATTGAAAGGTATTTCTTTATAAAGCTTCAGTAAATCAAATATATTGAAATTGTTTTTTCTTTAAATGTCATCCTTTAAAATAATTTAACAAGAATCTATTGAACAGTAATGTCATGTCGTAAATGAATATAACAAATCCAAAAACTATATATGTCTAAAAACCATTATACAAATTTAAACTTTGTAGTGTATAATTTTCGTTTGCAAAGTCTTATATATGTATGGAAAAGTTTCAGTGTTTATTGAAATTTCCCAAATTTTAATAATAAAATAAGCTCTTAGCTGTGCAAGCTAGATATGTCTTTGTTAAGAGTTTTTAGTTCATACTGACCAGTACTATCACCAGCCAAAATATCTGCACTGCATTGTTGCACCCAGTGTATGGTAAATATATATATTATTATTGTAAGCAATGACAATTTGTCACCGAAAATTTCTACTAAAAAAAGTTCCGCTTAAAACAAAACATTTGAAAAGATGCTTTTTCATTTACGGCAAACCGGTTCACTGAAACCAGCAAAATATGATTATGAACGGAGATGATTCTTTGTTAAGAAGAATGATGAGCAACAAATTAAAAAATTAAATTAAAGTACGATAGAATATTTACACATATTGTTGTATTATTCACATAGAGAGCATAGAGAACATGAATAATACATTTTCTCTTTTGGGCTCACGAAAATCCAAATTTATGAAGTTTAGCTCATTCATAATTTCTATTTCCATTAACATATGGTTTGGCATTATGTATGACGAAATAACTAGAGTCAGATGCTAACTTAATAGGCTCATCAGCGAAAAAAAATTAAATTTTATTACTATGGATTTTCTGGAATAGATTTTCTTGCATGTATGAAGTCGAGTGTGCTTCCAGTCCAATAGACTTCGCCACATTTTGTCTTCTTCTAAGGGTATTAAATCGAAATTCTTGATAAAACGTGTGTTCAAAAAACAGAACAAATGCAATGGATACATGAATGATTTAGACATATTAAAGAAAATCGCCATGGTTGCAAACAAACGCCATACTCGAAGTCGTGGGCTACAAGGCTGCACTGAAACTGTCGAAAATAAGTTATTTGTCAATTTCTCCTAAACGGGTGATTTACATTGTGTGGGTGTGTGGCGTAGCTTCAAACTTGTGCATTTCTGGACCGACGTTTGAATGTCATTACTTCCCTGTCTACGGTTTAATATCATTATATATATATATATATATATATATATATATATATATATATATATATATATTATATCTTTGATTTCACTTAAGACTTTAAAAAAAATATATTTTATTCAAAACATAAAAATCAAAAAATTAACACTTTTAAACTTATAAAAATAATGAAATGTAAATTGAACCTAAAACTAACTGGACAAATTAAGATATTATAATGACAACCGTGGGATCGCTTCGGTTCTATTTATGATTTAATAAAAGCTTAACTCAGCGAAAAGATATTCACACGATGCGTTCCCACGTTAACATCGGAGTACCAGGAAGCTGTCAGCGTAATATGATACCGTTGCATCATACAAGTGTGTACAATTCACACCTAACAGCTCCCCCTTATAAAGAAAAGTTGATGTTACAACATCAACTTTTAAATCAAATTGGGCTGTCCATCTGGGATCCATCTTAAATCACAGGCCTCAATTTTGGCACGAGACTGGACAGTGGTTTTGGGAAGGTCCTTAGGTTGTCTGAAGTGGAATTTTCGTCGTTTGGTGGCTTCTTGACGTGTTTTACAATTTTAACTGAAATTAATGCAACAACAGTGATTATGATTGTTGTAATCGTAGCGTATGTAAACCAGGATATGTTTCTGTTTACAAATAGCTGGTTGATAAGGTCGTCCAGGTCCCTGGAGTATTGATCCAATTTATGGCTCGCTATGGACAGTTCGTCCATATTTAAGTCATCCAGCTTTAGGGGCTTGAGTTCTGGAATATCTAGTTTTTCGGGGTGAGAACTGCAACAGTTGTAAGGAATTAATACAGGGTATGAATTGTCGGAAATGTTTATAAGTTTTTGAGGTTCCGCTTGTATTTTTGTGATTCCCACGAAAGCACTGCAGTCTGATTGTAAGCGAATAATGGTATTGTTTGTTAAAACTATTGTCTTAGTATCTATTCCAGCACAATTAATTGTCACATGTAAGGGCTCGGACATTATAACAATCAACGTGATAGTTTCTAGTTTTTGGACATTGTATCCTTCACTGAATACAACGGAGCTTTGGCAACTCTCCGTTACACTACGGATGTTCTTCAGAAGTTGAGCTTCGCAGGGTGCATTGGAGTCGATGGGGTAGGCATATAAATCAGAACACAGTTTTTGTTGTGGAGTTAGTGGCTTGCATACACTCAAGTCCTTAATGGGTATGTACATTAGAGAATCATCGTTTCGCGCAATATATTTTTGTGTGAATGAAAGAATATGATGAAAACCAGTTCTGTCATCTAAAATTGGGACAGGATATAAGTGGTAGGCGGTGTAGAACAACAACTGCTCTACAAGAGGAATTTTCAAAATAAAGACTAAGTCTGAATTAGTTTGAAACGCTTCTAATTCGATTACTTCCAGGTATTGGGCGATACTTGAATATCTGACGGGTAACGGTAGATTGTTTTTGACAAGATTTTGCGAAATTTCCAGTAGTGACTTTATCAAATGATCAGGTGTTATTATTGAGGAATGAATTATTTTTAAGCGAGCAAATGTTATAGAATTTAAAATATCATTGAGTTTATCCTCAATAAATAAATAGCTTGCCATTAATTTTTCGCATATTCCCAAAAATGACTGTTTTGCTTGGATAAGGGCTATTTTGTCGATTAGAGTATGTATTGCTAAATTGATTGCGTCAATGTTTTCGTTAAAGTTTGCTTCATCAATTTGGAGTTTCTGAATGGTTTCATTGAAAGTTTTGATAATAGAAGTAGTTACGCTTATTTGATTTTTTAGGAGATTCTCAACTTGTAATTGTCCCTGATTAAGTTTGTTGATACTATCTGTGAAAAATGCGCCATCGGTTGCGTCAAGGTTTCCAGTGATGGCTTTAAAGATAGTTCTTACACCGATAAATAGTCCTCGTTTGGATCTTTTAGTGTCCATGAATATTTCTGAAATTTTTGTTTCAATTGAATCTGAAATTTGGGATAAGAGACTGATGTGAGTTTGTACATCAATTCGGAATGCACTTGTGTCATGAAATTTGAAACCTAGGATGGGATCGACAGTGTTTTCTAATGTTTTGAGGATTCTGTTGTTGTTTTCAAAGATTTCTTTAAATATCGTCAAGTTACGATGAACTAGTGATGTCCATTTATAGCTAGAGATGACTATTCTAGTTTCGTCGTAATAGTAAATACCGAGAGTGTTGTTTATTGGTTTGATGTTGAACTGTGAGACTGCTGATCCGAACAGCAGTAGTAACCTGTAAGGAAAGTTAGTTTTCAGAATAGAGTTTCATTCTGTCAAAGTTAACTTTCGTTCGTTGGTTTGTTTTGAGATTTAAAAGTGTGGCTGAATTATTGTGAATGTCTAAACTTTGGAATGGACCGTTAAATTTGTTATGAAGTTTGTCTTTAATTTGGGATTCCTTGACGTAAACTTTGTCTCCAATTTTAAATTCGGGAAGTTTGTCGGAAACGTGTTTATCAAAACGTTCTTTAGCCTTTTGCTTTTGTAAGTCGGTTTTTTCGCGGGCTACTTTGTAGTAATAGGAAATGCGATTGTTCAAGTCTCGGATATATTTACTAATCAGTTCCTTGTGGTTGCAGGTGGTTTCAGGTGGTCTGCTGGACGTATGTCCAAACACTAGTTCGTAAGGTGTATAGCCATGGGTTTTGTTTGTCGAGTTATTGTAAGCAATAACCTCATACGGGAGTACATTTAGGGGATGTTTATCTGTATTTTCGGCTTTATGGATTCGAATCATTTCTAACAAAGTAGAATGAAATCGTTCTACAGAGCCATTTGTTTGCGGATGTCCTACGCTTGAATAAGTTAGTTTAATGTCGTACAGTTTACACAAGTCTTTGAATATAGCGTTGTCAAATTCCCTACCGTAGTAACAATGGATACGCAATGGCGTACCAAAATGTTGGAAGTATAACATCATAGTACTGACAACTGATATGGCTGATTTGTCTGCCAAAGCATAAGCTTGTGAGTATTTTGTCAGTTCGTCTCTTACAGATAAGATGTTAGGTATTTCTAGTATGTTAATATTAATTCGCTCAAACGGTGTCTTAGGCGTTTCCGTAATGACGAGGGGATTGTCTAGGTTTTTGCGACACGCTTTAGTATTTTGACAAATTTCGCAGTACTTAACGAAATTTTTAATGCCTTTTGTAAAACTTGGCCAGGTGTACATTTCTTTAATACGGCGGACGGTTTCATTAATGCCGCGGTGTAAGTTATTTTTCCCGTTATGATATCGTTCAAGGATCAGCGGTATTTCATCCTTTTCGGGGGTTTTTGTAACGTTTTGGCAAATTTTCCATTTGATTTCCTTTTCAGCGAAAATGAAAGAGAGCATCTCTAGAATTGGAAGATCGAGATTATTGTCGACACAGTATGTTTTAGATGGAGATAAAGTATCTTGATGTTTATATATTGATGCAAAAAGAACTTCATTGACAATTTCAGGATCATTTGGAAGTGGGATTATGAAATATTACCTTCTGCTTACGGTTTTATTGGCGAATACATTAATTTTAAAGGTTTCGAAATCAGCGACTTCTTCGAAAATATCTTCGAAGATGTCATGATGAAATTCCTGAAGATTGGATGATAGGGGGAAAATTAAAATGTTTTTATTTGTTTTGTCTAGTAGTTGGCAGTTGGAGAATTCAATTTTGCTGTAGTCAATTAAAGAAGTGGTTTTATAACGTTCTATGAAGGTTTTAAATTCTTCGGACATAGTTTCAAGAGATATTTCATTTTGTTGGGGTTCAGGACTGTCGTCTTCGGATTCGACATTTAAGGGTAGGACTTTGAAGGGTGTTAGTTTCGATTTTGAGTGAAATGATGAACAGTCGTCAAGATGGTTAATTTTAATCCGTGATAAAGCATCAGCGTTCTTATTAACTTTACCAGGCTTGTAAATAATTTCATAGTCGTATTCTTCTAGTTTGAGTCTCCATCGGGCAAGTCTACTACCGGTATCTTTTATAGAAAATAGCCAGGTTAACGGGCGATGATCGGTCAGTAGTAGGAACTTACGGCCATAGATTATCGGACGAAAATGCTTAACCGCCCAGACAATGGCTAAGAGCTCTCGCTCAATGGTGGAGTACCGGGTTTCGGCTTTACAAAGGGTCCTAGAAGCATATCCAATAGGTAAATCTTTACCTATTGGCCCTTGAGATATTACGGCGCCGATAGCAAAAGCGCTGGCGTCTGTAGTCAGTACAAACAGTTCGTCAAAATTTGGGTAAATCAGTACAGGGGTGGAAGTCAATGTTTGTTTTAGTTCATTGAAGGATTTTACACATTCTTCGTTAAAATTGAACCGTTGGTCTTTTTGTAATAGTTTTGTCAGGGGTTTGGAGATCTTTGCAAAGTTAGAAATGAACCTACGGTAGTAACCAGCAAGCCCTAAGAAAGATTTTAAGTCTTTAGGGTTCTTTGGTTGTGGAAAGTTTAAAATACAGTCTACCTTTGATGGATTGGGCTTCACACCGTCTTTAGTTATAAGATGTCCTAAGTACGCGACCTCCTTGCGGAGAAATTCGCATTTGTCAGGCTGTATTTTAAGGTTAGCCTTTCTGAGTCTTTTAAATACGTCTGTCAGTCGTGATAGATGGTCATGTATTGTAGGCGAGTAAATGATTATATCATCCATGTAAACCAGACATCTTTCATTCTGAATTCCCATGAGAATGTTATCCATCACCCTCTGAGAGGTAGAAGGAGCATTGTTCAATCCGAAGGGCATCCGGACGAACTCAAAATGTCCGTTCTCGACAGTGAATGCAGTTTTCGCGATGTCTTTTGGGTCTATTTCTATCTGGTGGAAACCAGAGGAGAGGTCAAGAGTGGTAAAGTACTGGCATTTGCCTAGTTGGTCTAGTAGGTCTGAGATGTTCGGTAGTGGGTACTTGTCATTGACTGTAAGTTCGTTAAGTTTGCGGTAGTCTACTACAACACGCCACTTCTGTTTTCCAGAGGCGTCTAATTTCTTTGGTAGCACCCAGACGGGTGAGGACCAAGGCGAATTAGAGGGTCGTATAATGCCTTCATCGAGCATTTTTGCTACCTGGGACTTAACTTCTTGTTTGTGAACTTGGGGATAATTGTAAGATTTTGTATAAACGGGTTTCCCGGTGTTGGTATCAATACTATGTTTGATTTCGCTTGTGAATGATAAGTGATCGCCTTCGAGGTAGAATATGTCTGAAAAGTCAATGCATAATTGTAAGATTAAGTCTGACTTTTCGTCGTTTAAATGTTCTAGTCGGAGTTGTTTAACGATTTCTTCTTGTCTGCCGGGTACGTTACAGTTCGAAGGAGTATTTTGTGAGAGCGAATTCACAGAAAAGTTTTGTAACGGTTTTAGATTTGAAAAATTTACTATTTTAGGGATGGCATTCGCATTTAAAATGGATGTAAGAAATTGATCTTTGCTGTCTACTGTAACAACAGCATTAGGGAGGTGAACTTTTTCAATTTCCATACCTGTTAGTAAGGCTTCGGTGTTTCTTAGTTCACAGCTGAGTTTAAAGATTTGTTCTGTACGAGGTTCAATTGTAATAGTATTAATGGAAGTATAGGAAGGCGGACATTGTACAGATTCGGTGGCATTGATTGTATCGTCTGTCACTTTATACAGCGGAGGTGTCTTAAAGTTGGTTATTATTTGTTTTTTGTCAAAGTCAATAATGCAGTTGTAGTGCTCTAGAAAGTAAGAGCCTAACAAACCGTCGAATTCTATATCAAGGTTGCAGCTGTAAACCTTGTGAGGGTCTTTTATATTAAAAGGGACGAGGGTCGATTCGTTTATAAGGATTTTCTGGTTGGTAATTCCCTGAATTACTACGTTTTCCTGAAATCTGTCTCTGAAACGAGTGCAAGTGTCTGATTTCAAAATAGAAAGACCAGCACCGGTATCTATTAAGAGTTTATATGTGTTAGAACAATCTGTGATGTAGTATAGATTTTTAGAATTTACGGTCAGAAGCGGTCTTATAGAAAGCTCTGTTCGGGAAAGTTCAAATTCGGGTCGAAACTGTCTAGATTTAGTGTTTGAATTTGGGTCTGAAGTTGTGTGTTTTCCGGGGGTTCCGTTTGGAAAGGGAGGTTCTGCAAATTTACGGATGAAAACTCGTAATCGTTTTCAACGTTGTCACATTCTGCGTTACCTGGTTTTGAGTAATAGTCGTAATCAGTTTGTGTCGAATCGCAGTAGTCTTGGTCATAAGTTTCAAAATCAGTATTTTGGTATTGAGTTTCGTATACGTTATTATTGGGTTGGTCGTACCCATAATTATAAGAATTGTTAAAGTGATGTGTTCGTTGTTGCCGGAACAAATTTTGATTAGGTTTATATTGACCTGAACTTTGGGGTGTATTGATCGAAGGACGAGGTTGTTGAAAGTTTCTGTTCTGCTGGAAACTCTGAATATTGGGTTGGAATTGTGGCCTATTCTGTAATTGGCCTGGTTGTTAAGAAAATGGGTTAGGACGTATGTTCGAAAAGTTTTGTCCGTAATTTTGGGTGTGTTGCATTTCTCTCGATTTGGTGAGACATTCATTAATAGTATGCCCCATTCTTTTACAGAATGAACATTGTTTTTGTACTGGAAACTGGTTGGGCTTTCGAGGAGGTGGAGCTTGGTTTCTAAAATTCGAAAACTTTTGAGTTTCTAAGTGATGCAGTTGGAGTTCCCGTTTTATGCGTGAAACGGCGATCAGAATGTCTTTAGGATCGCTAGAACGAACTAGCTCTAAGCCTGTTAGGAGGCTATTTAGTGCCATGGATTCGATCAAGTCGATTTGTGTTCTGTTTGTTAACCGCAGCAAGCATTTTTGCTTGGTGGGTTTGTAGTCGGGCTGAAAATGTTATGAGGGATTCAGTATTTAATTGTCTCATTCTTTGAAGATCTTGAATCAAGGCTGAGAGATCTCTAGGATCTCAAAAGTGGTTCTCTAAGAGTGTCTGAATTTCAGTTAATTGAGTCGGGTTGCGAGAATTTATAATTTCGGCAGCTCTGCGGCGAAGTTTATTTTTTATGTGAAATACTAAAAGTACTTGTTGATAGTCAGTTGCCATACTATTCGCAGTTTGGCATGAAGAAATAAAAGTATTTAAGAATATAGAATTTCCGTCATATTCCGGAATGATTGCGAAAATTTCGGATATTTTGTATGGCTCTACAGTAGGAGTCGCAGCACCTTGTCTTGTAGTTGCCATTTCAAATATTCAAGTGTAACGAAAAAATAAAATTAAATAAAGCAGAAAATAAGCAAAGTCACACAAAATTATAAAAAATTCAAAATTATGGTATGAGTAAATGGTTAAATAAATTCAACAGTTTGCGAACATAAAATAAAATAAAGCGAGGTAAAATAATGCAGACTAATAATAAATTCGTTTCAAAAATTATTCAATAGCTTAAAAGGTAATTCAAAGGAATAAGAAATATATGGAAATTTTAAACGAGAGAACTGATAATAATAATATAAAAATAAATATAAAAATCGTTTCAATTGGTAAATGATTGAATCAAAAACGAGATGTTTCTACATACGTTATTAGTACCCTAGGCATAGGACTTGTTCTGCGGAAGCGTCGACTGGTTAGCTGTATCGTTGCGTGTTCCTGGTCTCTGCTGCTACAGTTGTTGTCTCAAACAGGTAGGTATTGTCCACGATGATTTGTAAATCTCCACAGTCAGTTAGTATGCACGTGTTCTAACTGTGTTGGACAATCCTACTGACTGCGCCAATTTTATATCTTTGATTTCACTTAAGACTTTTTAAAAAAATATATTTTATTCAAAACATAAAAATAAAAAAATTAACAGTTTTAAACTTGTAAAAATAATGAAATGTAAATTAAACTTAAAACTAACTGGACAAAATAAGATATTATAATGACAACCGTGGGATCGCTTTGGTTCTATTTATGATTTAATAAAAGCTGAAGTCAGCGAAAAGATATTCTCACGATGCGTTCCCACGTTAACATCGGAGTACCAGGAAGCTGTCAGCGTAATATGATACTGTTGCATCATACACGTGTGTACAATTAACACCTAACATATATATATATATATATATATATATATATATATATATATATATATAAGTTTATGTTATGAACTTAGAACGAACTTATATCGCAACGACAATTCAACATTCCCAGCTGACTCAGCGACACGTGTAGTGTCAGATTACGGCACGGCCAACATCCGTGGGAATTGCTGCGTCGACTTTGCTTATTCGGCATATTATATGTTATAAATTGTAAAACTGCTCTAATGTTGTATTCATTATTACTCAGAACTTTTGTCAGTTACATTGTTATTTTTCATTTTTATTTCAAAGTTATAATTGTATTTGTTTAAATAAAAAAAATTTAAAAAAGTTATCTAATTGGCGCAGTCAGTAGGATCCGTCAACGTTACTAGAACACGAGCATACATCTAACTGGTAGCGGCGGATTCCTATCCCTCAACGGAGCAAAGAACCTGGAAGAAGTCCCAACTGCGATAAAAAGGAGAACACGGATCTTCCAATGTTCCTGTTGATGTGAGTAGTAGTGAATCGTCTAACGTTTAAGGTTTTAAAGAATTTATTTGATTGATTTATTTGATTATTTGATATTTGATTTAATTTGATTATTTGAACGATAATTTGATTTATTTGATTATCTTGATTTGAATTGAGATATTATTTGACTATTTGAATTGAAATATTTATTTAATATATTTTGATTTACTTTTATATATTTATTTTATTATTTCATTTTTATCTACCGTTCTATTATCCAAAATATCGTTTATACCCCATTTACATACATTTGCTTAATAATTTTTACACTATATTTTAATTGAAAGCCATTTTACAATCCCTCGTTTATTTTATTTTTATTATTTTTCAACTTGTGTATACTTTTAATTCTAACACATCGAAATGGCACAAGCAACAAATAATGTAGTTTCTGATGAAACCGAGAAGTACCGGTTGTCGGAAATATTTTCTATCATTCCGGAATTTGAAGGCGACCAGATCTCCTTGGCCACCTTCATACACGCATGTAATTGTGCGTACAATATGTCGACTGCAGAGCAAAAATATCTGCTAGTCATTCATATTAAAAATAAACTTAGAGGCAAAGCGGCTCAGTTGGTCAACTCGAGAAACCCCGCTTCATATTTAGAAATTAAACAGCTTTTGACACTACATTTCGGAGTTATAACTTTGAGATTAATAACGCTAAAGTTCAATTTTGTACGTTAAGTAGATCTTTCAATAATTTGTAGAAATATTTTGCATAACTTATCCTATTAACCATGAAAGTTCGATAGTAGTATGCAAAATATATTTTGAAAGCTTATAAAATGCACTTCACTTCGTATATTTTGGATTTTTGTCATAGTACCGTAAAATGTATCAATACTGCTTTTGAGATTTGACTTAAACGACGGACCCTCCGATGTCTTGACAGTGGCAGATCGACTCAGTGGAAAAAAGTAATTTAACTAATATCAGGAGACTGTATACAGGTAACCATTATCTTAATAAACCAACGAAAAAATAGATCAATATGGACAGGCAATAGTTATGTAAATAAAAATATAATAAACTGCTCAGAAAAACATAGAATAATACAATTTACCATAAATTTCATCGCCGCCTTAAGAAAGTTTTAGATCCGTCCATTCGCCTTGACAGGCATTGTTAGTGCACCGCTAGCTAGTTGACGCATATTAGTACACTTAATGCAAAGTTTACTATTATTTTAAACCAGTTTCTCGGCATTATAGCGAAAAACCAAGACATACAAATTGAAGTCTATGAACTTTGAAAATATCTACAGTACATCCCTGTCGGATATTTCTCGTTAATACGGTGCGATGTGCAAAATAGCTCTGTAAATAATTTAACTTCGAATTCTTCAAAAACTACTTATTCAATAGTATCCATCGTGAGCCCAAATAAACTTAATATCATAAACTATCGTTTTGACGATGACTAATATTCCAGTATTAGTTAACGGAAAGTTATAAATTTTTGAAAACAATCCAATTTTTAGCAGTTTTTCTGAATTTACTCCATAGAAAATGATCCAATCAGGATTTATAAACACTCATTAAGAATGATTTCTTATTCCCTATAACTTTCCTATGGACGGCATTACGATTTCATCATTACTTTTCATTATATAAGCAAACAACAAAAGAAATTCTTTTTTTGCTGGTTTTTATTATTTATAAATAGAGTGATTTTGTTAGACTTAGTTATCAGAACTTGTTATTAATCACAGATCTATTTTTAACCAAAGAAAATCTTGTAGTATAGTTAGCTTCATTCAATAAGTACTGCCTTTACACCTTTGCGACTAAACAATTCAGTTGACATATCTGCCTTATACCAAGAGATTCAGAGTAATGATTGTACATGTAACAGATTGCTAGCAATTAATAAAGTAACAATTTGGGGGAGCATTAAGTAAACGCATTAGTATTGCAGCTGGGCCTGACTATCAACGTTTACAGCCAGATGATGTTTTAAACGATTAGGGCAGTCGAGTATCTATATATTAACAATCAAAAAAGTGTACTCCATTTAAAGTATAATGTATAATATGTGTTAATATAATAAAATAAAAACAATATGTTCAACGTTCAGGTTCATACTGCAAATGTTAAACACTCAGAAGTAAGTGTTCGAATCGTATAAACTAGAGAATTCAAAATATTGGCGACAAATAATTGCTAATAGTTTGACTACATGAGTTCCTATTTATGAATTTTCTTAAATTTCTCATGTTCTGTGCTTGTACGATAAACGGAAAAAAGTATTTTGTTTATTAGATATATGTGGTATAATAAAAAAAATCTTGCTAACAATTAAAAAAGCACAATTACAGCTTGTATTTGTATATAATTATAACATTTAATTATACCTACACTACTAATAAAGGATTCTCAAAAAAGATCCGACTTCAGCTGTCGCGCATCATCATATCTAAACAGAACAATTGAGTAGCGCATAAAAAGAGCTTTCTACCACGTATAACAGGGCTATCTTTGGATGACATAACATGTCAATTATTTAAAAACAGTATTCTACTAAGTTGGCAGTAAAACTGAAGTAATTGTTTGTTCAAAAAAATTCCATAAAAAAATAAACAAATAAAAGAACACTTTTATTTGTGGTACTAAAGTAAAGAGCTAAAACATTGCATATTTGTGACTTAACTCAAAATACAAACATAAAACTATAAAAACGGATGACAAAGCCTTGAATTAAATCAAATCAAATGAACTGTTCGAAAATTCCACCATTATTATTAATGAACGTCTTGAATCGATGAATTAAAGGTATATATGATCCAAAACCATTTGCATAGGCATTTCTTCAATGGCTCGAACAATGGCTGCCTCTAGTTCCTCTATCGCATTATAATGCTATAAACTTTATTCTTTGAGTATTCCCAAATACTAAAATCAAGAGGCCTAAGATCCAGGGAGCAAGCAGACCAGGCAGGCGGACCTCGGTTTCCGATTCAGTCATTTCTCTCTACTTTCTATGTCACCAACTCGAAGTCCTTGATACTTACACTTTTTAAAAATTTTCTGAGCAGTCAATTTCGTCATTCTAAAATGATTTTCGATTTGACGAGGATACGAGGATTGTTCATAACACTTATAAAACAAGATTTTCAATATTTTCATTACACAGTCTATTTCAATTAGGTTTTTAAAGGAACCATAGATAAGTAAATTATTTCTAAGCATTCTGATGATTGAAAAACCTGGTTGCGGTCTTTCGACATATCGCTGAAAGTAAAAAAAAATAAATCTTCGGCTCGTTCAGCGTTCCAGTGGGATAAAATGAAACAATCATATATATCCAATTCCAATTTGAATACCTTTCCATATTAGATTTAAATGAGAAAATCCAGGTTACGGAAAATATATGACATTTATTTTGACAATATTATACTCTTAACAGATATAACAAAATAAATAACAGAGAGACAGAGAGGTACGCAGCTATGACAACAAAGAAGGCATTTTTTAAATAATTGTCAGTCTCTATCTAAAGAAAAATAAAGCTTTTTTTACGTGCTTTTCGATGACGTATAAATCCGGCCACAACAAATAACAAAATTGGCTATGGTGGCAAAAAATTTAGAAGGACTAGACAAAATTCGGTAACGTCAATAATAACCTTAGTTGCTAACAGAAAACTACCAATTTTTATCAAATTTGTTTACAAGATGGCAAATATATTACCATTTTTCGAATACCACAATTTTTTGTTCTTTCTCGATATTTTGAAAAGCCCTGTAGGTATTTTTAATTTCAATGCAGCACCTGATTATGCCTGGAATAGCGTTTTTTTTCTCAATTAAGCCACCCTGTATCTATTGCCGTTTCGCAAATATCCATTTAGTTACTTTTATCTGGGACACACAGTATATATCGCCATATCTCGCTTAACTAGAATAAATAGGGAAAATGGTTAGTACTGAACATGTAAGAGAAAAAGAATCTTATCTAATTAACACGTACGATTTTAGTTAATACAGGAAGAATCGTTTCCGATCTTGGTGTAGTTAAAACGTAAGGTGAATAAAATTCGGTACAAGATTTATTGACATAATTGCCCATTGCTTACAGAAATAAAATTATTTATGACCTTATACATAAAACTTTTGGTAACATTCGAATTCTCAACGCGTCGTTGTTGCACGTGTGTATCGCGAATTCTAATTCGGTATTCGTTTAAAATTCTACAGTAATCTGTAAACGAAATAACTAACTCCATAGTGTCTGTGGCGGATGCATCATTTACTAAACACGGAAACTACAGGATATACGTGACCGTACGAATGCAAATGATATGTTTTTATATTGCTGCTTCTACGAGTGTGAGTTTGTGGACCAGACATCGAACTGTCAAAAGGTCAATAAATTTCAGCTAATTCGTCCTTGTACTTAGCAGCGTATGCTCGTTCAAATATTTTTCTTAAAGGAGCGTTATCAGGCTTGAAAAACGGCCCGTTTGATTTTATTTTGTGTTATTTCAAGATAGTGTTATCGTATGTTTACTGCGCTGTACATGCGACCGGAACAAAGGCAAATTTTTATTGAGACGCTATGAACTGGTATTGACATTTTCAAAGGCATAACTAATGAATTTGTAATAAACTTAACATGAACTGTGAGATGTTACTAACTTAGTAATTATTTACAATATTTCAATATTTTTTGTTTTTGTTTATCTACATTGTAAAGTGGATAAAGATACATTTTGACATTATAAACTTGTTTCCTGGGTGTTCAATCGGTGTTTGTATTTGTGGAAATAAGGCTTTTTCCCAATTCAGAGTCGCGATTCTTCCATGTAGCAACTCCATTTTCATCTTCTCATATAAATTGTTAAATTTGTCATAGCAAACCTTTTAATTTATTATTATTATTATTTAGTTGTGTTACCTTTTATTGCAATTTAAAATGGGGTAATTTGGACCCTGAAATGTTTGTAGGTTTTGAAATATACAAACTTGCTATCGTTTGTGGTGTTATTCCTGAAAAAAATTCTAAAATACAAAAATGGAAATGCCAAAATTATTTTTCAGAAAACCATGAGGGAGGTTCTGGTCTCAATCACAGCCCAAAAAAGGGTCAATAAACAGACAAAAAATAGGGGCCGTATATGGGTTAATTGAGTCACTCGAACTTGATATGTAGCAAGGCTAGATTTCTTCAGAGCACAAAGGAATTTTTCCGAATTTTTGAGATTTACACCACAATTGCTGGAAAGTCAAATATAAAATTCGTTGCGAATATACGAAATTTTATATTGGAAAAACCGCTAGATCTACAAATATTGGAATAAATGAACACAAAAATTATATAAAGAAACGACAATTCGAATAGTCAAAAATTAAACTTTTTTGAAGAAGCCTGCAACCTTGGTCATAACATACAATTTCAAAATTCAAGAACACAATTGAAAACGAAGGCTGGAACAGGCTCCTTTAATTTTATAATGAAAGCCATTGTGTCGCTAGAAATACTGTATAATTCAGCCGTTCCTGATTACTACTAATAAAAAATGAAATCAATAATGGTAATGTCTTGTTCAAAACCACTGTATAAGGTTTTCCCTATTTTTGCCCTTATGCCTTTAATGGGATCTGTAAAGTCAGAATTTCTCTGGTCGCATTTTTGGAGAAAGCACTATCTTATAACAAACTCCCACCTAGGAGCGTTACATAAAATTCTGAAGATAACTATTTCAAATTCTTCCAATTTGAAATAAGCTTTGTTGTTTCACATAAACTTTAGAGTTTTTTAGTGCTACCCCGTAGCAGCAAATTCTCTTAGTTTCATCAGTTTTATTGTCAAATATTTAATGTCAAATTCCGAATTACTTGATTTGTTACTACAAACATTTTGATTCTTTAAATTTATTGGTCAGTTTTGTTAAGTTTTATTACCTTCCAAAAACGGGTCTGATTTAAACCTTGAAACGTTTGGAATATTTAAAATGTATACACTTTCCAGAAATTGTGGGGTTATTCCCAAAAAATCAGAAAAATACAAACCAGAGAACATCCACAAAGAAGTTTCATGTAAGGACGTTGAAGAATTTACGCCGGGGAATCAACGGTCGACCTTGGTATGAAAAATTAATTACTACGAGCCCTAAGAGGGCGCGTCCCTCAATCTTGAGCGCACATTTCGGGTCAGTGAAGCAGTCGACGAAAATATAATAATAATATACTTCCCATTTGTTGGCAGGGTTAGAATAGCACCATGGTATCCACCGCCTGTCGTATGAGGCGACTAAAGGGGCAGCTGTCCGCTGACCTACTACCTAGCTTTCCTCCCTTCCGCACAACACGCACGGGATGTTCTGGTATTTCATCTAAGAAGTGACAACCCCACTGGTCCGAGTTACCTGGGTCACCAGGGTCAATTGGTAACACTACCCATGAAAACGGATTAGATGCCTCGGAAATGTACCGCTGCCTGGGGATCGCCCCAGGGCATGTCTGAAGCCGGCGTTGGGTGCTGAGGAGCCCTGCCGGCCAAAGAGCTACAGCTCAAGAACCAGAAGAACCACAACAACACTCATCAATACAGTCAGATCAAAAATGTGACCATCACCAACGGAGTCAAAAGAGAACTCCACCCGCAGAAAGTGTTGCGCAGGATCAACAGCGAGCGCTCACTTAAGTCGGACTAAAAAGATGGCGCATGAAATGGACTAGCGCCATGAATGTATTTATAACGCGCGCGTTTTACAGAATTGCGAACCTTGGACAGGACAAGACTGGATATCGCCAAATACTCCATCAAGTTGTCTTCTAAACGTTGTTTGTGGCATATTCTTGATTACTTTTATGTTTTTTGGGCAATAAGACCACAATAGAACGTTTGGTATTCCTGCCATATACGTCGTTTTATTTCTATTGTGGTGTTATTGCCCAAAAAAACAAAAAAGTACTCCATCAAGTGTTCTGTCGTGAGTAATCACAGCTTCACGTTACCGAACAGATTGTAGCAGATCAATATCGTGTTATCTTGAGAAATGACCTTATTTCGCCTGAACAACTGGACACAATAAAGAGCGGAGTGGAGCGCGAACTATTTGGTCGAAATACAATAGATCCAGAGCCTGAAACACCTTTGGCACAAATAGCGGACGAGACTCAAGAACTTCAACAAGAACAGCCAACCAAAGCTGACCTGCTTGAGAAGATACAAGCAGAAATAAAAGGAACTCTTATAAAGTATAGAGGAACAAATCCACTGACTAGACCAGCTCTTCCCAAATTAAGATCTTCTAAGAAACTGGGTATCGTCTTGCAGGCTCTGAACAAATTTATCTCGCCAAACTATGTTTAAGGTGCTAATACGTTAGAGTCGCTATACCCAATCATTTACTGTGCAGCAATTTCCACAACAATCTCCTATAACTTCAGAGACAACTGAATTTATGAGGAGGAGGCTGCATTTCAGAACTGTGATACCATGCAACACCAACCATTTACAACGGAAGACAAATCCAACGTAATGAAGCACCTCCATAAATGGAAAGCTCCAAGACCAGATGGTGTGCAAAATTACTGGATAAAGAAACTACGGAACACATAAGATGCCTAGTTTCCTTATGCATGGTGCTACATACCTCTCACCAAAGGACAACCTATGTACACAGGATCCAGCAAAGTGCCGATCAATTACTTGCCTTCCAACCTTATACAAACTCATAACATCGTGTATTAATCATCGTATTTTCAAACATTGTGAGCTGAACACCATAATTACTCAACAACAAAAGGGATATGCGAAAGAACAACTGATAATTGATTCCGTTATCTGCAATCAAGCCGACGCCAAACGACGAAATCTCTACATGGCATATGTGGACTAGAAAAAGGCCTTCGATTCAGATCCACATGATTGGCTCATTAAGGCACTGAAACTCAATAAAGTGAATAATTGTATTATTCACTTCTTAGAATATGCCATGTCCACCTGGCAAACCAAAATCTCACTGAAGACAACTGTTTGATACAAACTGACCCCATTCCAGTCAGAAGAGGTATATTCCAGGAAGACTCTCTTAGCCCGCCGTAGTTCTGCCTAGCCATAAACCCTCTATCAAACTCGACTAATTTTGGGTTCAGTCTCAAACACAATAACGTACAAGCATTAAAGATGAACTGTTTGTTATACATGGATAACATAAAGTTGATAGCAGCTACGAAACAACAGCTGCATGATATACTTAAAATAGTAGAAGAAGAAATTATTAATATAGTTAAAGGCAAAATACAGCAGGGGCACTTCGAAATGAGAGATGGCACTTTAATTGAATTTATGGGGGAAGCTTATACTTATAAATACCTTGGAATAAAGCAGGCTTAACCTATTGATCACTTGACAATGAAAAATGACCTAACAGCAGACTTTTATAGAATGGTAAGACGACTGTTTAAAATCATACTAAACAGGCTATTAACACCTATGGATGTTCAGTGCTCAGTTAGTCTTTCCGTATAGTTAATTGGAGCAAGACTGACATTGAACAATTACAACGAAAAGTTCGAGTTTTAATAACAAAAGCTCAAAATCACTATCCAATGAGCTCTGTCGAAGGTACAACTTTGCCACGGTATGATATAGGAAGAGGATTGGCAGATCTAAGCAAACTGTTAGATCAACAAATGTCTATTTTGCGAAGTCATTTCCAGAAACTCCCAGAATTTTCTGATATTCACAGACTCACATGCCAGGTTGATGACTCATCCACCTCTAGGAGTCACAAGACCTTGTCATTGGTGAGGGGGCTTAAGTCATACACCTAATGATCCCGAGAGCAATGCCGGCGGGAATTTCGGTTCCTGGTAGGGTCTCCCATGCCGGTAAAGTCGGAGGGAAGGGTGTACGACGACTAAGAAGTGACTCAAAGGAGAAAACCTGTCCAAAAATCCAAAATCCAAGGTGTCAAGCGACCCGTGCCGAGGGATGGATGGCCATGAGTAGTTGGTCTAGAACGAGGCCTCTGAGATAACAGGTGACCTCAAAGAGTAACGCAGCCTTCGTGGGGTAAGGGCGCTCTGCCCCACCGGACAAGCGAAACGACCCAACTCGTAAAAATAGTATAAATATAAAAGAATACAATAAAAAATCTGATGACAAGAGCAAAGAGCAAATGACAGACGCAAACAAGGTTACGAATAGACAAATAGATAAGATAACGAGTACCCAAAGAAGGAACTCACTAGATAGTCAAACGGCGTACACGAAAAAGGAAATAACAGGGGGTAATACGAGCTCGAGTAACGCAGGCGGTATGGCAAACAGAACGGTGATGGATCTATTGTGGGACGATGAAGACGCAAAGTCCACAAAGAGAAGGCGTAGTTTTGCAAACGAAGACATGGCGGGATTAAAATTGGCGAAACTCGTTTCTGTTAACAGTGAAGGAGGAAATAACGAAAACTGAGGAGGACAGGGCGTTAATAGCAGATTACATGCAAAAAGATAACAAATTAATATCAAGAATGTTTAAGGGAATCGAATAAAGTGAGAAACTATATAAGACAAAATAAACTAAAGAAATCGGAAATAATATTCAAAAAGACATTTGGGACAATAGGGATTGAGGAGCAAAAAGAAACAGAAGAGCAATATACTTTTTACGCTAACTATGCAAACGAAGACGACATATATATTAGAAATGGAAACAAATTTAGAACGTTAGCAAACCTCATAAATATGTGAATCAAAAAATAAATTAAGGAGATACATATAGCCATTATTGGAACGGAAGAAAGAACGGGAAGAAATAGAAAGCTGGTACACTGCGCCTTCAATGACTATGAAGGGAAAGTAGTGCTCCATGAAAAAATATAACAAAAAAATAAAGAGAGGAATCCGGAGTACGAAGTTCTTATAATTGATGCAGGGGAACAGACGTGGTGAGGCAAGTCAAAAACAGATTAATCAATAAAGGGGCAGGAGATAAAATTAGAACCATTAGGCAAACTAGAAACGGTAACATACTAATAGCGACAGAAAAAAGGAAAAGGAAATGCGGCTCCTATAGCAGAAGTGCTAAAAGGAGCACCTGGAAAGATGCGGGTAAGGAACCTGGCCGAGGAGAAAAAGAAGCAGAAGGCGGTCAACATTGTCCATCTGGACATCACAACGGATAGAGAAGACCTTGAATTGGAACTTAAGACGGAACTGGAATGTAAGGCTTTAGAAGTCAAAGCTCTTAGACCGCAAAATGGTGGTATGCAGATGGCAACTATCATAGCCGACGAAAAGACAATTGAAAAACTGTTGGAAATGAAACAGATTAGGATAGGGCAGACAACAGGCTTAATTAAAAGGAAAAGATAAATGCAGACATGCTTTAAATGCTGGGAAAGTGGACACGTGGCCAGAGAATCCAAAGGGGATGATAGAATGGGTTGGTGTAGGAACTGCTGCAAGACGGGCCACAAAGCAGCTGATTGCGGAAACGAAGAATACTGCTTAAAGTGCGAATCGACAGGACATAGATATAATGATGGAAAATGTAAGAACAGGAAAAAACAGCAACTAAACAGAAATACAGAAGAAAAAAAAGATGCAGATTCGGATACTGCAAAGTAATCTAGGAAGATCGGCGAAAGCTCATGATCAGGCTAACGAAATAGCCCTCAAAAATAGAATAGACGTAATAGTAGCTACCGAGCCAAACATAAGGATAATTAGAAAAAAACAAAAAATGGATCGTAGACAAGCAGGAAAGCATAGCTCTCGAAATTAGGAATAGAAAGAGGGGTATTGAGGAATACGAGACATATAAAGGTTTCATAGTTATTAAACATAGAGATGTCAATATAACATGTTGCTATATTTCTCCGAATATAACAATAGAAGAATACAGTAGATGATATAGCACAATCACTAAGGAAATTACCACGGAACAAAATCATGGTATTGGGAGACCTCAATGCAAAATGTCCGCTATGGGGCGCTCCTAAGACGGATGCCCGGGGAGGAACAATAGCCTAATTGGCTGCTATATACAATTTAGAGATATTAAATAACGGCAACCCAACTTTCGTTAGAGGTAGTACACAAACACACATAGACGTCACCATGTGTTCGAGCAACATGGTACGGCACATTAAGAAATGGGAAACCATAGACGTAAACATATTTACAGACCACAGATATATTCTGGTCCATCTACAAGAGGGGGGAAAGGCGAGAGAAATACTTAAAACAAGAAAACAATATATAATCGAAGAATATGAAAAAATGTTTAACACAATAACCGGGGAAATAAACAAAGAATTGACACCAGAAAAAATAACGACAGAAATCAAAAAATGTCTGAAGGCCAACAGAAGGCAGATAAACAGAAACGAAAACAGAGAAATCTCATACTGGTGGACAGCTGAAATCTCGAAAGCTAAAAGAAAGTGCATAGAGATACGGCAGAAAATCACAAAAGAAGCAAAGAAAAAGAGAACAGAACTACCGGGTATGATGGAGGAAATGAGTAGGAATAAGAAAGAATTAAAGAAACTCATAAAATGAAGCAAGAGGAAATGCTGGGAAGAATTATGTAGACCGCTGGAAACAGACGTATGGGGAAGAGCATATGGGATAGCTATCCAAAAGATACAACTGACACCATTGTTGACACTTAGTACAGAGAAGAAAAAGTAATAGCAAATACCCTTTTTGTAACGACCAGAGGTGAATGGAAAGACCTAATGAAAATATCAAGAAATATAGTAACCCAAAATAATAGAAGAAGAATTTAAAATAGCAATTAAGAATATCAAGATGAAAAAAGCACCTGGACCAGACAATCTACCGCCAGAAGTCATAAAAATAACATTTGAAAAGAACCAAGCCACAATAAGGGATATGTATAAAGAATTAATAAAGAAACAGGAATTCCCTACAATGTGGAAGAAGGCTAAAGCAATATGAGGAAGGGCGCTAAACCTATGAATGACCCAACATCATATAGACCCATTTGCCTGTTGGACGTTATGGGTAAGGTATTAGAAACACTAATAAGAAACAGAATAGACGTTATTTAATATATTTCAGCATTCGCTGACGACCTGACACTATATGTGGAAGGGCCAAACGCTGACAGACTGGTTGAAAAAGCAAATGAGTCAATAAGAATAATAGGAGACTGGATGAAAGAGGCAAAGTTGAATTGGGCACCGAAAAAAAGCGAGGCGGTGCTACTCAAAAATACAAGAAAATAAGAGAAAAAATAAAAATAGAAAAAAGGATCTAAATATAACACCACAAAAGAGCGTAAAGTATCTGGGTATATTTATCGATCACCAAGGTACATACGGAACACATATTGTAAATGCAGTAAGCAAAGCGAGTGATAAGTTAGCAAAACTTAAAATTATGAAAAACATCACATGCAAAGAGACGAGTGCGTTATGAAGTGGTACAATCAACACTTTTGAACGGGGCACCAACATGGCACAGAGGTATGAAGATAAAAAGATATAAGAACATGATGTTAAAAATACAAAGACAGGCGCTGCTGCGGGTAATAAGCGGATATAGAACGATCTCTTATGAGGCAAAGGCAGTTATAGCCGGTATTCCTCCGATCCATCTGACGGTAGAAGAACTTAGAGAAAATTACGAAAATAAAAAATACAGAGAAAGCAGGAATAATACGCTAAAAGAATGGCAAAGAAACTAATACCAGACCTAACAAACTGGGCGAGCAGCAAATATAGAAGTACAGATTACTTTATGACACAATTTTTGTCTGGGCATGGTAGTGTCAAAGCATACCTAAAAAGGATAAGGAAAATGAGGAAGTGTAACTGTGATATATGCCAAATTGAGGAGACAATGGAACACGTGGTTTCTGACTGCGAAAGATATGCAAGGAATAAAACAAGAGCAGAAATAACGATTGGTGATTGATATACAAATGGATAAGGGAAATTATAGAGGAAAAGGAGAAAGAAGATTTAAACAGAATGGTGTGATGAAGGCAAAGAAAGGCAGGAAGGTGGCGACGCAAGTTAAAAATAACAGTACCACCACCTTCGGAAACTGCAGAAGCAACAAGGTGGTTTTAGTGGGTGTGAGTCCCACACTAATTTGAGTGATAGACTCTAAGCTCAAATTGTCCATAATGAATTTCCACCATCAAAAAAAAAGGTTGATGACTCAACACCACTGCGACTGACACAACAACACGTCCAGTTACACCACCAGACCACTGAACAGAAACTGCTGGCAGGGAAAAAGAAGCCCCTTCATGGAAGATATGTAAATAACGTCAACCAAGATAATGTCGACAGTGCAGCGTCGAACTACTCGTTGATTTCTGGTCATAAATTTCCTGAAATGGAAGGCTTTATATTGGCAATCCAAGCTCAAGTAATTCCAACTAAGAACTATCTAAAGTACATCGATAAAGGCGCTTCTATTAACAACGAGAGATGCCGGTACGGTTGCCAAACATCTGAGTCTATCCAGTATATAACAGGAAGTTGTCAAGCGTTCGCTGCACCTGAATATAAAGAACGACACGATGCTGTGGCAAAAATACTGCCCCAGGATCTAGCACTGAAACTTGAACTATCACAGTCGGTGAGATTACCATACTATAAATATAAACCAGAATCTGTTTTAGTAAATTACAACTACAATCTGTACTGGGACCGCACTATCCTGACTAGTCGGACTGTTGCTCACAATAGACAAGAGAAAGTTTTGGTAGATAAAGTCGCTCGGAAAACTACTTTAATTGAAACAGCAATTCCTAACAACAATAATATAAATATTAAGCAGGCTGAGAAAATAACCAAACAAAGGGATTTGGAATTTCAGATAAAGACTCAGTGGGACATGAAAAACACACGAACTGTACCAATTGTTATGCCAACGACAGGACTAGTCCCAAAACATTTATTAAACAATTTAAAATACCTCAGTCTGGACGAACATCTTTACCAACACATTCAAAAAGCCATCCTGTAAGGAATAACCCGGACCTGAAACCCGGGCAAGGGCTCCCACAGAGCAAAACCCTTTTGATATCTAGAATATCTGGGATTTAGTGAATTTTCCCCTAAAAGCGTGCCTTAGAAGATCTGTGATGCCATACATTGTATGGTCAAGTCGTGATAATACACATTTATTTAATTTCATACAAACAACAACAACACAAAAAAGGCATCATAAAGTTATTTATTTATAACATAATAAAACATTTAAAAAAATATATATATATAACCAACTTCTACATATAACTAAAAAGTTGAAAATAATTATAACAAAATACAACTCCAGCAAATAAATAACACATTCAATGTTGTTAGGTACCTACCCAGGAAGTAAAAAATATAAACATTAAAAGGTGCTCATTCTGTACAAATTAATTACCTACCAATCTAGCATATTTTGAAGCCGGTGCCAAGCAAACCTAAAATCCTTCATTGCGTACTTCAAAAAATATACTAGATTGGTAGGTAATTAATTTCTACAGAATGAGCACCTCTTAATGTTTACATTTTTTACTTCCTGGGTAGGTACCTAACAACATTAAACGTGTTATTTATTTGCCGGAGTTGTATTTTGTTATAATTATTTTTAACATTTTGGTTATAGGTAGAAGTCGGTTATATATTTTTTTAAATGTTTTATTTTCAAGTTTTTAGTTTTTTTCAACTCAGGTAGTTTTCATTATTTATTTTTTATTTTGTATGTATAACCTTAATAGATAGAACCAGGTAACATCGAAAGCCTCAACATTACACAATGATACTTTCTCATTTAAATTGACAGGTATATCTTCACGAACAAAAAGTACTAGTACGCGTTGACTTAATAAGCCCAAAATATATATATGCCTTATGGACTACGCTATGTAACCTTTTTTCAACATTTTTTGACAATCCTGTATAACTATAGATAATTCCACTCCAACCTATGTACCAACCATCCTGTACATACGACTGCCCACGGGCAAGCATAAATTTGTTAGCTGCCTTCTGTAAACTATAGGACGGAGTAGAATCCATCCCATATTTACGGAGTCAAATCCGTCCTATATTTTAACCATTGTGTATAACTCCTTGTGGGCTAGCCCATAAATTGGTTCATTTTTAACATTTTATATTATCGCCCTGTGTAACATTAATTCCTCTCCACACTTTATGAAAGTTCTTATGGCCTATAAAAGAAATAATTTTTTAATCACACTGTATAAATATAATTCAACTCCAGCATATATTTCAACCATCCTGTATATGATTTTCTTATGTCCACATCATATAACAGTTTGTTAATCACCCTAAATAGTTTTAAGTTCACATTTTTTCCAACATTTTTATACCACCAAACATCCAGTTTACCCTATATTCCAAGCATCCTGTATATACGGCTGCCTACGGACCACTATCATTCTAGTTCGTCCTATATTTCAATCTTCATATAAATGCAACTCCTTCTATCACTTTACTTTGTGATTTTGTTTGATATAACTAAACACCATGTCTATAAACACACCAAATAGCAGTTTAAAGTTTGTGTCGTCACTCAATTTTCTATTAGGCCGGGAGAATGTGACAACCAAAACCACCGTATTCGCAAAATGGAAAAATTTGCATTTAAATAGGTATTTGCCTGGTATACAAACAAAACGAGCTTGATTTAAGGAGCCGAAAATACTATGCTTTACTACCTATATGCTTGAGATGTACATAGAAAATTTTCAAATTCGCAATTAAAACTTCCAGTGCCTAAAATTACCACCCTATTACGTTGGAATTAAAATACTTATTAGGAAATGTCCGTTATGTCATTTCGATGAGATTTTTGATAAGATTTTTGGAATTTTCGGCGATTTTCTGCAAAACTGCAAGTTGCACGTCGCAGAAAAGTATATAAGATCACCTAAGCATCTTCCTTAATAGATTAAACGTTAAAATACTACACACATTCATAAGGAGTTATCGAAAAATCGATTAAATATTACGGATATTGGTCGATTTCCATGCACGCATGTGTTCATTCACAAATTTTATCACTTTACCAATAGAATTCGTTTCCAAAATTTGAAGTTTCACCAATCCGGATATATACTCTATTAAACCAGACCATATTCATTCAAAACGGTGCACCACAGGAGAAAAAAATCAGGTAACATACATGCGAAAAACAAAATACGCGACGAATTGATAACTTCCTCCTTTTTGGAAGTCGGTTAAAAATAATTCCGAATGTGAAATCACGTTTGCACTAATTCAAACATAAGTTGAAATAAATATAATGAAACTCCCACAAAAGGCTGATCCTTGTCCGTGGGTATTTCTCTAAAAATGACCTTGTCAATCTCGGCTTACAATTACACTAAGTTTGAATTTATAAACTAACTCACAGACTTTATAATAACAATGTAACACAACAAAATAATAAAAAAAGAAATTAAAACAAATAAATGATTAATTTATATGTATTTACTATAAAAAAGATTTTATTAATATTAATAAACTGTTTGGTTTTCTTTTTACATAATGAAAGTGAATTTATCCCTTTAATCTCAGTTTTATCTGTTTTGGGTACGATGAATACATTATTTCTTTTTCTTGTCTTGTATGAGTGTTGGTTTAATTGTAGTATGAAGTTGTTTTGGTATTGCGTTGTCAGTATATTATGGCAGAATAACTGACGTAAATCAAAGACTTTTGTGCTAAGAAATAATTCATTAGTAGGATAGGTTCGTGGCATTTTGAAAATAGTTTTTAAGATTAATTTTTGTAATTTTTGTAGATTGTTCGATACATTGTTTGTGTTTTCTTGTATTCTAGTGAAAACCAGGGATAAACCAAACTACCAAACAATAACGAAACACGGTGTTCCAACACATAACAGTCGATCAATAAATGGCGATAAGTAGATCAATAAACAGGAAGAAAAACTAAAGAAACTAAACTGAGATATAGTAGGTCTATCAGAAATTAGAAGAAAAGCAGCAAATCAAATCTTTAATCGGAAGATCAACTGTAAACAAAGGCAAAGAAAACTTCGAAATACAGATAATTAACAACACAGCATGTACAGCTTATGATCGTGTAGCTTATATCATATTAAAACTGAACTAAACATTGTTAAAGATTGTTTAAGTATATGTGCCCATGGTTACCATAAAGTAGCACCCAACGAAGAAGTAACAAAACGAACATAAAACAAAACTCACATGATAATAGGAGAATACAAAAATATGAAAATATAAACAGCAAAAAAAAATAAGAATACGAAACTTTGGATTCGGAGAAGGAAAAGACCGAGGTTTTACAATTATAAACTTTGAAGATCAAAATATCTATACACAATGATCTCGTTATATAACAAGAAACGATAAAGGAAATGAACATGGTTATGGCATAACGGAGTAACTAAAAAAGAGATATTCTCTACACAAACATATTTAACATATTATGAACTGTAGTTAATCGGTTTACTACCTTCTGCGAACACAATTGGTTGTACAAAAGAGTACCTGCCATCCTGAAGGAGTTGCACAACGGTATGTCATTTGGAAAAATGAAGCAATACAAGGTGGACATTCTTTTCAAAAGGATTGTAATTGGCATCATAGCCGGACCATTTCCAGTAACCAAGAGAATGGTATCTTTCCAAAGTGGTCAATACCAACCAATCAATTTGGATGACTAGATACCTCTCTTCCTGTTCGCGTACACTTCCTCTGAACATGACAGCGCCGGGTTAACAATAGCTCATGTCTTGTTCGGAAAGAAAATAGGTGTTCCATGAGACCTGGTTATTAGGACGCCAGATGGACTTTTTACGGAAATTAATGATTATGCAGATAAATTACATGAAAAATTACTGGCCACCCATAAATTGGAAAGGAAACCCAGGTTGGTTACAAATGCCAGGACGTAAATCTGATACGACTTAAAGGCAAATTCGACTGTATTTCTGCAAGGTGATAAGGTCAGCTTCTACAAACAAGTGCCAAAGAGTAAGTCGCTGAAGTTGTCATCCTCATGGGATAGACCCTTAGAGTTGTTCAATAGGATAAATGATGTTGTTTATCGCACCCAAGAACAAAGATGACAATTAGGAAAAAAATCTACAAATTTCTAAGTTAGTCACATGGAGCAGTCTAGATAACTCAAGAACATCAAAAAGTATATAAAGAAGTGTACCGAGTTAGAACTTTTGACATTAAACGTTAGAAAGTTATTTGAATTTATAAGTTGTGATGGATTTTGTAGCTAAAAGTTGTTATACTCGCTGATGTAAGTTATCAATGATTGAGCGCCCAGTGTGTAATGCTTACCTCGAGTAATTCGTAACAGTACTAAAATATCTGAGAATATCTGCACTGTTTCATGTTATACCCTGTATTTTTATTTTATATTTATTTATATTTTTTTCCAATTCTGCTGATGCAATATATTCAGGTCAAACTTCCTTTGATTTCAATTGTTGTTTTCATTGTTTCTCAATTCAAAAGAATGATACAGTTTGACTTTCTTTAATTTAATCAATTCATTCAGCCACACGAAAATTTTCCCATCGTCGTTGCACTCATTTCCCAACTGCATACAATTTGTCCATCTACCCGATAATTTATGAGAAATCTACTTCATACATGCGAATTATTTTTAGTCTTAATTCACTTCCTTTTAGATTATGCAACGATCAGAATCATATTATTCTCTGCGACCGTAAACACGAATGCAAAACAATTTTCTCACATATTATTATAGCATAACTAAGCATTTCCCGTGCAATATTTTTAACGTACTCCTCAAACCGACGATGGTATCTCATAAAACTGGTATCGGCATGTCCCGGCGATGATTTTACTGTCTGTCATTTGTTACTGTTAATTAGTTCAAAACCGTAATTGGTTTAATCGAAGCAATAAACCTCATAAACATTCATATATAAGGTAATTCCGCCGCGCTGCTAGTATACGTATCAATTAGCTGCTTCTATCTATGTTAGCTACCGTAATATCGACTATAAATACCAATTTTATTAGTAATCGATTTGTGTTTTTTTGTGGAGTATGATGTATTCGTTAGTCAAAAAAAATTGTATACTCGATTATGTTTGCGATGTTTACTTGTGTTGACTGGATAAATTTTGATTAGATGCTAGTAGATAATATATCTAGATATTGCTTTTTAAATGGGACACCACTTTGTCAATAAGTTCGTAATGTTGGATACGATAATTACTGGGTCTACTACGTATTTCATACAAACGGAACTTTGGCGGCAATAGTATAAATAACAACACGACAGTCATTTGCAAAATAAATTTTACTGCATATCATCGACATATTACCCAGCCTAACAAATAATTAGATATATCAGCTGAAGTCATAAAATTGCAACCTATGTTGACAGCTGCGGTCTCTTCTGTTGAGAAAATATTAACTTGGCTGTTACCACAGTGACGCGAAGAACCCCCAACGTATTATCAAATAGCACGTTGAATCCAGGATGCTTCAAAACAAGCATTAGTTTTTTAATGCCTTGCTCTAACGTACTAAGACCGTTTCGGAAATTAGGTTTCCACAGTAAAAATATACTAAAGAGTCGATAAATAGAACACTAATGACACGGGCAAATTAACAATTACCTGTCGGAACTCGTATTCACGCCTTAAACTATTGTCACAAAATTAGAGGCTGGAACTATCGGATAGTTAAGAACTAAACCCATATTCTGCCCTAAGAGCGACCCCAAATGCAGTATTCTGCAAAAGCTATCAAACAAATTGGAGTATAAAATTAAGTCTCGGGACGGCTAAATATTTACTAAAGTACTTCATTTCTGGAAAGGTTCAAGTTCATTCCTTGACCAAGGAATCCGATGGTAACCTTGGCTTTAACCTTGAGCCTCATTTTTGAGGTTATTTTGAAGTAAACCTCATATTTTAAATGAGAACCCCTATTTTTTATTGCGGAATCGGAAAGAGAGGGAAATGTTACGTCCGGACATGTTTTCATGTATTGAGGTATGAGGTTGAGGTAACCACTAGAGGTCAAACAGAGCTCAAATAATGACTTATTAAAAATATCGCGAATTCAGTAGTAAAACAAAGTGAAGGTCATACGCTACGTAATTCTTAACGAGGAACTCAAAATAACCTCAAAACTGAGGTTCAAGGTCAAATCCAAGGTGACCATCGGATTCCTTGGTCAAAGTTACTACCTGATTGACCTTAAACTTTTCCAGAAATGAAGTACTTTAGCAAATATTCAGCCGTCCCGGGACTTAATTGACACGCGGTATATTAGCCGTTAACTTATGTGCTATCATATATACCAGTTTTTAATGGCAAAAAAATTAACACTACTGAATAAGAAATTAAAAATTATAAGATTCGCAATGACAATTTAACAACTCACAATCTGGTACTAAATGTTTGACAGTAAAACTGACAAGTAAGAGAATTTACAACTAATTCGATAAATACAGGGTAGCACTAAAAAATTCTTAAGATCATGTGAAACTGCAAAGGTTTTTCATATTGGAAGAATTTGATAGAGTTATCTTCAGAATTTTAGGTGGCGTTCCTAGGTACGATTTTGTTATAAGCTAGTGGATTCGCCATAAATGAGATCAAAGAAATTCTTATGTTCCAGACATTTAACTAAAGTCATACGGGAAAACGTGGAAAAACCTCAACAACTATACCGATCCAGAGTTGTTCAAAAGGGCATAACGATTATTAATCCCATCCTTGATTATGGGTAACCAGAATCGGCTGATTTCTACAGCAGTAATAGCGACACAATGGCTTTCATTTGACAAAATTAAAGCAGACTCTTTCAGCGTTCATTTTTATATTATGTTCTTCTTTGTATTATATCATTAATACATTACAATTTGTTGGTGAAAGCTGCAAATATTTAAGCAGCTCAACTTGATTAAGATATTTTAAAAAATCTTAACGTAAGTTTTTTATTGGAGTAGTAGTGTAATTGTATATGGCTGCCTTGAATGTTCATTGTGCTGCTTTTTGGCTAACGCAGCAGTTATGCCATGAACAATACCTAATTTCAACTAAGTATTATCCCAATTAGATTTTATCAATTATCACAAGCGAGCTTGCTCATGATTTATTGAAACCGGTTAAATAACTACGCTAGGAATCACCCGTTAACCAACTTAATGGAGTAGAAGATAATGTATAACCGATAACAAATCATTTGTTAATTAAACTAACCAATCGTAATCGTCAGATTAGAGGAGTGTATATTGCATTACCTTACATGAGGTATAACATTTTCTTCTCTGAGTTGTTTACATAATAATTTTTATGTTGCCGCATTTAATTGTCATTAACCAAATGTGCATTCATCCAGATAATATAAAAACATTAAATCAATTTTTAATTGAATTATGTTGACTCTAGGGGTAAGGTTGAGTTTGAGTATGTCTATAATTAAATATCTAAAATAGTACAGCTAGTTTAGTTTCGTTCATAACAAACAAGGCTTATAATTAATTATTTTATGGAATTTATTGCTGAAAAAAATACAGGAAAAGTATTGTTGTGGAACAAGTTTTGTAAATACATTCTTCGTCTCGTGTAATTTTTAACCGACTTCCAAAAAGGAGGAGGTTATCAATTCGTCGGCACTTTTTTTATGTATGCTGAGTGATTATTCAAAACCGGCTTTGGCAATATTGATGATTAAAGGACAGTATTAAGCAATATAACAAAAAGGTACCATATAATTTTCTATAATGTGAGATTTACGGTTTTCCAGAAAATCAGAAAAAGCAGTAATTAAAAGAGTCCATTTCAGTGAATTTCAATGAATTTACACTGTCTTCTCTAAAACGGCTTAACCAATTTGATATTTTGAATTGTATTCTACAAATAATTGTTCCAGCTTGATTCCATATAATTTGCTGTAACGTAAAACATACAGTTTTTTCTGAAAATCGTAAAAATATGTGCAAAAATGGTAAAAATCAATGTAAATGTGAAATTTCCATTATAAATATCTAGCTTAATTGTCAAGATATGCCAGGAAAATATATCGTACAGGATGTTTGCAACGGTTTTCATTTTATATGGCTTGCAGTCGAATGAAATAGTAGTAAATATTCTATTAGAGTATCGAAAAGAAAATTGTTAGGTGATCGATCTTTTCAGTACGGTATACGGTGGTAGTTGTTTGTATGTGTGTGCATGCATCGAACTTTAAGCAGGAAGCAATGGGCGCAGTTGAAACATAGGTGAAAGTAAAATTACATTTAGAGGTGGGTTCAACAAATCTTAGAAATAAATGTGATATTGAGTGGTACATAAGCAGTTCTATATACAGGATTGTTGAAATATATGGTGAAATAGAATTAAAATTATACAGGGTCGTTCAAAAAATGTTGTATTGGGTGGCACATAACTAGTTGCGTATACAAGGAGTTTGAAATAAGAGTGAAGTAAAACGATAATTATACAGAGTGGATCAAGAAATTTAAAAAATGGTTAAATAAACATATGAAACAGGGATATTAGAGATATATTTCGGAGGGTTCAAAAAATGTTAGACGCAGGTGCATATACCTATAGGATGATTGAAATATAAGCTGGAAATGAATCATATTTATATAGTGTGGTTAAAAAAATGTTGTATGGTGTGGAACATAAGTAGTTGTTTATACCTGACATATGGAGCAAAGTAAAATTATAGGTATACAGACTGATTTAAACAATAGTCAATAGGGTGGAGATGATTAATACTCATACAGGGCGGATGCAGCATCGTGTATAGTTGAATTATAGTTGTACAGGGTGATTCAGAAAATGATAGACATATAATTTATATTAGGTTACTTATACACAGAAACGTTTCCGGCGTACGTGCAGTATAGGGTGAATTAGAGTTACACTAATAGAAAGTGATCCAAATAATAAAACAAATACAAAAAGTTAAAAAATATGTGTATAATGTAGAAACAATACAAATTATAGAGAGGAGGAGAGATAAGAATTCGCTAAAATAATCAATAGAAGTTTACCTTAAATCAGATAAAAAAAGAATATCTGTCAGAAAATAGTGACTTATTGCACACGGTTTCTAAACAGTTTTTATTTGAAGGCAGTTGAAATCGGTTCTTTTTTAAATATAAATTATTAAGATTTTAGTTCAATTTTGAAGTGTAATATATTTTTGAATAATTTTTCTTTGAATGTTTGACTTAAAGAAAAATTAAACTTTTATTACACTCAGTTGCCAAATAAATTCATGCACATGTTATCAATTATGACGAGATAATAAATTTCACAAACAGTTGGGTTTTTTTTATTTTGGCGCTATCTGGAAACCACTGTGGGCGTTGCGCCGCAGCACCCGTAACACCCTATGCATTAGACCATTTTGAAAATAGACTTCATCACTTACGGTGAACCCGTTCTTTTGAAACCAGTCAACTTGGATTTTGGACTTAAAGAATACAAGCTTCCAAGTTAAAGTTATTTTAAATACTCTTCAAGATGAATCAGCTTCAGGTTCAAGAAATGTTGTAAATAAGGGGGAAATATTAAAGTTCTCTCTATTAAGCACTCTTCATGAGCAAAATTTAAATTCTTATCAGTTTGCAAGAGTTCCTAAGGTGTCCTCCATCATTTTTGTTTCTAATGATCTTCGTTGGATTGGGCGTGAAGGTTCTTCAGTTACCCCCTTCACTTGATATGAATTTTTAGGAATTTTATTTATGGTGATATATAGAGAAAAATGGTAAATAAATGCCTGTTTAGAAGAAGTACTAATGCAACACGAATACACAAATAATTGACATAAATTTAACTGGGTACTGTAGGCTACCTACATGACTGCAAACCAGTTGATTTATTGTTTTTGTACGTTGTAGTGTATATAAGTTTTCAAAAAATAAATATTTAGGAAAATAGGTTTCACCAGTTTTCTCTAAACATGTTTTCTAGAAAACTAAACAGTTACAGACGTGTTTTGAGGTGGCAAATTTCTCTGGTTTTTCCAACCGCTTAAATGTAGTCTTTATTAAATGTTTAATTAAATTTTTAGTGGCATAAGGTAAAAAATACTTAATATATTTTAAAGTATAGGTTATTCACTTATTGGAAGTTAATAAATAAAAATATAAATATTTAAAAAATTCTGTACACTGTTGAAATATGTTCTAGGAATTATATGATAGATAAGGTTAACAAATAAATTACTCACTTACGAACGATCAAACGTATCCTTCAAAGGAAGTTTAAAATCAATAGAAGATAAGCCATTTGTTTGCTTATATGACGGGTCATTGACGCGTATGCTAAGAACACCTAACAATGTAAACTATGTCCATCATTTGTCATCTGGTGAGCAAACAAATAACATATTTTCTAGTTTGTAGTTTGATACTTGTATGTGAACTAATTTTCTGGTGTTAACAATAACTGAGACATTTTCAATCCAAAATAAGCGATATCGGTCAATACTTCATTGCACTTATAATTAATAAAAATATCTTTCATCATGTAAATAAAATTACAACATAAATATCTTAAAAAATTTAGATGTTGGTAATTTTGGAGAACATTAAGATGTTCCAGGAAGTCATCTAATTGTTATTTCAGTCAATATTTTAATCTAACGACATTTTTTTAAACCTTAAATGAAGCAGGAATACACATTTCAAAAAAAATTGCACATTTCGGATAACAGTAGTAGTTTTGTCAAATTATTTCCAGAATTTGCCTACAATTCAAAATAATAGTGGTAGTTGACGTCAATGCTGTTTTATTACAATTATTTAGATTTGTAATTATTCCTATCTAGTGGTGGTATTTGAATTACTGTTATTGAGAGATTTCGGATGAGTATCTGTGTCTATTAAATTACTATGGGAATACTAATTTTTCGAGATTTTCAATCCATTGAACGGAAAACAATATATTGTTTCTAGTTGAGAACATTCATCAGTTGAGCTCTCCTTAACTGATTGAATTTTAGAATAATTAATAATGTATGTAATATATATAACTGAATTTAATATTTTATCGCCAAATGAATTCCGACATCCAGGAGTTTCAGGAAAATCTAGCTCACAGAGACTCCAAATCGGGAGTCGTACTGTGTTTAGTAATTTCTTTGACATGTTTTAGTAAATCTACAAATTTTTTCGTGTGATTTCTATCCTAGGAATCACAGAGAAAAGGCTTTAAACACAGTACGACTCCCGATTTGGAGTCTCTGTGAGCTAGATTTTCCTGAAACTCCTGGATGTCAGAATTCATTTCATTCTGTGAATTTGGGTTGCTTTATCTAATAGGCCACAATAGATAATATTTAATTTTTGTAAATCGGTTCTCTTGTTTATGCTGTTGGATTGGTTGTTAATGTGAACCATCTCTAGAAAGTTTCCTTTAAAAATGTTTTTTTCTTGTTCTAATATGCTTACGATATCAAAATCTGCGGTGTGGTTGTTATTATGGCAGTGTATAGCAAGAGCACAGCTATCTTTGCCAAGTCTTATGTCACTTTTATGAGAAATTATTCTTCCTGAGATTTATTGATGTTTGACCAACATACTTAGCTTGACAAAAATTAAATATTATCTATTGTGGCCTATTAGATAAAGAAACCCAAACTTCACAGAATGTCTCATTAAACAATTTATTATCCTCAACGACGGATTAAGCATAACTTACTACTAAATTTAATTTTCTGTAAAATTTGGAATAATCTAATCACCAAATTATTTTTTATTAAGATTTTTTTATATTTTCAACATTTTGCATTTCGGTATCTATCTTTTGCAACTCACTATAGTTTAATTATCAACTGAAAAGTCAATTATAATGTCAGTACAATACGTCTAACATTATGAGAGCTTTATAATTTGTTATATCTATTATTAATATGAACTCGTAAGATATGCTCCCCTTTATCTTCTGGATTCTGCCAGTTTCGACAACAAAACCTCCGATATCGTAAGTTGTAATTAATTTAAATCTAATATTACTTACTGTTAATATTATGTAACTTCCAGTTTGAACTGAAGAAGGAATAAATTTGTTCGAAAGCTTTTCGAAAGAAATAAAGAGTATTTCTTTAACATCCATTGGCTGCTTCCCAGTTAAGTGTGTGTGTGTTAGGTGGTTTCCGGGAATTCATTCGCGTAGTTGATAACTGATCCCTGTCGGGATCGATGGTAAAATGACGACGTTTCGGCAGAGTCACATCTTCCCTCTTCAGGTCGGTAAGCATAATTCTCGTAGCCTTCTACTTTCGCTTCTAGTTACTCGAATACTGTAGAAGACTACGAAAATTATGTGAACTGACCTGACGAGGGCAGGTGTGACTCTGCCCAAACGTCGTCATTTTACCATCGATCCCGGCAGGGATCAGTTATCAACTACGCGGATGAATTCCCGAAAACCACCTAACACATTTAGTGCCCGCGAAAACTTAAAAACAATATATATATATATATATATATATATATATATATATATATTTGCAGGCTTACGAAATCAAGTTAATTTAAATTTTGGGCAATTTTAAGGGAGCGGTAACAGATGAGAGAAAAAGGAAGACATTTTATGTCAATGAGAGCAACACGGCCATAATGAAAACGGACATCGAATGTCTACTTTTGCTAATTTTTCGGGTTCCATTTGTTTATCCGTCTAGACAGGCATGTTTTCTCAGGAACAGGTTTAGTGAACTTGAACTGCTACTTAATGCTACCCCAAAAAAAGATAGAAAAGGAGTAGCAATATTGTATTTTTGATTTTTGGACCTTAGTAACGAGAAAAATCAATTTTCATTTACATAAGTAGTTAGATAATAATTGATCATGCCAGAGAAAGAAATAAACTGTTATGTGATTATGAATATTTACAATAATTATTGTCTATGTCATATGCTCGAACTGGGCACCACTCATTTCTTGAAAACAGAATTTATATTTAAAAAAGAATCGACTTCAGCTGACTTAAAACAAAAACCGTACATCTTCTTTTTTTATCTGATTTAAGGTACAATTCCAGCAAATATTTTAGCGTATTCTTATCTCTCTCTCTCTCTCTTTCTCTCCTCTCTTTCTCCCTCTCTAACTTGTTATCTTGTCTATATATTCTAAATATTTTTAGTTTTTTTATTTGTTTTAATATTTGGACCACATTCTATAATTATAACTCTAATTGACTTTATATTGCATCCACACTGTACATGCTTATGTGTATTGAATGTTTCTATTTTTCTATTGTTTAAATTATTACTATATAACTATGATTATACTTCGCCTCATATGTCTAGTATTCTACTTATGTAACTGCTCATGGTCTACCCTTTTTTGAACCACATTTTATATCTATAATTTTATTTTACCATTTATTTCAACCACCTGGTATATGCAACTGCTTCTACATTTTTTTGAACCCATGCCTACAATTATATTATACCCGGGTCTATAATTCAAATATCCTAACTGCTCATGCTTATATAACAAATTGTTGATACACCCTGAAAAATAACAATTTTACTTCACCCTTACTTCAAACATCTTGTAAAGGCACACTATATATTTTTTTATCCGCCCTGTATAAGTGTATTTCTACTCCACCTGATATTTCAACCATCCTGTATATTTAACTGATTCTAACATTTTTTTAAGCCTGCTGTATAACTGTAATTATACTCCGTCATATACCGGAAATATATACTCTGAATATAGTTTTGCTCAACTCTGATTTCAACCACCTTGAATTTGAAATTATTATGTGACACCCCATACTATATTTATTGAACCACTCTCCATAACTACTTCAATTCCATCTTATATTTCAATATTCCTATGTTTGCAATTGGTTATGTGCCACCTAATATCACATGCACGCACGCATACACCTACAACACTATTCCATAAAGAAACGATAGCCAGTATAACATATTTTCGTTTCGATAAATTAATGCAACATTTTCTGCTATTTCACTCGACTATTAGCCCCGTAACTTAACTTCGTTTCTAAGAGAAACTGACTTCAAATGAATCCAAATGAAAACCATTACAAGCACCATGTACGATATACTTTCATGGCATATATTGACATTTAAACTACCTCTCCATGATAAAAATTTGACACATTGATGTTTACAGTTTTTCTGCACATATTCCGATTTTTAGGAAAATGTTATGTTTTACATTATAGAAAATATACGAAATCAAGCTGGAACATACCTTTGTTGAACAAAATTTAAAATATTCAGAATGCTTGAACGGTTTTGGAGAAAACAGTGAAGATTCATTAAAATTCACTAAAATGTGGTTCCTTAATTACTTTTTTTTCGGATTTTCCGGTAAACCATAAATCTCACGTTATAGACAATTATATGATACCTTCCTGTATTGGTCCTTAATATAATGTAGTTTAAATAATCAAAATTGCAAAGATCGGTTTTGAATAATCACTGGTCTTACATAAAAAAAGTTGACGACGATATTGATAACCTCCTCCTTTTTGGAAGTCGGTGTTGAAATACTTCGACAACTTTTTGCAATATCTCTGAGCTAATTTGATTAATTTCTTGTCTTACTCTGTGTTTCATATCATCAATATTGTTGAATCCCAGAATAATTTTATCTAAAAATTATAATTTCATATATAAAAAGCAGCATGTTAAAGTAAATGGGGTTGTAAGTGAATATTGTGAAGTGCGAACAGGTGTTCCACAAGGAACAATACTGGGGCCACTGTTATTCATTCTGTGCGATAATGATAACTAGTATGCCTGATGACGTAATAATATCATGTGCTAACTGGTACCATTTTCTCCTCTGTCCCTCAATCGATTTTGATTATTTTTTCTCTTAGTAGCTATTGACGAGCAGAATGCTCACATTTTTTATAACTTTGTTTCATTCATTAAATAAAATTAAATAAAAAAATTCATAATTTGAATCCCAGAATAATTTTATCTAAAAATTATAATTTCATATATAAAAATTGATTGTTTCTGGATTTTTTATTTTCTTTCATAATTACATAGAAAATGAATTTAGCCATAACTTTAAGAGCTTAGTTTTATCAGCAAATATTAATCATTTTAATATAATAACTTAACCGATACTCCTTAAAGGTAGTAGTGTTGCAGATTGAATTTCTCGGGACTGATTTTTTATTAAATACTTATTAGTACATTGCATAACCTATTGCATATATAGTCAATTTGTGCATATAGAAAGATCCGTTTGGCCTGATACACTAAATCGAGCTGATATAGAGTCAGTTCACCAAAGCAGAGAAAAGCGTATCTTGTCAAATTACAGGCCCATATCACTGATATCTAACGTAGCTAAAACCTTGAAAAAAATTATTTACAAAAGAATTTTAGAATTTTTGAACAAGCATAAACAATATCAAAAATACAGTATGGCTTCATGGAAAAAATACGTTCAAAGGATGCCTAAAGTTTTCAAAGAAATGTAATTTATGAAAAGCTTGATAAAGGTACTCCAAATTCAGCTACATTTCAAAACTTAGAGAAAGCATTTAATACTGTCAATCACAAGATATATTATACTGCTATGGAATAAGGGGCACAGCTCATAAGCTCATTACTTCTTATTTTCAAGACAGAAAGCAGCGTGTTAAAGTAAATGAGGTTGTAAGTGAATATTGTGAAGTGCGAACAGGTGTTCCACAAGGAACAATACTGGGGCCACTGTTATTCATTCTGTGCGTTAATGATAACTAGTATGACTGATCACGTAATAATATCATTTGCTAATCGGTACCATTTTCTCCTCTGTCCCTTAATCGATTTTCTTTATTTTTTCTCTTAGTAGCTTTTTTTTTTGCCGAGGTGAAATCCTATTACGGATTGGCCATGCGCTTGGTTCAATCACGACATGCTGTATGTGAGGCTCCCGGTTACCCGTATACTCACTAAAACACCTCCAATTGCCCTCTAGGTACCTGGAACTATCAACGAAGATATTACGTCAGGTACCCCGGCCCCTGGTCCCTAACCTACCAGTTCCCTAATTTCAATCACCTCCCTCTCCTCTCTCTCTTTGTCCCTTACCATCCTGGCCAGGAACTCTTCAATCACTCCCCACTTCCTCTCGCTCTCCATCAACCGTTCTACGACATTCCTCGCCTCTAGAGCGCACCCCAACTCATTCTCTGCTCGCATTCTATACCCCTGCCATCTTTCAAACTCCAAGAAAGTATGCTCAGGGGTATCCACTTGTCCACAGTAAACGCACCACTCATCCTCCTTCCTCTTGAATCTGAACAGATACTGCCGAAAGCACCCGTGTCCAGACAGCAGCTGTGTCAGATAATAGCTGGACTGCCTATGTGGACAGCCAACCCACGCTTTCAGGTCTCTGACGAGCCTCCTCGTCCAGGACGCCGTTCCCGCATCCTCACTTCTCCATTCCCTCTCCCATATATCTAAGGATTTTCCCTCTCTTCCTTTCTCACTCTCACTCGATCCTCCCCCCTCTCGACCCTTTCAAAGATCCTACTCCTTTCATCGACCTCGATTCCTATAGGAAGCTGCCCCGTGATGACGCACAGCCCCTCGTACGATACCGTCCGGTAAGCACACGCCACCCGCAGAAGCATCTGTCTATAGGTGCCCTGAATCATCCGCGCATACGTTCCCACTCTCATAACTTTTTCCATACCGGTGCGCCATAGAGCAAGACAGACCTAACGACACTACACAACACCATCCTTTTCTGCCCCTGCGGACCCCCGATGTTAAGGAGTATCCTCGACAGTGCCGCCACCACCCCCTTGGCTTTCTGGGTAGCCCTTCGAATATGCTCATTCCAGATGAGTCTATCATCGAGGGTGATCCCCAGACATTTAATAAATTTCCTAGGGACCACCCTCACCCCAGCCCAAGAGAAGGCAACACCTCCCCTCTTCCCAAGGGGGCCCCTCAGAATAACGCATTCCGTCTTCTGAGGAGCTACCCTTAGATGGTTCCTATCGAACCACACCCTGATGATAGCCAAAGACTCGTTGCCCTTAGCTACCATCTCATCCAGACCCCTGGCCCTCACGACGATTGACAAGTCGTCTGCAAAGGCCAGGATGACGCATCCCTCTGGCAGAGCCAACCTTAAGATCGGGTCATACAGCAGGTTCCACAAAGTTCGCCCAAGGACCGAACCCTGAGGGACCCCCTGCGTAAGTCCAATCTAGGTGTCTCCCACCACAATCACTCTGCCTGTCAGGTATTCCTTCAGGACATTTACAACCCTCGCATCCATTCCCAATTCCTCCGCTCTTTCCACGATTCCCTCCCATCTGGCCGTATTAAAGGCATTCTCAACATCCACGCCAATAACAGCCGCCCAAACGTACCCAGGATCCATAGCCAGTTGCAAGATTTTGCTCACAGCCTGTATTGTGGACCTTCCCTTTCGAAAGCCGTACTGGTTGTCCGAAAGACCTCCAGCCGCCTCAATCGCTTCCTCCACACGTCCCCTGATAAGATGCTCGTATACTTTGCCGATTACGTCTAACAGGGTAATCGGTCTGTATTTCGTAACGCCCCCTTCCCCTTGACCTTTCGGGATCAGGACAGTTTTCCCTCTCCTCCAGGTTTCAGGAAATCGTTGTCTCTTCCATAGTTCGTTCAGGATTTGAAGAATCCCTCCCGAATTGTGCCGAATGATCGCCCTCACCGTTTCTACGAACACTCCATCAGGCCCAGGTGCTTTACCCGCTTTCAGCCTTCCACATGCTTGCTCCAACTCGTTCTCTGTGAAAAGCCTCACCTGGCAGTCCTCTTGCCGAGTGAAGCCTTCCGTTTCATTCTGAATGTTAGGAAAGAGTTCCCTAACGATCCTCAATTTCTCATCCTTATGCAACTCATATGGACTCACCCTGCCTTTCAATTTGGAGGTGACTATCTTATAGCCCTGCCCCCAGACGTCCCCATCCACCTCACTCACCAAACTCCTCCAAGCCTCACGCTTGGCCTTTCCGATAACTTTTACAAGCTTCTTCGTGGCCCCCACATATCCTGCCTTTCTCTCGGTTTCCTCCCATTCTCTACCCACCCTTCCTCTTACTCTCGTCCATTCTCTCCTCTTTTTGTTACATTCCTTTCTTACATTCTCCAATGACTCATCCCACCAGTACGCATGCTCCCCACTTCCTCCCGTTCCCCCTCTCTCACTCCGCATCCCAAGAGCCTGTGCGCGCCTGAGAACCCCCGCCAGACCCGCATAACACCCCCCAACGTCCCCGCGGAGAATGTCATACGCATCCACCACAAGGTCCTCATTCACACCCCTTCCCCGGAAGAGCCCGTCACGACATCGGCGCTTCACTGAGGCTCCTACGTCAAACGCGATGTACCTGTGGAGACTGAGAGATTCCTCAAGGAGGACCTCCCAGCTCCCCAGACCCCTCGCGAGCGACGGCGAACACAGCGTCACGTCGATGTGTGACCGCGATTCGCCCCTGACAAATGTTGGCTCGGCGCCGTTATTCAGGACCACGGCATCCTGTGCCGCAATCCCTTCCTCCCACAGGAGACACTTGGCATCCCTAATGGCTGACCCCCACAACGCTGATTTCGCGTTGAAGTCGCCGGCCACCAGGTACTCCCCATTGCTCGCGCGGACCTCCTGGAAAATACAATCTACCAGGGCAGTATACTCCCACATCCCGATGTTCGGAGACAGGTAGCAGGCCACCAACCTCAAACACCGAAAATCGACCACTAACATCCCCTCTCCCACTCTCACCCCTTTCACTCCACAGTTCCTGTTTACCACCAGGACCGCGACATCCACTCTACTGTCACACAGCCACTTGCCACCACTCGCGTACCTAACGTTTGGTTCGGCCATAACCAAGACGTCCGCGCTGATCCGGACAGCCGTCTCAACCGCCAGATTATGCGCAGCCCTTGCACGCCCCACATTCACTTGAAGGAACTTAATACCCCACAGGATTACTTTCCTTCCTCACCCTCTTTTTCGCTCTCTCTCCTTCTATACGCATTCTCTTTTTCCTCCTCGAGCAGTCTCCTCCTAAAGAACCTACACGCGGTAGTGTCCCATCTATGCCCTTCCTCACTACACAAATGACATTTGGGCTTACACTTACACTCTTTAGCAGTGTGTCCTCTGACGCCGCAATTGAAACAACACTGCCTCCGATCCTCCCCTTTACATTCACTCGCCGTATGCCCGAAGTCCCAGCACCGGTAGCACTTGTCTAACCGGACCCTGGGGCTTATGACACACTTCAGCCATCCCACTTTCACACTTTTTGCTTGCCACAGCACCCCCGCGCTGGCCCCTTCCACGCTGATGGTGGCCGTCTGCCTGCCCCCAACCCCTACAACCATCTTGATCACCTTGACCTCGCCCTTTACTCCCTGGACCGAGCCAACGGCAGCAACTACCTCGGCCTCGGTGGTGGCGGCGTCGAGTCCCCTTATTAGTAAGAATGACCCCCCCTCCCCCCTTATGCGGAAACCCTCTTTTCCAACACACCCCTCCAGTCTCTCGGAGAGCTTTGCTGCCTGCCCCTTTTCGGTGACAAGCAACAATTCCCCCCGCTTTGTCTCCCTAACTGCTTTTATGTTAACGCCCAAGGAGGAGACGTCCACGGACTGCCTGACGAGACGGACGGTGTCCGCGAACGTCTTCCCCTCGGGCTTTTTAATGAAGACGGCGTCTTCATTAAGCCGCCTTCTAGCTACAGGTGGGGCAGCTTTCCCTTGCTGACCCACCTTAGCCCTCTCCAACTGTACCTTTCCCGCCGCTTTCGGTGCCGCCACAGTGGCATATGTGCCACCCTGTCCATCCCCTCCCGCCTTTGGTGGGGGTTGGTATATTGTGACCTTGATGGGCGCACCCCAGAAGATCACCTGCACTGCCTTCCGGAACGCGTCCATCGAGATCCCCTCCCTCAAGGCGACCGCCAGCTCACCGGCATTCCTCCTAAAGAGGTCGTCTCTGAGCCTCTTGAGGAGGTCCAGGTGCTTCTCTGTAACGTCATCCGTCCCCTCCAGCTTCCTCATCACCAGCCCGAACGTTGTAATTGTACTCCGTGACACCGTAGACGCTACATACACTTTATTTACAACGTAGTTGTAAAAGGTGTCCTCCGACCCTCCCGGTTCTGGGGCTCCCTCGAGTAGGTCGGGATATCTTTCCCTCGCCACCCGAGTGAGGCCCCTAGTCCCCTGCTCCAGATCAAGACAAACGGCCACGTCCGTCAGGGACCGGTCTCTGAAGGGGTTTCCAGCAACTTTACCCACGCTGCTGAAAACCTCCTCAGGCCAGGTCTTCGCCATCACCGTCCGTATCTCCCCGAGCGTTTTGGCCCCCGCTACCTCTCGTGAAACTTCTCTCACCTCGCTCTCTTTCATTTCCTCTGCCACCGTTGTTTCCTTTGCGCCCGCTCCGCCCCCCTTGGCGAACATCACGGCCCTGATCTCCGCAGTCATGAGTATAGAACTCAGACTGCGGAGCCTTATTACCCCATCCTTGATCTCACGCTTGGTGTTAGTGCTCTCATACACCAAGCGCGAGAGTTCGCGCGTAACCCCATCCAGTTCCTTCAATGCCTGAAGGGCCTTCCTCCGGAGAAGATCCTCCGCCGAATCATCCGTGAGGAAAAAGAGATCGTCTATGTCGATTCCCTTCTCGCCGAGCTCCCTTTTCCGCTTTGTTGACCGTAGCGAGTCCTCATCATACGTGAGGTCCAACACCGTTCTGTTGGACCTCCTATTCCGTTTGGCCTCACCGCTGCCCACCGGTTCAGCCCCGAGAACGGTCCCCACGGACCCACGCCTAGGGCTCCTCCGCAGCCCCGCGATAGCACCTTTCCCGACCTTCGGTCCGTAATCATTACCGACTTCATTGCCCTTACTGTCGCCGTTCCTGTTAGCCTTTCCGTCTCTATCATTTCCACAATGATGGATTGACTCCAAAAACAAATTAAATTAAACAAAAAACTAACAAATTTTGATCGGTTCCGAAAGTTATTCCACATTATTACGCATAAAAATTTATATTATATGATAATAATCATTTATTTGGTACTCGGGAGTTTGAAACTTTCGTCTCTATCTAAATATGGTTTGTCAACTAGGATTAGAATTGTGTATTGTGTAGCAACAGATCAATGTGTTTCCGATAATATTTTATTACTTTAACAATATGCTTTTAATTTATATTGCTTCTATTTTAAAGGCTAATAGTTTCATACAATTTAACTAAGATTACAAAGGACATGATATAAATACCATTCATGGCAAGAATTCTTGTGTTTTCGGCCATCTTAGTTTTAGCGAATTTGGTTATTAACCGACTTTTAAAAGAGGTTATCAATTCGTATGTAACTTTTTTTATGTATGTGGGGCGCTTATTCAAAAACGGTTTGGGCAATTTTGATGATTAGTTTACTTCTTGATAATGACAACTTTGTTGAAACGGCGTTGAGTGTTCAAAATCAAGGTTTGGTGTTAGGGTGCAAAATTGTATTTTTACATTTGTGACACACCAAAAGTTCCACAGCATTTCCATTATAGAACGGAGAATAATTACAATTATAGAAAAAGTTTTTAAAAATTGTCAGAAGCAGTTGAGTATACAGGATGGTTGAAATATAAGGTGGAGTATAAATATACAGTGCGGTTTAAAAAAGTTATATAGCTAGGAACATATGAAGTTGCTTAGACAACGGGTTTGAAGTAAGTGTGGGGTAAAATTATTGTTATTGAGGGTGTATCAAAAATTTGTTTTATAAGCATAAGCAGTTAGGAATATTTGAATTATAGGACGTAGGACGGGGTATAATTATAGACATCGATTAAAAAAATATACCGGGTGATTGAAGTAAATGTTGGAGTAAATTTATAGTCATAAAATATGATTCAAAAAGGTGAAATTTGTTGCATAGGGCAGATCATGCACAGTTACATAAATGGAATACTAGACATATGGGACGAAGGAAAATCACTGATATACAGGAATAATTTAAACAATAGAAAAATAGATAGCATGGAGAAGATTTGCACTTATACATGGTGGTTTTAAAGATATCAGGGCTGTTGTAATATTGTGTTGGGTTGAATTTTAATTGTTCGGGGTGATTCAGAAAGTGATAGATCAATAAGTTATATAGGACTGACCAGCACACAGAAGCATATAGAGTGTGGATGCAATATAGAGTGAATTAGTTACATTTATAGAAAGTGGTCCAAATAGTAAAACAAATAAAAAAGTTAAAATATATTTGGAAAATATAGGCAAATAATAAAAATTAGAGAGAGAGAAAGAGAGAGGGAGAAAAACAGAGAGAGAGAGATAAAAATACGCTAAAATTTTCAATTGAATTGTAACTTAATATAATCAGATAAAAAAGCTGTCTCAAAATAGTAATTGATTGCACACGGTTTCTAAACTGTTTTTATTTTAAGTCAGCTGAAGTCGGTTCTTTTTTAAATATAAATTATTTTGATTTCATTTTGACATATCAGAACATTGTTATCTGTTAGGTTAACGTATCTGTTCAATTCAGTGTGAAAATTATGAATGTATTATTTGAACAACTTTAATTAATACTTTAATTTCAATACACTAAATTAAAGTATTAATTAACATATATTAACAGCAGGTCCATTTTTTTCTTTACATTTTTAATATAATACAGAAATAGTCATCGCTAACTTTGTGTATTAAATTAAAATTATTGAGATTATACATACAGTGTAGTTTAAGATGTACTAAAATGTACGTACTTATGTATCGTATTTATTTATACTGCATCTTCGTAGTTACTAATGAGTTGAATTCTTGCATTTTCTTCTTAGAAATTGAAATCGTAATTGTGAAGTATCTGAATAACCGTAAAGCATTTTGGAAAAGTAAAGTTTAAAAATATAATACTGGTATAAATATATTATTTGTTATACCATGCCTTCAAATTCTTGTCTCTCAATACAGGGTGAATAACTTTTACGTAAAACGTATTTGTATAAAAATCTTTATATAAATACACAAATGCAAAAGAGTTCGGTACTATTTCATTCTGTTTGTGAACCAATTTTTTGAGATTTTTAATTGCTAATTGACGGCCTTTAGTGTTATTAATAAAAAAATATTTTCCGTTAATAACAGTTGTTGCCCCATATATTCCATAATAGCTAAACTAGCGCCATTACATTTTCCACCGCCGGAGGATAATATTATTTCAAAGAATTTCTAATAATAGAAATCAAGGCTGTTTATAAATATAATATAAAATATTGTTAATTTATTCAATAATAGTATGATGGCATGAAAAGTTTTATATTTTTTTTACTCAGGAACAGATCATTTGATTTTGCTTATTGAATATGTCTAGCGTCGTACATGTACATTATTATCCTATGAGACAAAAAAGTCACCATTGTTAGTTCGTCTAAAAATTATGTTTCGATTATGTTTTGCTTTGCTGTCTTTTTTATTTTATGTTTTCTTTTATATTTGCTTTTATATTAAGTATATATTTTCGATTGTATGACTAGTTTATTTTCATATAATATTAGTTTTAGAAACAATACCAAGTCCACGAACAGGTAACTCCAATTACCTCTGTGGGGATTATGTATTAATATGTTGATATTATTGTGTATATTTACTGGTTAAATAAAAAAATAAACATACCTACAGCCAGTTACACTGGAAATACAGTCGCCGCACCCTGGACTGAAAGTATTTACAAATTTTTGTGGTTGGAATTAAAGTATTAAGCACCGATATCCATTAATTATTCTTTAAGAACTAATTCAAGGAATTCAAAAGCCTTCCAGTGATGAATTTTAAAAGAGTTTTAAGAACCTGTGTTATTTATTATCGTAACGTCGAAATGTAACCCCAAATAAAAGAGAAATGAGGTGTGCATAACTGCACAAAAAATGTTAGTTTAAAACTTTGACATTAAATAGTCTAAATTTGAAGACGCGAAATGTAAGACCGACATGTAGGATTTTCTAGAGAATCAGCACACAGCTTAGGTCATTTACCATCTAGATATAGCCTGTCAAGCATAAAATCATGGCCATACTAGAAAGAGAGGGCACTAGAGAAAGTAAGAGGCTATTTCACTTAGTGTGTGGAAGCAGCCAATGAACAACATGCTGAACGTATTTCATTGAAAGCAGCTCCCAACCGAGTGAAATAGCCTATTGCCCTCTCTATTGCCCTCTCTCTCCTTAGTCATACCACGACACTTGTGCACAGCAAGCTATCTCTAGAAAGTAAGGCACACAGAGGTTCTGAATCTGGAGCCGTTCCGTGTAATTGCTGTTCTCCCTTAAGTCCTAGGACAGAATGTCACGATAAAATTTTTCAGGTTACTTCACCTGTCAGAGATATTGAATACTCTCTTCCAGGTGTCTCTGACAGGTGAAGTAACCTGAAAAATTTTATCGTGACGTACAAAGGAATGACACCTCGAAGAGAGTATTAAATAGTCTAGATATTGTCAAAATTCACAGGGCCGAAAACCTGTTTGTTAGGCTCGTGCGAAACCCTCACGATTGTGAGAACTACTATCAATAATAAGCTCATTTAGAAAATCTCTTCACACACCCAATGATAAACAATAATTGTCTATATAATACATTTGAACATTACCTTCCAAGATTATCGGATTCCAATACGAACGAACACTCGAATGTCAATATCGACAAGATTGCAGCTCAAGAATTCATGTCTACATCGACACCGCGGGTATTCATCAATCCTATAGTAGTTACTTTAACCGAAGCCTTCGGTTGTAACCGATAGTATGCGTGATTCAAACACAGCTGGCTAGTCCCGCCCGCTGGGTCTGTGTTTCGGTCGTTGTACACAACTTGCACACACACACACACACACCTGAAAATACATGCACGAAGGGATATTTCACCAGAACGAGTGTCAACATTGGAACTAAACCACTGGAAAATGTTATTAGCATCACACGCCAATAAACGTAAATATTTGATATATATTTAGGATTGTTGGGCTCCGTCGGTTGGACGACGTGGAAAATAATTTGCTACAGGAATTAAGTTAGCTATGACATAATATTTTGGTTGTAGTAACGTGAAACTGTAATATGTAATAACACTGTTTCGGGATTAGTTCAAAATTAGAAACTTATTGGTATATACAGGGTGTAAACAGTATGTAGTAACAAACAAAAAACTCTTATAACTCAATGATCTATGGGCTTTAATAACCAAGGTATGACAACACATCTCTTTGGTGGTCAGAGACTACCTTTGCCAAATGGCGGTTAATGGTTCTATTAATCCGTTCTACCGTTCCGTCGGATTGCGGGTGTAATGCTGTCGTCCGTGTTTTATTGATCTTCAAGAGTTTGCAGACGTCTTGGAAAAGAGTAGACTCGAAGTTTCTACCTTGGTCTGAGTGCAACTCCAAGTGAACACCAAAACGACTGATCCATTCCTTGACAAGGACATCAGCAAAGGTCAAGGCTTCTTGATTCGGCAAGGCATACGCTTCCATTTACTAAAATAGTCCATCACCACCACAATATACTAGTTTCCAGAGTCGGATTCATGAAATGGACCGGCAACATCAATGGCTATTCTTTCGAATGGACTTCCCACGTTATATTGCTTAATTGGAGCTTTTGGACGCTTCTGAGGCCCATTACTTGCTGCACAAACAGTACATTTCCGGCACCAGTTCGTGACATCCACTTGGCAGTTTACCCAATAGAAGTGTTCTCTCAACTTCCCCAGGGTTTTCGTTACTCCCAGATGTCCTCCAGTTGTACCATCATGTCGTTCTCGTAAAACATCTGGTCTCCTATTTCTGGGAAGTACAATCTGTTTTCTGTCATTTCCCTCCTCTGGAGACTCCAGGACGCGCTTGAGAAGTCCATTTTCCAGGATGAGGGAGTTCCACTGAGCCCAGTACTACTTTGTGCTTGGTGAATATTGGGAAATCTCTTGCCACGTAGGTTTGCGGACTTCTTCCTTCCACCGGATAACTTCTTTTAGTTCTGGATCTAATTTTTGGTCTTTCTGGATCTACCCAGATTGCCAATACTCATCGACGGCGGCAATTCTACAGAGAACAGCCACTTTTTCTTCAGCTCGCTGACAATGTTTGCAGTCATCAGGGCATGGTCTCCTCGATAGGGCGTCAGCATTCTTATGGCTTGTTCCCGCGCGATGTTCAGTCTCGAAGTCGAATTCTTGCAACCGCTCAATACACCTGGTCACTTGTCCTTCGCGGTTTTTAAACTGCAAGAGCCACTTCATTGCTGCATGATCAGTCCTCAGGAGGAATCTTTTACCATAGAGGTACTTGTAGAAATGTTCTAACCCCTTTACCACAGCTAGGGTAATTCCGTTGAGGCTTGCTCAAGGTCTTGCTGAAGTATCCGATAACTCTCTCCTGGCCCTACTGGATCTGCGAAAGTACAGCACCAATTCCGAAATTGCTTGTGTCGGTATCCAATACGAAGTTTCTATCTGGCAAAGGATAACTTAATATGGGAGCACTCGTCAAAGATTTTTTCAACGTCTCGAATTATCGCTGACATTCCTCGTCCCATTGGTACTGCACCTTTCCTTCTGTGAGTCTAGTAAGTGACTTGGCGATGTTGGCAAATCCGGCTACGTACCGACAATAGTACGTGCATAACACCAGGAAACTTCTTAACTGGTGGATATCTTTAGGTATCGGCCATTCCTGGACAGCTTTGATTTTCTGTTTATCAACAGCTACTCCCTCTGCGGAAACCAAATGTCCAAGATATTGCACCTCTTCTTGGAACAGCTGACACTTCTTCGGGCTTAACTTTAGTCCGGAACTTCGAAGTCGCCGAAACACCTCCTCCAGGTTCTTGACGTGGTCTTCAAATGATCTTCCAACCACGATAATGTCGTCAAGATACACCAAGCATGTTTTCCATGAAAGCCCTTTTAACACTGTTTCCAGCAATCTTTCAAACGTCGCTGGAGCATTACACAACCCAAACAACATTACCGTGAATTGGTAAAGTCCTGAGCCGATGGTAAAGGCAGTCTTTTCCCGGTCTTCTTTAGCAAGTTCCACCTGCCAATTACCGCTTTTCAAGTCCAGGGTGGAAAACATCTTCGATCCAGCCAACGTATCTAGGGTATCGTCTATTCTTGGAAGAGGATAGCTGTCTTTCTTTGTAGCGTGGTTTAATTGCCGATAGTCCACGCAAAATCGGGTCGAACCATCTTTCTTTTTAACCAAGCCAACTGGAGAGGCCCAAGGGTTATTGGATGGTTCAATAACACCTTCTTCCTCCATCTCGCGGACTATCCTGTCAGCTTCTTCTCTTTTAGCTAGTGGTAGTCTTCTCTCCGACTGTCGAATAGGTTGAGCGTCCCCAGTATTAATATTATCTTTCACCAGATCAGTTCGTCCTCTTTTGCCATTCCCTACATCGAAGATATTCTGGTAGTTTCTAACGATGTCCCTCAATTAGGCTTTCTGGTTTGGTTTCAAATTCTTAGATCGGTGATGAGTCTTTCCAGTTTCTCAGATAGTTTACCTGGTGGTATTTCTGCTTCTGACTACAGAGGAAACTGTTGAACAATGGCCCAAAGTTGTTCCTTTCTTTAGCACAACCGAGTAATGATTCAGGTTCATTACTCTTACTGGCACAATCTCCTTGGCCCAGTGCGACTCCTCTGCCTACATTTCCGTCGTTAAGTTCGGGATCAAACATCATTACTGTTCTAGTTTTAGCTTTCCCATCTAAGCAAGCATCGATAATGATTTCAGCTCTTTCCGGAACATTGACATCTTCTGCTAAGATGGCGCGCAGCATTATGACATCTTTTCTATGAAGCACCACTTCTTCGTCATTCACTCGCAGAATTCCATCTTTGATGTTTAACTGGAATCCCTTGGAGCTCATGACATCCATTCCAATGATTACTTCGTCTTCGATGTCTGCCACTAATGCTCGAGGTAAGAAGGTTGTGTTTCCCAGGGTCATTTCGACCTCTATTTCACTATGGACTTTCGCTGCTTCTCCTGTCGCTTTTCGCAGTTGCCATTTTGTTGGTTTTATAATTGTCTCTAAAACAATGTTGGGCCTTATTACTGGCCTTCTTTAGTTCCCCCGACGAGGAAGTCTGGACTCCGTTGCTCTCCTTGTAACGACTCTGGACATGTCCTACCTTACGCACTTCCGACATCTCACTAGTCTTTTTTCGGTAAGAACCAGACGGCAATATCAGCTTCAAACTCCTGTAGGGATTCATTTGATCTCTGGTGGCGATTTTTCAATTGGGAGTGGTAGATGGTAGACGTGCTCCAAATGTGTCTGGCCATACCTCGACTCGAAATGTTTGACTAGTTGTTCGTAGTGTTCTTGCTCAGAGGCATTCAAGGTTTGCAAAATATCTGTAGCGTTCTCTCTTAAGGCGAGTGTTAGTGCTATTGCCTTCTCTTCTGCCGACCATCCGTTTAACTTTGCTGCAGCCTCGAATGGGCGCCTATAGTTAGTCCATGACGATTTTCCATCAAATTGGGGAGGTTTTATTTTGTGTCGTGTGCCCTCGAGGCCAATTTTCGAATCCACTACTTCTAGACTGTTTCTGCTTACGGTTTTTGATTGTGTTTCTCCCTTTTGCATTATGACTACCTGTTCTTTTATTTTGCTGATCTCACCTTCCATTATCTGTTTTAGCTCTTCTATCCGCGTTTCATTTTCGACTATTGTCTGCTTTAGCTCTTCCATCCGAACTTCATTTTCAACTATTCTCTCTTCGAGCAGTTCTGATTTTTTCTGTACCATGCTTTTCAAATTTTTTTCTAAGGATTTACAATTTTCCACTAATTTGTCTTCTGGTGTTTTAGAATTTTCTAGTAACTTGTCTTCCAAGTTTTTAGAATTTTCTATTAGTTGTCTTCTAGGTCTTTAGGATTTTCTAGTAATTTATCTTCTAAAGCTTCTTTCAAGTTTTCAGAATTTTCTAGTAATTTGTCCTCTAGCCTCTTAGCATTTTCTACTAATTTATCTTCTAAGGACTTAGAATTTTCTTGTAATTTATCTTCTATTTCCTTTAATAGCATACTCATGTCCCCATTATCAAAAACTTCAAACAAATAAGTATCGGGATCGTTACCTTCATTTATTAGAGCATCTCGTAGCCGTTGTATTAATTCACTTTTCTTTCCACTAATTTCTAAATCCCTTTCCTCATGTTCTTTTTTTAAGTCCGCCACTTTCAACTGGTCCAAATTCACGTTTTTAAACATTGTCAGTCTAATTATTTTCCACTTCAAAAGTTCCACAAATACACCTACACCTGTCACCTTTGTAATGTTTTTATTTTCACACTCGGGTTCAATTCAGTTCTTGAATTTATTTGAAAACACAGTCAAACTCACTCTAATTTATTTCCACGACTTTAATACAATTAATATTCACAGAAACTACTGTTTACAATTTATCTTAACTATTCAATACGACCGTCGAAAACTGAATGCCTCCTGTCGCCAGCTGTTCATATTTATATATTTATCTCGGAATTGTCTGGTACGTCCACGAACCATCGGGAAACTCTTTCATGTTCTGGAAGCTTTAAGGGAATTCCCAGTAACGGCAGCGGTCCGCCTGTTGAGAGACAAACATTTCGGGTTCCCAGAATTTATCGGAATAATGTCCCTTGCACGAATTGGTTGATGGCCGATTGCACCAGGTGTGGGATAAATTCTCGTAACAAGCTGTACTTTTTTGGAGAATACTTTCTTGTTTCCAATTGCTTAACTTTCACTAAATTTGTTTGGAACAATTAAGTAATTAACTTTATTACAAACTTAAATAAAACATTTTTAAAAAAGTACTAACCTACTTCCCAATATTACTAAAAAGATGAGAATTAATCACCCCCTTATTACTAGTCTACTAATTCATCAAACTTGATTATTCCTTAAAGGTTCTCGTTATATATTGTCAGAATATTAAATATGTGAAGTAGTTTTCAATTATTATAATAGATGATTAGAAGAATGAAATGCATAACTTGAAATGGCGTTTATCTGGACACCTTCAGACCGACCCCAACACTACCTTGATCTTAAAATATCCATACCCATACAACTCGGTTTACTGTGTAAGTAGGACCATAATAATAAATTAAGAATATCTGCGCTTTTAGAAAATTAATAAATTAAGGCGAATAAACAATCATAACACCCAATTAATAAAAATTCTTGCTCCTCGCTCTAAAAAAATTCGAATTGTGTTTGCCATATTTTAAATTAAAGGCATGACGTACGTCAGAAGTTTGAACACCACAAAAAACACAGCGTTAGCGGCTGTAGTTACCCGTTACTAACTTCTGGAGATGCAAAGCACAAATATCATGGCAAGACTAGAAAGAGAGGGGAATAAGAGAGCATAATGTTAATCTTAAGTTGTTTCTAATGATTGAGGACGCTAATAGTTATTCTGAATGTACATTTGGGCCTTTCACTCCACACAATGGTCTGTGTTTGATGTGACGCTTTGATTCCTCATCAGGAATCGTTGTCAACCAATGTTTTTTGTTTGTTTTGTTTTGTACTAAAGTTTGTTTAATTTGTCACTGAATTGTAGCTATTTGAAAATTACGCAATAGATGTCGAAATTTGTGAACTGTGAGAAACGTTATTTCAGTTCAAAAGTTTGTTGTTTAATGCATTTCTCAGGATCCTGGAACAAGTATCAAATTCCTCTGCTTTATGGTCCCGAAATGTGTCTCGAGCTTCATACTTACAAGATTATCAAACAATAATTTTAAAACTGTTACGAGGAGGTATATCGAGATCATAATAGTGAATCAACTGCCTTAAGCTTTTTCGCTGCTTGGAACCATTCAACGAACTTTAATACTTTTTATGTACATTAACCAAAAGTTTTCGCTGGAACTTTTAGTGATTTAAATTTCATATTCTCACTTAACGCCAGCAGAATTAAATTTCTGAAATGCTAAACGAAAGAAAACAAAAATCCGTTCTAGTTTATTTTCGCGACTCATGCATATAAAATAGCTCCAGTTTGCTACTCAGGACTGCATGAATAAATTATGCCTATGGCGTAAAAAATAGTTTGTTGTTCCTTGTAAAATCAAGCACACGATACGACTATTCCGCACCGTTGCTTTCGTTGTGAGGAAAACGCAGTTTTGCTTTAATCTGGCCGTTATTTTTGCTATTTTTCATTAGCAGGAAGAACGAATGTACAGGGGGTATAAAAATCAAGAGATAACGATAATTAAAAATTATTTTAAAATAGAAGGAATTCAATTGTGACTCATATACAGTCCGTAATACAGAGGATGCATAGATCTCAAAATATTCTTTTCGGAAATTTTCTATGATGTATGCTTTTTATTACGTGTGCTTGTTGCATCGTTTCACCATAAACTAGGAGTATATCGGACACTTTATATTAAGAATAATTAGTAAATTTTTGCACAACTGAAAAAATTAGTTTGACTTCTATAGTATCCTAATTTACAATTATATCAAATTTATTTATTTTTCAATAGATGGAAACCTGTCAATAGTTAAGTTATTATTAAATTACTTATTTCACTCAGTTACAAATTACAAATTAATCCAATCACTGAAACTTTTCCCCTCCGAATTCTTAAAAACTAAATATTTTAGCATTGGTACGTAGGCATAAACTGTTTTTGACATTTTTAAAGAAAAATCAACATTTTCAAACAGTATTTCGCGAATAACTCAAAAACTACGCTATTTATGAAAAAAATCTAATTTATAAAAAATTACCTTATAACAACAAAGAGATCTGGTTTGATGAATACTCCATGTGAACTAGAAAACGAGATATAGTTGGAGGAAGATAACTTTTTCGCGAATAAGAGAATCGATTCTCTTGACGACAGATAACGGAAATATGGTTGATAATAAGGATAAAATAAAAAAAAACTTTCTAGTGCTTGAAAAATGCTCTAAAATGAACAGTGATTTGGACTATAATTATAGATTTGTCGTTAAATATAGATCGGTTGCTCATAGTTTTAAAGAAGCAATGAGCTCTTAAAGTAGTACCGGATCCGTCGGAATTAAAACTAATCAAATACCTTTCATAATTAGTCCTATTTTCGTGCTTTTTATGTGATCATAAAGTCCGGCCTGTTTAGAATGCTTACTTTTATAAATTAGGGTCAAGTTTCAAAACGTATTTTTCAAAATTCGTAAAATTTATTTATTTTCATTGTTGAGTTTATCATTTGTTAGTGTAATTAATATTCAAAAATAAAGTTTTTATTGATGATGTCACATGCAGTCAGTGATATATTGATGATGTCTGTGATTTTCCTACCCATATTCCTAATATTCATAATAACTCTAAAACTAAGAAAGAGACAGAAAAATACAGAAGAACAATATAACTTTTTTATAAACAAATATTTAGTTTTTTTAAATTTTTGCAGCTTACAAATTTATGGGGATAAAGCAGCTTGAAATTCACATTTCAGCGAAAGGACATTCTTTCACCGTTTGACTATTTTGGCCATCGGCCTTTATAATACGAAGCAGTTGACGGGTATTATAAATAAATAGTCTTGTATCTCTTGAAATTAGTTGCATACGATAGCTTAAAAATTGACTGAGTTTTCGTAAAAAACAATCACATTTTTTCTGCTTTTTTTTCTCATTTTCAAGGCAACACGTCTTCACTAGATAACTCTATAGTTCTGTTATCTTATGACACTTGATTGAGACAGCGAGTTCGATCTGGACTCTAAAACAATTGAATCAGTCTTTTAGTGAAACTTGTAAAGTAGGAAGATTCAGGTCCCCACGTTCCATCTAGAACCTAATTTTCGTGATTAGTCCAATTAGTCGAAACGTTATCATTATAGGAAGCCAACTTGGTGATTAAAATATCTGAGCATTGTTATTCTGAAAACTATTGGTTGAGTTTACTGAAGAGGTTTTTGAACAGATGCATTACATGCATGATTTGTCTGATGGCAGATCGCCGGCAACTAGGCCCTACTCGATAGGCGAGCGATTTGCAAATGTACACAGAAGATTGACTGAACCAGGTAATAATGAAGTCAAATTATCAATTAAACTGGGCGCACAGAACTGCCTGATCACACCCAGGCATCTCACAACGACGGAAAAATACACAATCCTTACTAGAATACTTTTATAGAGTTTCAGAGTCTAGATCTTCCTGCTCCTCAAATCTCACTTGATAACTGAACTAACTAACTAACTGAATCCTAACCGCTTCCTGTAATTACGCCAGCCGCAAAATGAGACGCAGCTTCGTGACGTGACGTGAAATGAGTCACGGCTAGAATTTGTGATCCAAGTAAATGTATTTGACTGCGATATCTGGCAGTGCAGCGTGACGTGACGCGGATAATACTCACGGTGACCTGCGGAACCCAGTGATTATGCAGCAATCTGTCGACTGAGGTTTTTGTAGGAAATTTATCTGCCTTTGTCAATTAGATTCCATTTACTTAAATACTTATATGTAGAAGGGTTTATTTTCGATGTGGTATTTTTATGGCGAGCAGTGAGAGTTCACTGTAATTAATTAAAGTTGGAAATGTTTATGTTAGCGGAAGTAACAAGTTATGAGTGTTGGTGAAAAATTATCTGAGTGTTTATGACCACACGACAGAAGTAAACATTCCATTATGAACAAATCCTACAAAGTAATAACTTTCCAATATTTATTTTATATTTTATAAAATAATTTTCACATGTACAGTGTGGAACAGCCAAATGGAAAAAATTCGATAACGAATAACGAAGGGCGTTTTGGGAAAAGTGCTTGGACACTTCGATTTGTATTTTCAAATGGGCATTATTTCAATAAAAAAAATTATATTGGGTCTGTCATTTGACAGTGGCCAATGCCAACTTTCTTATTTTAAATGCAAGCCCCTGTATATTATTTATTTTTTGCATTCTCCAGAAAATTCTAGACATAATTCATGTACAGTGTCCTACACCTCTCTTCAACTGTTTCGGAAATATTAAATGTTTTCGGATTAATTACAAAAATTAACATTAAAAAAAGAAAATTACTTTATTGCACAAATTCGCTACATTACACTCAATAAATAATTCCCATTTAGCTCTTGATATAGAGATAATAAGTACAAACCATTCCTGCGTTCCTTTTTACTGATTTATAAAAAACAGTTTTGTTTATTTTCGTCAAAATTCATAGCCTTAGCATCTTGTTGTCTGCCTGCATGACAGTGATGATCAGTGTCAGTGCTATTGTCGTTTGAATTTCGTTAACTGTAGGTAAAAATATCAGAAAAATAGTTCATTTTTTCAAGTTTATATTTTCACAAAATAACCATTCTACAAATGATTGGTTATGGAGATAACACAAAGACACAAATGGAAGTTTCTCGCTTATTACCCGAAAATTTTCCAAATTTGCCGCCTGTATCGCAAGGAACAACTAGCAAAATAGAAAAGCAGTGTCGCGAGCTTGGTCATGCAAGATAGATAAGAAAGTAGCTGTCAACGCAAGTAATAATAGGACATTGGATATTATGCTTGAGTTTCAAGAAAATCCGCATAAATCTGATCGAAAAGCAGCCCCACTGTTGAACATTAGATACAGATCATTTTTCCAGTATTAAAAGAAACTAAAATGCATCCCTATAAAATGGGGCCGACTCAGTAGCTCATGGAAAACGATTTCTATAGGAGAACGTATTTCTGTGAATAAATGATGGTAAGGATAGATAACAATGTGATCCAATTAGAAAATGTTTTGGTTTCTGATGAGAGCACATTTACAATTCACGGTCATGTTTATCGTCAAAATTGCCGCTATTGGTCTAATGAGAATCCTCACTGGATAACATACGCAATATCCTGAAAAAGTTAATGTTTGGGCAGGAATTTTTGGAAATTATATCGTAGGTCCCTTTTTCATTGATGGCTACATCAATGGTGATAAATATTGCCAAAAGTACTGTATACAAACTCAACTTAGATGACATAAAAAGAGGCATCACGCTTGCGATTAAATCACGTGTGAGATGATGGGTAAGACATTTGCGACGAGCATTTTGAACATTTCCGACATTGACATTAACTGTTTTTTGTTTTTTTTTATATTATTAAGAAATAATCAGTATTACTTATTAGGTTTTTAGTGTAGTGTAGCGAATTTGTGAAATAAAATAATTTTATTTTTTTAATGTTAATTTTTGTAATAAATCTGAAAAAACATAATATTTCCGAAACAGTTGAAGGTAGCTGTAGGAAATTGTACAAGAATTATGTCTACACTTTTCTAGAGAATCCATAAAATAAATAATATACAGGGGCTTGTAGAAAGTTGGTATTGGCCGTTGTCACATGACACACTCTATATTATTTTTTTTGTTGAAAGAAAAATTTTTGGGAATTCAAATTAGTTACAATGACTTTTAGAACAATTACAAACTATTGGATGAACAGAAAAACAATTTAACGTAATTTTTATTTTCATAAAAAAAAATTATAATATATGCGACTTTTCTTTGGAGGACTACCCAAAATTATTGTCTAAATAACTAAATTTAAGATAATAATGATTTTTTGGGGGATTTGTTCCAATAAAACCATCAAATTTGCTGTAATGCATCATTTCTCGAATCATAAGAAATCTTTTGTGTAGAGCGTTCAATTGTCTATAGAAGTAAGCGAAAGGAGCCTAGCAATAAAATTCATAAGGTGCAGAATTAAAAATTTCCATGTTATTCTTATGGAAACTAGTAAAACGCGATCTGGACAGTTTTAATATTCATATTAAGGGCTCAAATTTTAACTGGTATCTTTTTAAGTCAAATGGAAACTTTTGAGCCTGTTTGCAAGAAAAAAATGTTTTTTCTTTTACATATATATATATATATATATATATATATATATATATATATATATATGTTCTGAGAGGCTTCCGCGGTCATTACTAAATAAATAAACTTAAATCTATAATGTTTGTTTGCTTATCTGCATTTGATATTTGACACAAATAGTAGGTTGAAAAAATTATATGAGTCCACAAATGGCGAGGTTCCATAAAAAAGTGATTAAGTTAAACAATTTATCACATTGCAAAAAAAAAATAGAAGCACATCGAGAACTTCGAATTCTTGCAAAAACTTCCCTATCTCAACACCTTTCCAAAGATATATCACACGTATTGGAAAGTAATCAGTATCGTATTAAAATTAGCATCCGTAGTGGTAGAAGCCGGTTTGAACAAAATAAAACATTTAAAAAAATATATAACCGAGTTTCACCTATAACTAAAAAGCTAAAAATAATTATAACAAAATACAACTATAGCAAGTAAATAACACATTTAATGTTGTTAGGTACCTACCCAGGAAGTAAAAAATGTAAACACTGAAAGGTGCTCATTCTAATTACATACCAATCTAGTATATTTTGAAGTCGGTGCCAAGCAAATCTAAAATCCTTCAGTGCGTACTTATCTACTACCTCATCAAACTTGATTGTTGCTTGGCACCAACTTCAAAAATATAATAGATTGGTAGGTAATTAATTTGTACAGAATGAGCACCTTTTAATCTTTACATTTTTTACGTCATGGGTAGGTACCTAACAACATTGAATGTGGAATTTTTTTGATAGAGTTGTATTTTTTTATAATTATTTTTAGCTTTTTAGTGATAGGTGGAAGTCGGTTATATTTTTTTAAATGTCTTATTTTCAGCTTTTTAATTTTTTTGAACTCAGGTCGTTTTCATTCTTTATTTTTTATTTTGTATTTATAACCTTAATAGACAGAACCAGATAACATCGAAAGGCTCAACATTACACTATGATACATTTTCATTTAAATTGGCAAAATATATTTATGCCTTATGGACCACGCCATGTAACCTTTTTTCAACTTTTTTTGACAACCATCCTGTACATACGACTGCCTCCGGACAAGCATACATTTCAAATCCGTCTTATATTTCAACCATAGTATAAAATTCCTTGTGGGCTACCCCATAAATTATTTCATTTTTAACATTTTACATTATCGCCTTTGTAACATTAATTCCTCTCCACACTTTATGCAACTTCTTATGGGCTATGAAAGAAATATTTTATTTATTTTAATCACACTGTATAAATATAATTCAACTACAGCATATATTTCAACTATGCTGTATATGATTTGTTTATGTCCACATCATATAACGGTTTTTTAATCACCCTATATGATTTTAATTTCACTTTTTTTCTAAACTTTTTAAACCACCAAACGTCCAGTCCACCCTAGTATTCCAACCATCCTGTATATACGGCTGCCTATCACTCTACCCTGTCCTATATTTCAATCATCATATAAATGCAACTCATTCTATCACTTTAATTTGTGGTTTTGTTTGCTATGACTAAACACCCTCTGTATAAACGCACCATATAGCAGTTTAGAGTTTGACATGTGTTGTCATGAATTTTCTAGTAGGCCGGAAGAATGTGACAACCAAAAGCCCCGTCTTCGCAAAATGGAAAAAATTGCATTTAAATAAATAAATTTTCCTGGTATACAAACAAAACGAGCTTGGTACTCATTGATTTAAGGAGTCGAAAATGCTATGATTTATTACCTATATGCTTGAGATACAGAAAATTTTCAAATTCACAATTAAAACTTCCAGTGCCTAAAATTACCGCACAATTGCGTTGGAAAGTATATGAGATCACCTAGGGATCTTCTTTAATAGATTAAACGTTAAAAAACTGTACACATCCATAAGGAGTTTTCGAAAAATCAACTAATATGTTAGGGATATTGGTCGGTTTCCATGCACGCATGTGTTAATTCACAAATTTCATCACTTTACCAATATAATTTTTTTCCAAAATTTGAAGTTTCACCAATCCGGATTATACTCTATTAAACAAGACCATATCATTCAAAAGGGTTCACCACAGGAGAAGATATCAGGTAACATACATATAAAAAAAAGCAAACAAATATGCGACGAACTGATAACCTCCTTCTTTGGAAGTCGGTTAAAAATATATAACAAACTAGCCGTTACAACAACTTATGAAACATATGGGTTATCCTATATAACAATTTTTACAATTTTTTTTGGAATATCCTACTTAACTATAAATCTACCAATACCGAATATATTTCACCCAAACTGCAAGTGCTTATGGGCCACCCTATATAACAATTTATTTCGACATTTTTTTTAATCACCTTGTATAACTAACTCTACTTCACCCTATAGTGCAACCATCCTTAACATGCCGCTCTTTATTTGTCACCCAATATAACTTTTTTTAATACCTGCTTATAACTATTCTGCACCCTATATTTCAGCTATGGAACTGCTGATGGTCTACGCTATATAACAATTATTTCTGATATTTTTTTGAGCCAGCTTGTAAAGTACAATTTCTCTCCACACTATATTTTAATCACACTGTATAACTATAATTTTACTTCGATCCACGTTTCATATATTGCATATATGCAACTGCTTTACAAAAAAAATTTATCCAACCTGTTTAAGTATAATTCTACTCCACCCTGTATTTCAACCTCATTGTATATACAACTACATAACATTTTTGTACCTCCCTGTATAACTACAACTACAACTGCTTATGGGCCACCCTATATAACAATTTTATTCAACATTTGTTTTAATCACCTTGTATGTATTACAACTAACCTGTATACGCTGCTGCTTATTGGTCAACCAATATAACATTTTTTAAGGACTTAACTATAACACTTCTCCACCTGATAATTCAAGTATTCTATATGCGCAACTGATCCACGCTATTTTACAATTTTACCTCATACTTTTTTAACCACATTATAAAGTATAATTTTTCTCTACACATCATTTAAAGCACCCTTCATTTGCAACTTTTTCTAACCTTGTTTGAATCTCATTTTGTAACTATAACTTTACTGCGTCCCATATTTCAGACTCTATAAATACAACTGCAATTAAACAAAATTTTTTTACCAGTTATTACCCACCCTGTGTAATTATAATTGTACTCCACCACATATTTCAACAACCTTGTATAAGCAACTACTTATTTGCCACCCAATATAACATTTTTGTACCACCCTGTATCTTTAAAATTCTACTCAACACTGTAGTTCAACCATCCGGTAAATAAAACAGCTTGTAGATCATAACATTTCTTTATAATACTTTTTAAACCCACCTGTATAACTGTAATTATACTCCGCTACATATTTCAACCTTCCTATATATGCAATTACTCGTGGATATAAAATATTTTTTTAACACTCTATAAATTATAAATCCACTCGATCTCATATTTCAACCACTCTGTATAACCAACTTCTTCAAACATTTTTTCAACCCATTTCATAACTATAATAACTCAAGAACATGATTCAAATCTCATTTTTTTCTAAAAAAATTTTCTACCCTTATTTCAACCATATTATACATGCATCTATTCATGAGCCAAACAATATATCATTTTGTTATAAACCCTATGTAAAAATAATTCTACTCCGCCGGTTTATGAACCACCTGGTAAATGCAACTATTTATCGCCCACTCAAGTTAACTTTATTGAATCACCCCGTATAATTAATTCCACTCCCCCTTATTTTAACCACATTGTATATATATGCAGCTGCTTATGGTACACCTAACACAACTTTATTTTTAGTTTTTTTAAATCCATGTCATTCTACTACTAAGTTTTCTATATATAGAACATCTTGTAAAATTACGGTTAACATATCAGTTTTCCCCTTATTTCAACCACATTGTATATATATAAAGTTATATTAGGTACAGCTAATATAACTTTTTTTAGATTTTTTAAATCCGTGTCATTCTACTTCGCACTAAGTTTCTTATATATAAAACACCCTGTAAAATTACGGTTGATATATTAGTTTCCCCCTTATTTCAACCACATTGTATATATTAAAAAAAAAATTACGGGTGATATATCATTTGACTTGTTCTAAATCGAAACATGTTACGTTGGCATATTCCGAATTTTGAATAAAACTTAAGCTCATTCAAGTATCTAACATTTGGTGCTTGCTGTGGAACCAATACAGTATTTGTCTTATCCAACATGGTAGAAGTTTTTTCGCTATATCTACCGTTTCTGTCAATTTAAGTAGATAAAATATCTACCAGATTTTAAGTCCAACATAGGCTTTGCAAAAAAAAGTTTTAGCACAATCAGTTCAGTAATTCTTACGTGATGCCCGAACAAAGAAACAAACAGAGAAACTTACAATTTTATAATAGTATAGATTTTTGCAACATGATGTATGTTCTATTTTTTGTATTTCTAGCCTTGTAAGATATAATCTCAAATTTTATTATACTTATTACTTTTCAACACGATATATCGTTGGTAAGAGTTTGAAGTTCTCCATGTGCCTCTATTTTTTTTGTAATGTGATTTAACTTACTCACTTTTTTATGGAACCTCGCCATTTGTGGACTCATATAATTTTTTGCAACAAATATCAAATGCAGATGAGCAAAGATTATAGATTAGATTTAAGTTTATTTGGTGTAGATGCAGTGAAAAATTAAAAAGTTACAACAGCTCAATTGAAAAAATCTGAGTATTAAGAAAAAAAAATTAAATTAAGAAGAAAACAAAAACCGTAAGTTATCTAGATGTTATATGGGCTACATAATATAGAACATGAGCCCATCTATCTGGCCTCCAAGTTTGGCAAACCTTCTACAAAACACCCTGTATATATATGTGTATATATATATATATATATATATATATATATATATATATATATATGTTAAATCATAATTCATACACACACGTGTTGCTTACTCAGCAAGTAACCGTGAGAAGCGTATGATTTACTATTTCACAATATCATATTACGTTAACGAGATGACAATTCTCAGTATAATCCCGTAGACGCTAAATTGCAGATTTTATCACCTCTTGAATTGTATAAATACTTAATAATTAACTGTCTCGTCGGAGATCATTATAGTAACTTGTGTAAGGCGTAACTCGGCCTGTTTAAAATTTGAAATTTGTATTTAAATAAAAATAATTTTTTTTAAAAGGTAAATTTAAAAGAGTTAATTTAAAAATTGGCGCAGTCAGTAGGATTGTTTAAACACAGTTTAGGCAATTCCTAAAAATTGTGGTGAATTTTAATTCTTCGTTAAACAAACGAACCCACGGTAAGCGACAGCAGCTGAAGGCCAAGGACACCAGGAACACGCACATACCACTCACCAGTGTACCAGCCAACAGACGTCGACTGCCATACGTAGCATTAAGGGCCCTAGATTTAAGGACAAAAGCAGGCGACACCAACTGAGGCCAAAGGCATCAAGGAACACACACCCTAGAGGACGCTCACCGGTGCACTAGCCGCAGAACAAGTCAAATGTTTGGAAGGTACATGTAAGTACTGAAACGAATCATCACGAAATATTATTTTGATCATTTTAATAAATATTGATTTTTATTATTTTAATACATTGATTTTTATTATTTTATTACATTGATTAATATTGAACTACATACATTTTTATATCATTGATGTTCTATCGTTATAATTTTTAACATTTAAAACGTTCACATACTAAATATCCACAAATATTCACACACTACTTTACACGTTACTGATCGCCCACAACCCATACTAACACCATCAACAACATCTGAACGAATTATAATTCCATCTATAATTCTGTATTTTGCAACATCTCAAAAACATATTTTAATAGATTATGCCGGAAACAAGGGCGCAAGGTTCCGTTGAACCCTACAAATTATCCGAAATTTTTGCCATCATACCGGAGTATGATGGAAATCAAATTTTCTTTAAAACTTTTATAACAAGCTGCAATACTGCTTGCAGCATGGCTGTAGACAATCAACTTACCTTAGTAGTGCTACACATTAAAAACAAACTTCGCGGTAGAGCCGCAGAATTAGTAAACTCGCGTAACGCGGATAATTGGCTAGACATCCGTACATTATTAGAAAACCACTTTGGCGACTCAAGAGATTTATCGGCATTAATACAAGACCTCCAGAGGATGAGACAAACAAATGAGTCACCTCTGACTTTCACAGCTAGATTACAAACGCATTTAGCTAAAATGTTAGCCTCCGTTAACAAACAAGTGCTAACGACAAAAGAGAAACAAGCCCAAAGCGACCTTATAGAAAATATGGCCCTTAATAGCTTATTGTCTGGTTTAGAACCCAAGATAGGTCAAATCGTACGAGCTAGTGACCCTTGCGATATACTAACCGCTGTATCCAGAATTAAGCGCGAATTACAATTACACCATTTAGAAAACCAAAAGTTTCAAGCCGTCAGACAACCACCAACTCCAATCCGTAAACCGATGATTCCTAAAAATATAAAACAATGCTCATTTTGCAAACGCTCAGGGCATACGTATATCGAATGCCAGGCAAGAATGAGACATCAAAACCCTCCTGGACAGAATTTTCGTCGACAATTTCAAAATTTCAGAAACACCCAACAATCTGTCTTCAACTAGTACACAACCGCGACCAATAAACCAACTTCCCCCGAATTCAAATCAAACCCCACAAGCTTCAGGTCAATATCGACCAAACCCTAACTATTTCAGACAGCAAAGAGCTCATCATGTTAACAATCTCGAAAACTATGCACCATACGACCATTGCGATACCGCATATGAACAACAATATGACCGATATGATTATCAATTGACTGACGACCCTCATCAATACAACTTTTCCGAAAACTACTCATCCGTACCCGATGAACAATGCGAAACAGTGACTGACGAATATGCAAACTATCCCTCTTATGAACCAACATTAGACGAACCAAGACACCGGAATTTTCGCAAACCCCTCCAGAATTCGAAACCACCCGAATTCGAAGTACCAATACTTCCAATGAAATCCCTGAACTTACAAGAAGTTCAACCCAGCTCTTTCAAGACAGAACAGCAGTTTCTGTAAGACCACTCGTGTCCGTTAATTCGAAAAACTTATTTTATATTACTGATGCTTCCAATTCTTACAAACATTTAATCGACACAGGTGCAGGACTTTCTATTTTCAAACCCGAAACCTCTAACAGATTCCCAGAAAATGTCGTAATTCAAGTAATTACAAACGAAAAAATTTTAATTAATGCATCAACTCTCGTACCCTTCAATATCAACGATCCCCACAAAGTGTATATTTGTAATTTAGATATAGAATTTGATGGACTCTTAGGATCAGACTTTCTAGAGCATTACGATTCCGTAATCGCCTTTAAAAATAAAGAACTTATAACCAACTTCAAGTCACTACTCCTATACAAAGTAACTAACGAAACTATCAACCCTAACTCGACACTTTCTACCCACCAAACCAACATTTAACGAACTCTTCAGTAACTCAAATTAATATGCTAACCATTGAACCACGAACCGAAAAAATCTTTAAACTCAAAAGCAACCTGAAAAATACTGATGCTGTACTAATAAGTACCGAACAAGACAAAGTTCACATCCCAAACGCCATAGTAAAAATTGACAGCAACGGCGAATTTTTAACATCCGTTCTAAACACGAACGCCATTCCAAAAACCTTCGTTTTCGAAAAAATAATATTAGAACCTTTACAAACGGATAATGTTTACAGTTTTAACAAATACCAAAATACAAATATACAAATTGACAGACGAAACGAAATAACCAACCAACTTCGCCTCGAACATTTAAATGACGAGGAATGCGAACTTATTGCCCAACTCTGTCTCGAATTCTCAGACATCTTTTACTTAGAAGGTGACCAGTTGACATTTACTAACGAAGTGAAACACTCCATCGATACCAACAATTGCAAACCCATCTTTACTAAGTCCTATCGTTATCCCCATATCCATAAAGAAGAAGTTAAGTCACAAATTTCTAAAATGCTTGACCAAGGCATAATCCGCCCTTCTAACTCCCCCTGGTCTTCCCCAGTCTGGGTCGTACCCAAAAAATTAGATGCTTCAGGTAAGCAAAAATGGCGTATAGTCGTAGATTAGCGCAAACTCAATGACCAAACCATAGGCGACAAATACCCCCTTCCAAACATTTCCGATTTATTAGATCAACTTGGACGTTGCCAATACTTCACAACTCTCGATCTTGCATCGGGATTCCACCAAATCGAAATCGACCCAAAGATATCCAGAAAACTGCATTTGCCGTAGAAAACGGACATTTCAAATTCGTCCGAATGCCTTTTGGATTAAAAAATACCACTTTCCAACGCGTCATGGACAATTTACTTCTAGGTATGCAAAACGAAAGATGTCTTGTCTATATGGACGACATCTTCTCGCCCACAATTCATGAGCACAGCCTTCGACTCACAGAAGTTTTCAAACGCCTTAGAAAATCTAACTTAAAAATCCAGCCCGATAAATGCGATTTCCTTCGCAAAGAAGTGGCATATTTAGGACACCTCATCACTCCCGATGGCGTAAAGCCAAATCCTAATAAAGTCGAATGTATAATAAAGTTCTCTCAACCTCAAAATCAAAAAGAAATTAAGTCATTTTTGGGATTAGCCGGCTATTACAGGCGCTTTATCAAAAAACTTTGCAAAAATCTCTAAACCCCTCACGAGACTACTTCAAAAAGATACACCATTCCTATTTGATTCAGAGTGTACTACATCTTTTAACGAATTAAAACAGGCATTGACCTCAACACCAATATTAATATATCCAAACTTCAATGAACCATTCGTCTTAACTACAGACGCTAGCGCTTTTGCAATAGGTGCTGTATTGTCACAGGGACCGATAGGTAAAGACCTACCTATTGCATACGCCTCCAGAACTTTATGTCAAGCTGAGACTAGATACTCAACGATTGAACGAGAACTCTCTTATTGTATGGGCTGTCAAAACATACAGGCCGCTAATTTTTGGCCGTAAGTTTCAACTAATCACCGATCACCGCCCGTTAACCTGGCTTTTCTCCATCAAAGACCCAGGTAGCCGACTCGCAAGATGGCGACTAAAGCTTGAAGAGTATGACAATGAGATAATATACAAACCCGGTAAAATCAACAAAAATGCAGACGCCTTATCCCGTATAAAAATCAATAACTTTAACAAATGTACTAAATTTCAATCAAAACATGAACTAGTAACATTCCCAATACTACCACTTAACGAAGACTCAGATAGTGACGTTCCCGAAGACAAAAACAACGAAATCAATCCGGAACACTTATCTCGCGAATTCAAAAGCTTCCTTGAAAGATACCAAACTATTTCCTTGATCGACTACGGTAAAACCTAATTTTCTAATGGTCAACTCCTCGACAAAGAAAATAAAAACATAATCGTATTTCCACAACAATCGAACCTCCAAGATTTTCACAATAAAATATTTGACGATATTTTTGAAGAAAATGCAGACTTTCAAACTTTTAGCATCAACGGTTATTCAAGTGAAACTGTACGAAAAAAAAAATATTTTATCATACCGATTCCATCCGACCCGGAAATTATTAACGAAGTATTATTTGCCTCTCTCTACAAAAACAAAAACCTCTTAACACCTCAAGTAACCTATTGCGTAGAGAACAACATTGACCTACCCATATTAGAGATGCTCTCTTTTATTTTCGCAGACACTGATATAAAATGTTTCGGCAGAGTCACATCTGCCCTCTTCAGGTCGGTTCGCATAAATCGCGTAGCCTTCTGCTTTCGCTTCTAGTTACTCGAATACTAAGATTTTCAGGAGCGCGCACGGTGTTATATAGTCGCGACTCGGCGCCTATCAGTTGGCACCGTGAACGGCTGCGTGTGATTGGCCCTTGGCGCTCAGTGGCCACTCCTCCCGCTTGCTGATTATTTATGTCCGATTGAGTTGTTATAGGACGGGTCCGGGCCGGTACGGAGTTTAATAGAATTTTCCAACAATTCGATAAGTTCTGGACTTCAGTGCGTGCGTTTAGACTGTGAGGCCTCTTCGCTATTTAAATTGCCTCTCTTACGAGTCTTGATTTCGGATGTTCTATATTTGCCAGTACTCTGGTGTTCTCAAAGTCTATTCGGTGTGACGTCGTCTTGGCGTGTTCCGCAATGAATGTTGTTTTTTCCTGCTTTCTTATACCATTCTGGTGTTCATCATGTCTAGCTTGAATTCTTCTGTTAGTTTGCCCCACATAGGTTTTATGACAGTCTGCAGATAGAATCTCGTACACTCCCTGTTGTTCTAATCCTCGTCTTCGGAGTCCTCAACACCGAGCTGATTTTTCTGTCTTTATGGAAAATAGTATGGATAATGTGTCTGTAGAATTCTTGCAATACTGTCCGTGGTACCCTTGACATACGGTAAATAAGCCTTGGTTATTGGTGTCTCATGCTCCTCGTCTGTTCGTCTCGGTTTTGACTTTAGGGCTTTTTGAATATTTCGGTCTGTAAATCCGTTTTGTCTCAGAGCTGTTTTTAAACTGTCCATTTCCTGTTTGATGTTGTCCTGGTCAGCTTGTCTTTGTGACCTGGTTACTAAAGTTTTGAAGCCGGCTTGTAGTTGGGCTGGGTGGTGATGAGAATTAGCATGAAGGTATCTGTAGGTGCGGGTTGCTTTCCGATATACTGTATGGCCAAGGGTTCCATCTTCCTTCCTATTTATGAGAACATCAAGGACTGGCAGTTGATTGTTAGCTTCAACCTCCATGATGAATTTTATTTTGTGATAGATGCCATTAAGGTGGTCTAAAAATGTGTTGAGGTGTTCCCTCCCATTAGGGCAAATCACAAAAGTATCATCCACATATCGCAGCCATAAACTGGGAACCCTTGGCCAAACAGTATATAGGAAAGCAACTCACATCAACAGATACCTTTTTATCACCACCCAGCCCAAATACAAGCCGTCGTCAAAACTTTAGTAACCAGATCACAAAGACTAGCTGGCCAGGACAACATCAAACAGGAAATGGAGAGTTTAAAAAAAGCTCTGAGACAAAAAGGATTTACAGACCGAAATATTCAAAAAGCACTAAAGTCAAAACCGAGACGAGCAGACGAGGAGCATGAGACACCAATAACCAGGCTTATTTAGAGTATGTCAAGAGTACCACGGACAGTATTGCAAGAATTCTACAGAGACACATTATCGATACTATTTTCCATAGAGACAGAAAAATCAGCTCGGTGTTGAGGACTCCGAAGACGAGGATTAGAACAACAGAGAGTGTACGAGATTTCATGTGCAGACTGTCATAAAACCTACGGGGGCAAACTAACAGAAGAAGTCAAGCTAGATGTGATGAACACCAGAGTGCTATAAGAAAGTAGGAAAAAACAACACCCATTGCGGAACACGCCACTACGACGTCACACCGAATAGACTTTGAAAACACCAGAATACTGGCAAATATAGAACACCAGAAATCAAGACTCGTAAGAGAGGCAATTAAATTAGCGAAGAGGCCTTACAGTCTAAACGCACGCAATGAAATCCATAACTTATATCGAATTGTTGGAAAATTCTATTAAACGCCTGCTCGGACCCGTCCTAAAACAACTCAACCGGACATAACTAATCAGCAAGCGGGAGGCGAGACCACTGAGCGCCAAGGGCCAATCACACGCAGCCGTTCACGGTGCCAACCGATAGGCGCCGAGCCGCGACTGTATAACACCGTCCGCGCTCCTGAAAATCTTAGTATTCGAGTAACTAGAAGCGAAAACACAAGGCTAAAAGTATTATGCGAACCGACCTGAAGAGGGCAGATGTGACTCTGCTGAAATGCCGTCATTTTACCATCGATCCCGGCAGGGATCAGTTATCAACTGCGCAGATGAATTCCCGCAAACCACCTAATATATATATATATATATATTGGCTAGGTTCCGGGTGAGAACCGCGTCTGAATTTATTAAATATTCGACGTTTGTACTCCTGCTTTGGAGCCATTATCAAGAGACAAAAGTGAAAAAAGTTTCAGAGTGTAGATCGAACTCGGGGACTCAATCTGTCTACTACTCCCTAAGAGTCAATAGGTAACTGAGATGAATGTGAATCTGCTCTGCTTCTTTTATTTATAGTTATCGGTCGGTAAGAAGGGGATGTCACGTGATGAAGATGCTGTGTTCTGATTGGTTCGGTGTTGGTGTACTTGTCTGGTTTGTTTAATTTGGCAATTACGGAGGTCCATGCTCTAGGAAGGCGGGAGCTGTCATTGCGTCGGTTTAAACAGAGGGTCGTTTCTCTGTTTCTATACCTCCGCGAATAGTGGATGCCCTAAGGGAATTGAGAGATATGGTAGTCCTACTGTCCTTGAAATTGATAGAGTGTCCTGTTTGGATATGATGATGCACGAAAGCTAAAATCGGATGTTTTTTTTTGTGAACTGACAAAGAATGTTCATATATTTTATGGTTGACTCGCCTCTTTTGTACGATCGATGTAGCTTTGTGGGCAGTAGCGACATGGAATTTCGTAAACTACTCGATCCTCGTTAGGTAGTTTATCTTTAGGGTTCTCGGTTAAGTTGGCTATAGTTTGTCTGGTGTTGAAGACTGTCTTTATTTGATGTCGGTGTAGAATCCGTGCTATTTTGTCAGTGACTCCTCGAATGTACAGAATTATTCGCGCAATGTGGTCCGGATGACCGTTTTGCCGAAGGATTTGTTGAAGATTATTAAATTCGTTTTGTCTATTGTCAATATCTGTTAAGCAAAAAGCTCTAAGAGCCAAAGATTACATTACAGAACTTAATTGGGCAGGGTGATGGTGTGATTGGGAATTTAAGTATCGATTGATATGGGTTAGTCTTCTATAAACGGTATGTGAGAATCTGCCTTGGCGGTTTTTTGTTTTGAGGACATCTAGAAACGGGAGAGAAGAATCAGGCTCGATTTCCATTGTAAATTAAATGTTAGAATATATACCATTGAGGTATTGTAGAAGTCTAATGAATCTCTGCCATGAGGCCAGATGATAAAATTATCATCACCATATCTAAGCTATCAGGAAGGTTTTAAATTAGACAAGTTTAGGGCCTGGGTTTCGATTTGTTCCATGAAAATGTTAGTAAGCACTTGAGAAAGAGGTAAACCCATCGAGGCCTCACGCACATGTTTAAACAAAGTGTCTTGAAATGAAAAATACGTGCTAGAAGAACAGAGCTGTTCAAGTTTGATGATGTCAGGAGAGATATTGTGTTTTTGTTAAATATCTAACGTTTCTGAAATGGGGACATTGGTGAAAAGAGGTACAACATCGAAGCGAACTAGGACATTCTTTTGGGTAATTCTATAAACGCCTAACATATCTAGGAATGAAGAAGTGTTCTTTACGTACGAGCATGCTTGTTCGGCTAGAGGTTGAAGGATTTTGGCTAAGTAAGAGTCGAAACGTCGAATATTTAATAAGTTCAGACGCGGTTCTCACATGGAACCTAGCCCAGATCATAATAATGACAGCGGAAGCCTCTCAGTTTATATATATATATATATATATATATATATATATATATATTTGTTATTAAGTTTTCGCGGGCACTATATGTTTTAGGTGGTTTCCAGGTTTATCAGTTATCAACTACGCGGATGAATTCCCGGAAACCACCTAAAACATATATATATATATATATATATATATATATATATATATATATACTTTCCAAAATAACAAGAAAATCTGATGATGATATAATAAATAAATGTTATTGACACCACATCAACAAAATCTTATAATGATTGAATAATCTGTTCGTTGATCACACTCTGCTGTTCTTAATTAGCCTTTTCAGAATATGACAAGTTCATTTATCAAGGCGTTTGCATCACTGACATTTCAACTATTGGGAAAAAACTTTCTTTATGTAATTTGTCAAAACTTTAGTACATCCTGACAGCTTGTTAAGTAAATCTTTCAACATACTTCAATTTGAATTAGATACTCAGAAATCAATCGTTCGTGATTAGTGGGTCATTGAGCAAAGATAATTACTGTAAGTAAATCCGAACTTCCATATTCGAAGGTCGTTTTAAAACGTCCTCGTCAAACGAGTGATTATCCTTAACTAGGAATCTACTTTCATTAATTTATACAGCGAGTTTATGACCAGATTCACTGTGCTATTGAAAAACTTTCAAGTATTCAACTATTCATAATTATGGCTGTATTTCAATATCCATCAAACCATGAATAAGCAACCGAACCGACAGGGTATTTACATTATATTCGATTGACAACTTCGCAATTATAACTTAATTCAACTGTCACAACATTCAAAGAACTTAATGAATTATTCACCCATTAATGATTACGGCGTTCGACATACTTACGAAAATTAATAGTCATTATGCACTCAATAACAACTTTTAACAACAACGAAATGCTGATGAATTGAGGAATAAGTTCGGTTCGAGGGGAGGAGATGGGACTTCGTGGGTGGAAATTTTACGTTACCTCAATAAACTAAACAGGAAATAGGAGTTTGAAATTTATTGAAAAAATTATAAATGGTTTATTACTGTTGATTTTATTAACATATTTACAAACAGAAAACAGTTTACCTTTTATATGACACATGGAAACTTACATTTAAAATAACATTAATGAATGAATGACCAATTATAAGGCACTAGGCAAAAATATTTGATTTTGTCAAGTTCTCAATATATTAAAATGGTATTAATTTATGCTCCAGGGAGTAAAAATACGAAGTCAACATAAAATAGTTGCTTACGCAAAAATCATGTGCTTCTTTAGTAGTGAGAAACAGAATGAAAAGCGATTCATATCTTTCTTATTTGTCATTTGAAATGAGAGGTATGTGTTAGTTTTGAAAATTTAGTTAAACAAATTAAAATTAAGGGAATAACTTGTGTTAAAAGTAATGGATTAATGTAGACAAAATTTGACTAAATACTTATAAGTCAAAAATTAATAGTTTGTTAATGTTTAAAAAAGTTGTAACACTTTTTTGCATTTTAGAAAACTTCACAGTTTTAAACAAAGTCTTAGCTATCCAACCTGTTAATAAATGGCATTTTGAGTTCCACCTAAGTAGAGATGCGCAAGCCTGATATTTTTAAACAACAGTTGTTATTGGGATGGAAAAACTGTAGAATCTTTGGTGTGTCACAGACATATAAACCAAAGTTTTGTATCCAGGACAAGGTATTTTAAATTATTTAGTAGAAGTTTTATGAGTACTGCTGTTGTTGACATAACAATTGGTACAATCACTGTGTCTTCATTTGAAATTCCAAATCCCTGTATTTGGCTATTTATTGAACTTACTTATTATTTATATTATTGTAGTTAAAGATTGCTCTGTCAATTAAAGTTGTTTTTCGAGAGACTTTATCTTATAAAACTATATCTGGTCTGTTGTAAACAACAGTCCCATCAGTCAGTATCGTGCGGTCCCAATATAGCTTGTAGTTGTTATTATTTTAAACAAATTCTGGTTTGTATATATAGTACGGTACTCTTACCGACTGTAATAGTTCAAGTGTCAGGGCCAGTTCATGGTGCAGTATTCATGCCACAGCATCATGTCGGTCTTGGTATTCAGTTGAAGCAAATGCTCGACAACCTCCTGTGATGTGCTGGATAGTTTCAGATGTTTGGCAACCATATCTGCATCTGTCGTTGCTGATAGAAGGGTCTTTAACGATGTACTTTAGATAGTTCTTAGTTGTAAGGACTTGCTCTTGGATTGCCAAAATACTTCCGTTTCAGGGTACATATGAGTAGAAATCAACCTGTAGTTCGATGCTGAACTGTCGACACATTCTTGGTTGACGTCATTTATATGTCTTCCATGAAGGGGCTTCTCTTATCCATTTGAACAGTTTCTGATCAGTTCACTCCTGGTACAATTGGACTTGTGCTGTCAGTCGCAGTGGTGTTGAGTCATTAACTTGGCATATGACTCTGTGTAACGTTGTACGTTAGACACAACACTTTGGATGGTAATTTTGAGCTTTTGTTAGTAGAACTCGAACTTTCCGTTGTAATTGTTCAATATCAGTCTAACACCAATTAACTATTCCGAATGAGTAACTGAGCACTGAACACGCATAGGTGTTAAATAGCCTGAAACAGACTTTTACGGTTAAGATTGGTTTTCAACAGTCGTCTTACCCGTCTATAGAACTATGCTGATAGGTCCTTTTGCATGGTGGTTTCATCAATACTTTGAGCCTGCTTTATTCCAAGATATTTATAAGCATGACATTCCACCATGAATTCAACTGAGGTGTCATCTCCCATTTCGTTGGGCCCCTGTTGTATTTTGCCTTTAACTATATTAACAGTTCGGTATTTGTCTAGGCGAAATTTCATATGGATGTCACTAGAGAATTCTTCTACTGTTTTAAGCATATCATGTAGCTGTTGCGCCGTAGCTGGCATCAACTTTAAGTCGTCCATGTATAACAACTATTTCATCTTTAATGCTTGTTCGTTGTTGTATTCGAGACTGAACCCAAAGTTAGTCGAGTTAAGTTTGTCTCTGCCTTGCCATGAACCCACTCTTCGCAGACAGAACCACAGCGGGCTGAGAGACTCTCCCTCGAAAATACCCCTTCTGATTGGGTTATTCAGAAAGATTTTGGTTTGCCAGGTGGACATGACATATTCTAAAATGTTAAGATTACAATTATTTACTTTTATAGAGAGCACTTTTCAAGAGTCATTCATGTGGAAGTGAACAAATGCCTTTTTGTAGTCTACACATGCTAAGTATAAATTTTGTCGTTTGGCGTGGGCTTGATTGCAGACAACGTAATCAATTGTTAGTTGTTCTTTGTACTCCATCGAGTTTTTCACGCATCCCTTTTGTTGTTCAGTAATTATGTGGTTCAGCTCACGATTGAAAAGGCGATGATTAATGCTCGACCTTATAAGTTTGTAAAATGTTGAGAGGCAAGTTATTGGTCGGTTCTTTGTGGGTATAGTGTAGATAAGTTGTTCTTTGGTAAGAGGTATGTAGCACCATGCGTATGGAAACAAGGCAACTTGTGTGGATGGATAATTATGTCATAAATAAGGACTATTAATTTTTCGTAGGTGGTGTAAAGTTTCTTTATCCAGTAAGTCTGCGCTCCATCTGGTCCTGGTGCTTCAAGTCGTGAAAGTGCTTCATTATGTTGAATGTGTCTTCCGTTGTAAATGGTTGGTGTTGCATCTTATCATCTTATCATTTTATCAGTCAGGTAGCTATGGAGATATGGGAGACTGTTGTAGAAAGTTGTGTTTTCCAGAATTGCTGGACGGCCGTTTTGCTAGGGTAGCTAAAGGCTTCATTATGTTGTTGTTGTTGAGTTTTCTATAAAACCGTTTTTCTGATTGTGTTGTCTAGTTTCCGTTGATTACTGTTTTGTACCTTCTCAATGCACTTAAGTAGACGGAGAGCTTTTGTCGTAGACTGTCCAGACACTGCTGATATATATGTTTTCTCCGTCCCACCGAAAGTGTATTCGGTTATTGTTCATGATAGTCTTGACAACTCTCTATATTCTGTCATTTCTGACCCCTTTTTGGTACTCGGTCAGTCTTCCAATATCTTTCCGAAGCCTTCATTGCCATGGTGGTATTCGAGGTGTTTGTCTAAATTAGGGAGTATCTTGCTTTGGTCTTGTTGCAACCCCAACTGTTTCGGAGATGGAAATTGCTGCACAGTAAATGATTGGCTACAGCGACTCTAAGTATTGGCACATAAACCATAGTTTGGCAAGATAAATTTGTGCATGGCCTGCAATACGATACGCAGTTTTTTAATTTGGGAAGAGTTGGGGTCTAATCAGTGGATGTGTTCCACTATACTCTATTCATTTCTGCTTGGATCTTCTCAAGCAGATCAGCGTTGGTTAGGTTCTTATTGAAGTTCTTGAGTCTCGTCTGCTCTTAGTGCCAAAGGTGTTTCAGGCACTGAAACTGTTGCATTTCGATCAAATACTTTGGGCTCAACTTCAGTCTTTATTGTGTCAGTTGTTTGGGCAAAATAAGGCCATTTCTCAAGATGACACGTTATTGATATGCGACTCTCTATTCGGTAACTTGAAGCTCTGGGTACTTACGACAGAACCCTTGATGGAGTATTTGGCGATATCGAGTCTTGTTCTGGCCAAGATTCGTCCCTCTGTAAAACGTGCGCATTATAAATTTACTCATGGCACTAGTTCATTTCATGCGCTCTTTTTTCAGTCCCGCTTGCGTGAGCGCTGACTGTTGATCCTGCGCGACACTTCCTGCGGGTGAAGTTTTCGTTCTCGTTTAACTCCGTTGATGATGTTCAAGTTGTTGCTGTGACTGTATTGGTCATGTCCAGCCCTGTCTCCAGACATGCCTTAGTGATCGCCAGACAATGGCTTTGTTCCCAGGCATCTACTCCGTAGCTTCAGTTTATGGGTGGTGTCACCAATTGAACCTGTTGACCCAGATAACTCGGAACCGTGGGGTTGTAACTTCCCAGATGAAGTGATTTAAACCAGACAATCCCGTGCGGGTTGTGGGGAAGTAAGGAAAGCTAGATAGTAGGTCAGCTGCCTCTTTATTCGCCTCACATGACAAGCGGTAGATTCCATAGTGCTATTCTAACGTGGCCACCAAACGGTTATGTGTTGTTGTTAATATTATTAGTAATACTTGTCTTCTAAACGCTGTTTGTGGCATATTCTTGATTGCTTTTATGTTTTTTTTTGGCAATAACACCACAATCGAAATAAAACGACGTATATTGAAGGAAAACCAAACGTTTCACAGTCTATTCTGACTTCGTTGTCAATGGCTTTTTATTTATTAATGTAAATTGCAAAATGAAAATTTGATTTATGAAATTTAAATTTTCAATACTGAAACTAATTTGCACGCACTATCTGTTGAACACGGGGTTCATGTTTTCATAGAAAAAAGACATTTATCCTCCTCCAAACATATTTTATATTAGAAAGGGACATTAACACACCTCAGAAAATCAAATTTCCGTTCTAGCGATGAAGAGGACAATTTCTTGTTTTCTACGTTACTAATTATAAATAGCTAGCTATCTTTGAATTTTTCTCAACTCTCTGATGCTGCAAACAAACCCTTTTCGTGTAGAACATGGCAGGTACCCGTATAATAAGTATAATAAGAGTTTAACATTTTCTTTCATTTCGTGAAACGTTTAGAAGTTTTATTGCTAAAACTGTTCAGTAACAAACACACATCAATCGATTAGCAAAATCATTTCTCTAAAAATAACCAGACTATGGCTTGGTCGAACGATGTAATGTCTAAGCACGTATCTAACTGATCGCCGTAGAATTAAAAAAAAAGTGGTGTCGTTAAATGCCTGTTAGTACATCAAAACCTAATATGCATTTAAAAACCCGTTCGCAGCATCGATGTAAAATAATAGAATAGCACATTGTCTATTGTTCCAGAGCGTTTTCCAAACAATAAGGTTGTTTGATAGTGCCTTTTGTGAGTGACGTGAATTTTTTATTAGAGGTTTCGAGCCAATATATTTTCGACAATGTCGGCGTATGAGTTATGAAAAGCATTTTCGATGACAGTGCTTTGAACTGTTGGAATTAGATTTCCTCTGTTGTCAATAACATATTGATAATGGCTTTTGAAGGTTATTAATTGGAAGTATTTGTGGTATTTTTGAATACATGGATATTGTGTGGTAGAAATCCTTTAAAACAAATAGCTGTTGATATTTCTCGGCAATAGGGCCTTAATTACAGCAGCACATACAAAATAAGTAGGAAAAAATGAAACTTATATGCCACTAATCACTACTACTAGGGATCAGTTATTAACTACGCGGATGAATTCTCGGAAACAACTTAACACATTTAGTGCCTGCGAAAACTTAAAAACATATATGTATATATGTATATACATATTATTTTGGTTCAGTTCCTTTCCTCTATCTACACGTTGGTTGCCTTTTTACTAAAGTTCTTTACCTTACTGTGCGTTATTATATTTATTATTTATTAATTTTACTTTATTGAGGGACATATTACCTACAGTAATTACATTTGTAAATAATTTAATATATTCTTTCTTACTAATTTAATTTTAGTCTCTATTTATTATTATCTCAATGAAAACTATAAAAATTTATTTTTGTGTGTGGTTTCATAGGGCTTACTTTCATTTTAACTATTCATCCGGCTAATGGATTGGAAATAGGCAGGCTTTTAGCAAGTTTTTTATGCAAACTTTATATGCAACAAATTTAAAATATGAAATCAATTAACTTTAATATACAATTACAGTACTTACGGTTTATCTTCTCAAGTGGTTTCTGCGGCTCCTTCTCTGAAGACACTGGCATTATCTTACTTCTTATGATCTTTACTCTTTGAAATGGACTTTAAAAATCCTCTTTTTTATTTACTATTAAACTTTAATTGATTTTTTTCTTTATAACTATTTTTATTTACTTTCATTTTACTTTCTTTTAAATATTCTACTATATTCATTTAACTTTTTCATTATAAAAAATTCACTTGTCCCAAAACAATTACAAGATACTTTTTTAACAACTATTTTAAAAACCATATAATTCTTTCAATGGTTTCAATCTTATTATTGTACTAATCATATTTTATACTCTCTACGAGGTGTCAATCCTTTGTACGCAAGACAATATATATTATATATCAATATAATACATATTGTTTCTGGTTAGGGAACCTTCATCAGTTGCGCTTCCCACAATTGAATGTCCTCTCGAACACTTCTTTATGCATTTGATGCATTTCGTTAAATTTGAAGACGCGAGATGTAAGACCGACATCTAGGATTTTCGAGAGAATCAGTACACAGAGGTTCCGAATCTGGAGCCGTTCCGTGTAATTGCTGTTCTCTCTCAACTCCTAGGACAGAATGTCACGATAAAATTTTTTCAGGTTACTTCACCTGTCAGAGATATTGAATACTCTCTTCGAGGTGTCATTCCTTTGTACGCAAGACAATATATATTATATATCAATATAATACATATTGTTTCTGGTTAGGGAACCTTCATCAGTTGCGCTTCCCACAATTGAATTTCCTCTCGAACACTTCTTTATGCATTTGATGCATTTCGTTAAATTTGAAGACGCGAGATGTAAGACCGACATCTAGGATTTTCGAGAGAATTAGTACACAGAGGTTCCGAATCTGGAGCCGTTCCGTGTAATTGCTGTTCTCTCTCAACTCCTAGGACAGAATGTCACGATAAAATTTTTTCAGGTTACTTCACCTGTCAGAGATATTGAATACTCTCTTCGAGGTGTCATTCCTTTGTACGCAAGACAATATATATTATATATCAATATAATACATATTGTTTCTGGTTAGGGAACCTTCATCAGTTGCGCTTCCCACAATTGAATTTCCTCTCGAACACTTCTTTATGCATTTGATGCATTTCGTTAAATTTGAAGACGCGAGATGTAAGACCGACATCTAGGATTTTCGAGAGAATCAGTACACAGAGGTTCCGAATCTGGAGCCGTTCCGTGTAATTGCTGTTCTCTCTCAACTCCTAGGACAGAATGTCACGATAAAATTTTTTCAGGTTACTTCACCTGTCAGAGATATTGAATACTCTCTTCGAGGTGTCATTCCTTTGTACGCAAGACAATATATATTATATATCAATATAATACATATTGTTTCTGGTTAGGGAACCTTCATTAGTTGCGCTTCCTACAATTGAATGTCCTCTCGAACACTTCTTTATGCATTTGATGCATTTCGTTAAATTTGAAGACGCGAGATGTAAGACCGACATCTAGGATTTTTGAGAGAATCAGTACACAGAGGTTCCGAATCTGGAGCTGTTCCGTGTAATTGCTGTTCTCTCTCAACTCCTAAAACAGAATGTCACGATAAAATTTTTTCAGGTCTTCAAATTTAACGAAATGCATCAAATGCATAAAGAAGTGTTCGAGAGGACATTCAATTGTGGGAAGCGCAACTGATGAAGGTTCCCTAACCAGAAACAATATGTATTATATTGATATATAATATATATTGTCTTGCGTACAAAGGAATGACACCTCGAAGAGAGTATTCAATATCTCTGACAGGTGAAGTAACCTGAAAAAATTTTATCGTTACATTCTGTCCTAGGAGTTGAGAGAGAACAGCAATTACACGGAACGGCTCCAGATTCGGAACCTCTGTGTACTGATTCTCTCGAAAATCCTAGATGTCGGTCTTACATCTCGCGTCTTCAAATTTAACGAAATGCATCAAATGCATAAAGAAGTGTTCGAGAGGACATTCAATTGTGGGAAGCGCAACTGATGAAGGTTCCCTAACCAGAAACAATATGTATTATATTGATATATAATATATATTGTCTTGCGTACAAAGGAATGACACCTCGAAGAGAGTATTCAATATCTCTGACAGGTGAAGTAACCTGAAAAAATTTTATCGTGACATTCTGTCCTAGGAGTTGAGAGAGAACAGCAATTACACGGAACGGCTCCAGATTCGGAACCTCTGTGTATTGATTCTCTCGAAAATCCTAGATGTCTGTCTTACATCTCGGGTCTTCAAATTTAACGAAATGCATCAAATGCATAAAGAAGTGTTCGAGAGGACATTCAATTGTGGGAAGCGCAACTGATGAAGGTTCCCTAACCAGAAACAATATGTATTATATTGATATATAATATATATTGTCTTGCGTACAAAGGAATGACACCTCGAAGAGAGTATTCAATATCTCTGACAGGTGAAGTAACCTGAAAAAATTTTATCGTGACATTCTGTCCTAGGAGTTGAGAGAGAACAGCAATTACACGGAACGGCTCCAGATTCGGAACCTCTGTGTACTGATTCTCTCGAAAATCCTAGATGTCGGTCTTACATCTCGCGTCTTCAAATTTAACGAAATGCATCAAATGCATAAAGAAGTGTTCGAGAGGACATTCAATTGTGGGAAGCGCAACTGATGAAGGTTCCCTAACCAGAAACAATATGTATTATATTGATATATAATATATATTGTCTTGCGTACAAAGGAATGACACCTCGAAGAGAGTATTCAATATCTCTGACAGGTGAAGTAACCTGAAAAAATTTTATCGTGACATTCTGTCCTAGGAGTTGAGAGAGAACAGCAATTACACGGAACGGCTCCAGATTCGGAACCTCTGTGTATTGATTCTCTCGAAAATCCTATATGTCGGTCTTACATCTCGCGTCTTCAAATTTAACGAAATGCATCAAATGCATAAAGAAATGTTCGAGAGGACATTCAATTGTGGGAAGCGCAACTGATGAAGGTTCCCTAACCAGAAACAATATGTATTATATTGATATATAATATATATTGTCTTGCGTACAAAGGAATGACACCTCGAAGAGAGTATTCAATATCTCTGACAGGTGAAGTAACCTGAAAAAATTTTATCGTGACATTCTGTCCTAGGAGTTGAGAGAGAACAGCAATTACACGGAACGGCTCCAGATTCGGAACCTCTGTGTATTGATTCTCTCGAAAATCCTAGATGTCGGTCTTACATCTCGCGTCTTCTAATCACATTTTCTCGAGAATTCTTTTTTGAATTATCTATCTATCATCCTTAACTAAATATACATAATTAAACATTAATTAAATTTTTTACCATCACTATATACAAATTTAAAATTACAAAATTCTTTACCTTAATTAACTTTGGCCTTTAGTCTTTCTTTTTCTGGCATAGTATTTTTCCATCTTCTTTCATGTGATCTTCTATTCTTCATTTCTTTAAATCAACCATTTATTTATATATTTTTATAAAATTCCACAATTTAATTTCAACAGTTCTTATCATATTTTCCATTTATCAATTTTACAGTTTTCTTCTTGTTTGGCACATCATTCACCACTTTATTTTCAGTAGATTGTTTTATGTGTTGCATAGCACTTCAGTTCATTTTAGTTTACAAAATTCGCAATATTGAACTCTATTGATTATTCATAACATCACAACATGGTTATAACTTACGTCAAACTTCAAATTATTCTAATCACATGGCAACTTGATTTTTTACGAAACTGTTAGATTGACCGTTATATCTTCCACGACGGTAAAATGCAAAATCTCTCGAATTTAGGGTGTCACCTGTATTTATTTCCTCGGAACAATTGCCATCTGCAACGCCAGCTTTGAGGTAAACACCTAACTCGATTTTGGAAATGTTTAATCAACAATTTGAATAAATTTTGATTTTTAACTATATGTTTTGAAAATCTCATTTTAATGCTGATTTAATTTTGAATAAATTGTTTGCTATTGCCTATGGCTCTATTTTGCTTTGCAAAGAAGATTGTGACCTTCGTATGTTATTGCAAACTGACATTTTCTTTTTCAATTTTCAAACTAATTATACATTAAAACTAATATCTATTTAACAATTTCTAGTCTATGTAGTTTCTTATTTCCTAATTATATGAAGGTTTCACTGGAACAATGTTTATGTTAGTTCGTTGCGAATGTTTGTCTTATGATATGGTTTGTTCATTATAGGTTCACTTTACACTGTCTTTATTTGTTTTTTATTTACCTTTTGCAATACTTATTTAAGTGTTTTAGATGCTTCACATTCTTAACTTTCTTAATTACCTAATTTATTATCTATTACAACATATTTTTGACTAGTTAAGTGAATTTTCTTCTGGAGCTATATCCTGCTTTGTATTTTCACATTATTTACTTGTATCACTGTCTTTTCACCTTATGTATTCTACTTGTTATGCTTAATTAACTTTATTATACCTTTTTAGCTAGTTTATAACATTTGCAAACTATACTGTTGCAATGTGTGATGAAGGATTTGATACTGCTTTGCTGTGCATCTGTCTATGAAGATATTTATTAAAATGAAACTAACTAACAAATTCTTTGGACTATATCATGGTAAGTCTTTATCCTATTCTCTACCTTTGTACTTAATTTGCATGTCTTGTATCAATTCTTCCTGGTATTAGATAGTTTTGTTATTGGCACTTTAAGTAAGGTACGATAATACATTTCCTCAGAGAAACAGTCTTATTTTGTAAATTCCTACCCAATAAGTTTTGATTTCTGTTCAAGTTAACTGATTTGATTCCATGTTATAATGTTTTGCTCTATTCATTGTTATTTCTGTATAGCTCTGCTTGTGTTTACATGTGTCTTATTGAAATGTCTCTAAAAATTGTTTATTTTATTATTTATTCTCTCAAGTTGAGGGCTTATTTCATTACAATTGTTATAAACTCAGTGGGTTCAATTACTTAATTTAATAAAAATACTCATATACACTCTCTAGAACTTTTATTCACACGTGAACATCAAATATTTTTAACAGCTGATTCTAATGCAATAACATCGAAACCGTAACAATAGCTAAGCTCTACTAAGTATTGAAATTAATATCGCCTTTTATAGCGTACGCCGAATTTTCTGGAAGTTCTACCTTTGTTCGCACAACGTCCAGATTGATAGTTCTTGCTAATTTTGACGACTATAGAAATTGATGTTTTTATGTTCTTTCGCCAGGGACGGAGTGGATACAAATTTAAATACAAAGAAGTATCATGTAATGCCTCTTTTTAAAGGTCTCTTTTTTGCCAATCTTTTGACAAACCGTTTTTTAAATCACATTAGTTTTTACAGAGTAATGCCAATTTAAACTTTCAAATTAAAATAATTATTATTTACATAGTATTTACATTATTGATATTGTATTGGCGTTAGAATTACCTTGTACTTAAATTAGATGTACCAAATGTCCGCCATTGTTGGTAAGACAATGGTAAAGTCGCAATTTTTGAGGCGTCTCTGGTGTCATCCGCTCACACCCCTCCACTATTGTACTTATAAATTCAGTTCAGTGGCGTTAGGTCGGGTGATCTTGCTGGTCATTCTATAGCGTCCCTTCTTACAGTCCAGTTATCTGGAAATATCTCATTAAGCTAACTTCGTACAGGAAAGGCATAATGTGGAGGTGCTCCATCCTGTTGAAAAAATAAGTTTTCTTCGCCTAGCAACAAAGTTCCATCTTGAGCTATTTGGTTTTCTAAAGATTCGGATGTAAAGGGATTTATCACATTTATCACATATTTATATGCATGCCTGTTTTCAATTACAATTAAAAAAATTAAATTTTTACGGTTTCTAGGTCATTACTCCGTAAAAAATAATCTGGTTTAAAAAAATGATGTAACAAAGCATTGACAAAAAAAGACCTATAAACGGAGGTATCACATGATACCCCTTTGTATCTAAACTTGTAAAACTGATATTCACCCCCGCTTAGGAGTTGAAACTGCAGGGTGACCTATACGTGTAAAATGTGTCCCACCGTAATTATAAAGTAACGTGTTTTTTTGTCTTTTTCTTTTAAAAATATTTTAAAATTTATTTTAAGTGGCTAGCTTTGATATTCAAGCCCTCTATTTTTTGCGTATCTGCTTTCAATTGGACATGCTGGTTCGGCATTGTAGTAGAATATAATCATCTACCTTATGTCATGGAATTGCGTACGGATTAAAAATTTCTGAAGAAAAATATTTGTTTTGCCTGTTTTGCTAAATAAGGAGCACCTCTCACAATGACAGTATTTGTATAAAACATGAGATTATGCACATACTTTATGTGTGAAAATATATGTAATGAACTATATACTCTTCAATATCTCACATCTTGCATTTCGTAAATCTCTACAACTTCTTAATACACAAAGTACGTCAGATACAGATAAACAGCGAAAAGTATTCCTACTGGGCAGTATAGGATACACGAACGAGATACGATGGATTCTAACCAAAATTAAATATACCAAAGCCAACCTTACCGGAAACCAAAAGACAAAGTACTTAACAGGTGTAGCTTTTTGCACGAAACTTTTCTTGGTGAAGCCGGTTTTTGTCTAGTTAGCGCTGAAAACGATGTTTATTGAATTTTGGTTTAGAATTTGGTTTATTTTTTCGTCCATGCCTCATGGACTGCTCTGAATACATTTCGCTGTTCAATCTGTATATAACTTTGTGCATTTAGAAATTATAGACATTGTCGAAATGCAAGCTAGATGTGAGATATTGAAGAGTATATAGTTCGTTTAATCCATAATAAGTATGTGAATATAATCTTATGTACATGTACCAGCATTCTAAGAGCTGCTCCCGTATTTACCAAAACACGAAAAGCAACTATGCAATTATTTATTTTAAAGCTATAATTTTTAAAACTACGACTGAATATATATATATATATATATATATATATATATATATATATATATATACATATGTAATTTCCTCATAGACTCTCAATCCATATCAAATTCTATGGTATAAGTTAGATCGCATAGCTACTAAAATGCCGATCAGGGTGTCCAAAAGGAAATAGAGACCCGGTTAAAATGTGTATACTGAGACAACTCAACAAAACAGAAGCCCAGCAGCTCTTCACCTATCCAAAAGCTTCAGTTTGGAAGTAACGTCAAAAATTTCATGCAGAAGATAATAGCTAGAACATTGAAACATTACTGACAAAGGCAAACTTTCCGCTATTGTAAACACCAATGATATTAACAACGTTTACATACCAAGTACCTCACCGTAAGCTTATAAACCGATTTTAATGTTTCAATTCAGGTAATTTTTTGACGAACCTAAATAATTTTTGTTATGCCTACTGCTTCAGGTCAATATCAATTCCTTAAAATAATGCTTATGTCATTTCTGTTGAAAAAAAAAACGCCCTCTTAAACATAAAAACCAAATATCGTTCCCTCACTTAAAAGTGCATAATGATTTTCTTGCCGCGTTCAATTACACAAATTGTTAAGAAGATTTGGAAACGTGGTCGTGCATATTTAAACTGGGAGAATTTCGATGAAGAAGTATTATTTGTTTACAATACTCTGTGTGGTCGACGTAAATTAAAAATCAATAATGTTAAACATATATTGGTGTCCATTGTTCTGTCACGTGCCAAGTTTTTTAATTGTAATGCACAAGGAAAGCAAGCCATTAAGCTTGTTTCAAAATCGTACATATTTTAAATAAGATCGTAAAAATAATTATAACGTAATCGGTACTCCCGTCCATTTAGCCTACATAATTTATGTTTAAAAAAGAACACACTTAAAATAAAATCTGTTTAGAAACCGTGGGCAATCAATCACTATTTTCTGACATATATTCTTTAATTCTGATTTAAGGTACAATACTATTGATTATTTTAGCGTATTCTTATTTCTCTCTCTCTCTTTTCCACTGTTTCTCTCATCCTGCCTCTCTCTCTACTTTGTATTTTTTTCTATGTTTTCGAAATATTTTTTAACATTTTATTTGTTTTATTAATTAGACCACTTTACATAAGTGTAACTCTAAATCACCATATATTGCAACCACCCCGTATATGTTTCTGTGTATTGGTTACCCAATATAAATTATTCGTCAACTATTTTCTAAACTACCCTGTACAACTACAACTCAATTCAACACGATGTTGCAACCGCCTTTTTGACTGTTTCTGTTTTTCTATTGTTTAAATTTTTCTTCAGCCCATATATCAAGCATAAGCAACTACTAATGTTCCACACTGTATAACGTTTTTTTAAACACCATGTATAATTTTATTTCCACTCCACCTTATATTTCAACCATCCTCTATATGCAACTGCTTCTAACATTTTTTTAACTCTCCGCCTCATTACCCAAATATCCTTACTACATATGCATATGTAACTTATATGTAACGTTTTTTGATCCACTCTGTATAACTATAGTTTTACTTCACTCTTATTTCAACCACCTATTTTTTGAACCACCCTGCATAACTAATTCAATTTCACCTTGTATTTCAACCATCCTATGTTTTCAACTGCTTATGTACCACCTAATATCACATGTACGGACGCACACACTTACAACCGTATATCATAGTGAAAAGATCGGACATATTTTCGTTTTGATAAAATAATGGGATGTTTTTTGCCATTTCACGCGACTATAAGCCCGATAAGTTAACTTCGTCTCTAAAAGAAACTGACTTCAAATAAATTACATTACATTGATGTTTACCGTGTTACCGTGTTCGTGAAAATCTTAAATCGGTAGTCATCGATAATTCTCATTAGCCCCGACAGGTCGAATGTTTGACCGTATAAGCAGTGATATTCCAGAATCACTGATTTATTTTCTAGAACAAATTTATTAAAAAAATACATGCTCAATTTAGAACTTAAAGTTATTTTGTACAAACATTAGCCAAAGTATTATGACTGCTGTTGGGCCTCAGTCTTTCAAATTCCAACTACAAGAAGATCACCATAATGATGAATGACATGACCTGGGGCCTGTTTCATAATCAACTTGTAACTTGTAGTTTTGTACCTTGTAGAATTTCGTTTCGCAATTCTACAAAATTATTCTACAAGTTACAACCTGTAAAATCCCAAATATTAGTATTCGAAATGTCATACAAATTTGCCATTAAATTAAATTTTACTGAGATCGACCGTGAAGTAAAATTACCGGGGAAACAACTACGCGAATCAAGAAAAAATCCACATTTCTCAGAATTTTTACCTTGAATAAATATTTTTGCACACAAGAGATCGATGGGGACTTCCCACAATTTTATTATCCTGGTGTCCCTAATGTTCTCGCAAATTTTCAGCTTGTTGGACATTTATGCAGGGGTGAATGTCTAAATCGGCAGGAGTAGCTATTAAATTTGCGCCTTATCGGTATTCACATGTCTCAAAATTATAGGAATTTGATAATACTGGGACAGGGCATCTCGCGTAAGAGAGCATTTAAATAACATATTTTTTCTTAATCTCTTATCGGTAATGCTAAATAGAAATCTCATATGACATTTATTTCAACAATGCATTCACAAAACAAATGTCACAAAATCCGGTAGGTATTGCAGTTTCCACTAAATTACCACGAGATGGTGCGCATAACTGTCGTCCAATGTTTGACACGAGCGTTTGTCCTCAATAGGCGAATGTGACTAGAACGGAAAAAATGCAGCTCACCGGGTTCATACAGGGTCCCCATTCTCGAAACCATTCGACCGATGTACCATTCGACTTTAGACGTAAGTCAGATGAAAATTGATATTAATGAAGTTTAACCCATATATTAAACTTTATTTACGTCAGATTTCATACTCGAAGGGTTTCAAGGATCGGGGCCCATTTCTTACAGCCATAGAATATTTCCGAGCATCATTTTCAAATGGTTGCTCGTTTCAGGCACACAAATGAAAATTTTCATTTTGCAATTTACATAAATAAATATAAGCCATTGTCGAAGTCAGAATAGACATTGAAACGTTTGGTTTTCCTTCAATATACGTCGTTTTATTTCGATTGTGGTGTTATTGCCCAAAAAAATATAAAAGTAGCTCACAATGACTCGAAATCGGGAGTCCTACTGTGTGCAATATCATTTCCTGTGATTCCTATGACCGAAATCAAATGAAAATATTCGTAGGATAACTTTTTTTCTAAAACTCCTAGAAATCATTTCGTAATAAAATATTAAATTCCGTTATATATACTAGATACCTAAATAATTATTCGAAATTTTGATCACTAGACGGGAGCGCAACTGAAGAAGGTTTCCGTCTTGCGTTCAACGAATCGAGATATCTCGAGAATTTATTATCGGAAAATAATTTATTCATAAGTTTAGTGTATGCAAATTGAACTAGGGCCCAAAGTAAACCCTGATAGCTCTGTTACGTCTGCAGAAAAAATCATTATACCATTCAACAAATTGTTGTCAATTAATAATCCACTAAAATTCACAACGGAAATTACCAATTATCTAGCTATGAAATACCCGCCCATGATTCCACCGAAAAATCTATATGTTTCGGAAGTTCAGCTATGGCTATGCCATTTTTTGTCTAAAGGCGGAATACCAATTATTTTTAACGTAGTACGGCAGCAAATATTCCATTGATGTGTACAGTGGAAAACGCAAGCAATTCTTTCTCAATTTTCAGGAGGTGCGAATTGAACAAGATATGCAGATGGTAGCTCAGCCGATTTACTGTAGCTCTATTTAATAGCAAACTATTAGCAATAAAGTACACCCCAAAAAAAATCAGATACCGCTGTCGGTTCCAGAAATACAGCTATGCCTCTATGCCAAATTTAGTCTACATCTGGTCTATTCATTGTTTCTTGGAATGGGCTGGAGCAATACATTTATTTATTTATTGCCTAATAAATTTCCAAATTTTGGACTAGGTCCCAATTAGGCGTTATGAAATAGTTTTGTTAGCTTACCATGCATACCGTATATATGTTTATTCTTGCTTTAAAAAATAGCAAAAAATGGCAGACTATGACCTATTTGGACCTTGCAAAAGGGCGGTGAGAACACACATACCTGGCTGGTGGTCTTGGAGCAAGTATCTCGATAATTTTAAGTACACCTATTTTGTTTATAGGTTTTGGATTGATAATCCTGATTTTATTTTGCACCACTTCTGAAAACAATTGATTACACAGACCAACGATGAAAAACTTTTCTACTGAAAATACCTTATTCTTATGTTTTTTAGGTTCCTGAACCCAAGTATAATGTTGAAAAAGGTGTATCACCCACCACATATTCACAATTTATAGTTTAACATATGAAATTAAGCAATATTTTTATAATTTTACAGCATTTTTATAGTTTTCAAATAACATTGAAAAAGTAGATCCAATGAACAAAATTGATGTTGGTAGCTCTGCTGAAACAAATGTTAAACAGCTGATGTTTTGATTACTCTCTACCTAACCTCACTTTCAAGTTTCCTGTACATGTGTTCAGAGCAATGTCTAGTCGCGGTTGTAAAACTGTGCTAACAGTTTTGTTATATTTGTGGTGAGTTTGTAATTAAAAAACACCAAAGAAACATTACAGACTTTGTGGAAAAAGTGTATTTAGCATACTTTGGAACTAAACTCGGAGATCAGGATAAATCTTGGGCGCCGCATAAGGTATGTTACGTATGTGTTGAAGACCTTAGAAAATGGTCAAAAAAGAGAAAAAACACTTAAAATTTGCTGTTCCTATGGTATGGAGGGTGCCAAGAAATCATTCTGATGACTGCTACTTTGCAGTGTTGATATTAGTGGCCATAACTCTAAGAATAAGAAGGTAATTAATTACCCTAACCTTCCGTCCGCCATCCAACCAGTAGGGCAAGGTGTAGATTTGCCGGTCCCTGAATCACCAGAGGACTTCAATTCTATTGAAACAGAAGATGAACAGTCGGAGTTAGATGAACAACACGATAAGGAATTTCAATGTGTTACAGAAAATATAGAGCCTAAATTGTTCACTCAAGTCGAGCTTAACGACTTAGTTAAGGATCTGGGCTTGACTAAAGAAAAAGCTTAACTGCTTGGCTCTAGGCTTAAAGAAAAGAACTTGTTGGCGGCTGGAACCAGCATTCATATGTATAGAAAGAGGGAACAGCACTTTTCAAAGTATTTTCGAACAAGAGGGGGGTTTGGTGTACTGCTCAGACATTCCTGGTCTAATGAATGAGTTTGGAATTGAGTACAACAAGGAAGACTGGAGGCTGTTTATTGATTCATCCAAAACTAGTTTGAAGGCTGTTTTACTACACAATGGTAACATGTATGCTTCTGTACCTGTCGGTCATTCTGTACATATGAAAGAGAGCTACGAAAATCTAGAAATAGTGTTAAATAAAATAGATTATTCTGCACATGATTGGATGATATGTGGTGATTTAAAAGTAACCTGCATGCTACTTAGTCAGCAAAGTGGTTTTACCAAATTTCCATGTTTTTTGTGTGAATGGGACAGTAGAGCTAGAAATCAACATTGGTGTAGAAAGAACTGGCCTGCTAGGAAGTCTTTAAAGCCTGGTGAGAAGAACATTCTACGCAAAAACCTTGTAGAACCCAACAACGTGCTCCTACCACCATTGCATATTAAGTTAGGTCTCATGAAACAGTTTGTTAAGGCTTTGCCAAAAGCTGGACCTTGTTTCACATATCTCTGTCAGAAGTTTCCATATCTTTCAGAAGCAAAACTGAAAGAAGGCGTCTTCACCGGACCTGATATTAGAAAAATGATGTTTGATGTTAACTTTGAATCCACAATGACCTCAAATGAAAAGAAGCATGGATATCATTCAAGCAAGTTGTCACCAAGTTCATGGGAAATGAAAAAGACCCAGAATATAAATCTATTGTTGCTAACATGTTAAAAAAGTTTGAACAGTTAGGGTGTTTGATGAGCCTCAAATTTCACTTTTTGAACAGCCACCTTGATTACTTCCCGGACAGTTTAGGAGATGTTAGTGAGGAACAAGGTGAATGTTTCCACCAGAACATTAAAGTGATGGAAAAACGTTATCAGGGCCGCTGGAATACCAACATGATGGGAGATTATTGTTGGTCCCTTCACCGGGAAGTTCAGCTAGCGGTTCATCGTAGAAAACGCTACACAAGAAGCTTCAAGGAAAAAAGGGAAAGAAAATATGGACCAATTCCAATTGAAAAGTGAATCCTGTATTATCATTTAACATTGCTATAGTAAGTAGTTCAACTGTAAATATAAACTATTTTCATGATATAACATTGTGTTTCATTAATTTCCCTATTATACTATATATATATATATATATATATATATATATATATATATATATATATATATATATATATATATATATATATAGTATATGGTATTAGACTATTTAAAAATACATATTGCTTGTAAATTATTTGTGGTACAAAAAAAAACTAAGGCCAGATTTAGATTCAGCACATTAAAATCTATAAAGATCAGCAATTAAACTCTCAAACTTTTCAAACCATTTTTTTTGTTGGCCTGTGTTATTTGTGCAAATCCCACAATATACAAATACATAAATCAGCAATTTTGCATAGTTTCCAATGTATTTTGAATAATTATCAGATTAAGCCCGATTAATGCTTTATTTCGGACTTAGTAAATACCTTATCTAATGAGTGAAGATTGTTCTTGCTAATATTTGTTTTGAAATAGAACATAATCATAAAGTAGTGTTTAATGAAGGCCTATTTCATTCATAACGCAAACGGCCGTTGATATTAATTTCATATTACAAAATTTATACCGCAATCTGCAGTAAGCACCTCCCAGCAATTCTTTATACAAACTATCTGCATACAAAAACCAGTATGCCATCTTCGGCGTGTCATTTATGGTTTATCGATGCAGGAGTGTACGAAATATTATATTAGATGGCAATCTGTTCGTATAATCGTAAAGGTACATTGTGGACAACTGTATGAATATCCAGGTGCTATTCCAATAAATTCTGAAACGGATTTGACAGAGGAGACGATAAGATAGAAAACGTAAGGTATTCATGCAATAAAAAGTGCCTTGAAAATATGTTGTCGTTGTTTTAATGTCCGATTTTATCTCACAAAATCACTTATTGAACATATGTGAAGTTACGTTTAGCCAAATTAGAAAGTTGAAATAGGGGAATAACATAATTTTTAATTTCACCTATTTCTATTGAAATCAGTTTAAGATAGAGACGAAATTATTTTAAAAATAGCTTATTACAAATTACATTAACAGTAGGAACAGCCAAACGAAATAATTTCGATAACGAATAAAGGAGGTCTTATATGCAAAAACGCTTGAACACGTCGATTTGTATTTTTAAATGTGCACATTTCCAACAAAAAAAATATATACGGTTTGTCATGTGACAGTGCCAATACCAACTTTCTTATTTTAAATACAAGCCCTTGTATATTATTTATTCTTTGGATTCTACAGGAAATTCTAGACATAATTCGTGTACAATGCCCTACACCTATCTTCAAGTGTTTCGGAAACATTAAGTGTTTTCAGATTTTTTACAAAAATTAACATAAAAAAAAGAAAATTATTTTATTTCACAAATTCCCTACATTACACTCAATACTTAATTCCCATTTAGCTCTTGCTATTGAGATTTCCCATTTAGCTCTTGCTATTGAGATTGTAAGCAAAAACCATTCCTGCGTTCCTTTTTTCTGATTTGAAAAAAAAAACAGTTTTGTTTATTTTCGTCAAAATTCATAGCCTTAACATCTTGTTATGTCGCTGACTAACAGTATTGATTAGTATCGCTGCTATTATCGTTTAAATTTCATTAACTATACTTAATAACATCAGAAAAATTAATTCATTTAACAAAAATGCACAAAACAATCATTCTACAAATGATTGTGGACACAAATTTGCCGCCTATATCCCAATGAACAATTAGGAATATAGAAAAGCAGTTTCGCGAGCTTGATCATGAAAAAGAGATAAACAAAGTAGCAGTCACTGATGTAAGTGACAATACGATATTGAATATTATGCTTGAGTTTCAAGAAAACCCACATCATTCCGACTCAGGAGCTTAGGGAAGATGATTTCGATCGGAGAACGTATTTCTGTGAACAAATGATGGTAAGGTTAGATAACAATGTGATCCAATTAGAAGAAGTTATGTTTTGTGATGAGAGCACATTTACACTTCAAAGTCCTGTTAATCCTCATAATTGCTGCCATTGGTCTAATGAGAACCCACACTGAGAGAAACAGACGCAATATCCCGAAAAAGTTAATATAAATATTTAGAACTGCTCCAAAATAACTTTGTGCCAACTTGGACAAACTTATATCCTTATCCAGTAAATCGACAAATTCCTGTCAATACAAGATGGTTTCAACAACATGGATCACCGCCGCATTACGAAATCATTGTCCGCCAGTACCTGAACCAAATATTTCCAAATAAGTGGATTGGGAAGCGCGGATCGATATAATGACCAGCACGATCGCCTGATTTGACGCCATTGGAATACTTTTGTGGGGATCTGTCAAAAGTACTGTATACAAAACTAAACCCCTCAACTTAGATGATCAAAAACGACGAAAAACGACGAATAACGTTTGCGATTAGATCAGTCACGCCTGAGATGTTAAGTAACGTTAGAAGACATGTTGTCAAGACGTTTGCGGCAAGCATTTCCTACATTGTCATTAATGGTTTTTTGTTTTCTTTATGTTATTAAGAAGTAATCAGTATTACTTATTAGATTTTTAGTATAATGTAACGAATTTGTGAAATAAAATAATTTTCTTTTTTTAATATTAATTTTTGTAATAAATTTGAATACACTTAATATTTCCGAAACAGTTGAAGATAGGTGTAGGACATTGTACATGAATTATGTCTAGAATTTTCTGGAGAATCCAAAATCTAAATAATATACATGGCTTGCATTTAAAATAAGAAAGTTGGTTACTGGCCACTTCCAAGTAACACACACACACAATATTTTTGTAGAAAAAATGCACATTTAAAAATACAAATCGATGTGTCCAAGCGTTTTCCCAACACGCCCTCCTTTATTGGTTATCGAATTTATTCCATTTGTCTGTTCCACAGTGTATGTAAAGAGTAATAGGAAATGGAAGATTGCTTCAAAATTCCATATTTTTTCCATTTTTATTAATAATTATTTTAACAAACAGAGTAAACTAAAAGTTTATTCTGATTTTGTAAACTTTTTTCAATTTATTGAGGTCTTAAAATATTATTGAAAGAACGGTATTGTTTATTTGGTGGTTTGTTGTGTATCATTTTATTATCTGTGAATTAAGATGTAAAAAGAATTCAGATTGAATAAGTTTTATTATGGATATATTTTGAAAAAAATATATGAAAATGCCTGATGTAAAATATTTGTTGGTCTTGGATTACAAAAATCGTCAAATACTGCTGTTTGATTAGTATCAGTTATCCAATAAATTTCATTCTTCTTAATTTTTCCACAGTCGATACTTGAAATAAAACTGTTTCTCGTCTAACATTAATGTGCTGTAATTTCGGGAGATTCGGATTTTTAACAAAAAGGTATCCAAGTGCTTCACTTTTGGATAAAAAGTCAACCTTTACAATTTTTCACATCATTTTGAAACACTGTAAAAGTACATAAATAACCATAGAGAAAACAGAAAAGGACTATTATGGACAGAATAATGTTCAAAAGTAAATGTTATTACGCCGCTGCATCGCTGCGATCGGTGTCCGATTTGGCATGTGGTTAAATATTGATAGAAATCATCTTGAAAAGTAGATAAAAATGTAGCTATCGCAAAATAAAATTGTAACAAAAAATATACTTTTTTTAACAAGATGATACAATGCACAGCAAAATATCAGAAAAGAATGTTAAATTGAAAAGTTGTGGTATTATTTCTAGGGTATAAGTTGGTGACCTATGGAGGTCACTTTATTTTTTCAAATAGGGACCAAAATATTTTAGAGCGTATTTGGATAGAGCGTGAACTTTAATCCCGAATATTGTCTTGGCCATGACCTCGGATGTCATTTCAAGGTCAAATATATTATATTCATTTTCTAAATGGATAGTAATTTTTCCTATGCACGCACGGAAACAAGCAAATCTTTACTTTTGAAATTATCTTGACCACATCTTTAACCTTGAAGGTCATTTCAAGGTCAAAATTTTTTTTCATTATCTGAATGAATATTTCTTTTTTCATTTCATTCATCGAAAGAAGGTAACGGTTACTGCCCAGTATGATCTTCAAAACACAGTCTTCCTTTCTCTCACTAAATATATATTTTTTATGCACCTTTGGAAAAGAAGGACATCTTTGCGTCCGAACATTCCTTTGAACATGCCTTTGACCATGACTTTGACAGTCATTTCCTATTCGAATTCAATTTGTTCGTTTTGTTTAAATTGAAATTTCTTATACCTTTGAATACAAGAATTAAGCTTATAAAACTCAGAGTAATAATTTCGATGTGAGCGAAAAATCTTAAAGTATTACCATGAATTTGGCATTTCGTTCATAGTAAAAGACACCCACAACTGATTAAATGGGACTTCTTCAGTTATAAATAGCGAATGTGAATGCTCAGTCAATTTTCAACGTAATTGTGTCTACAACCAAGAGCATTGAGTATTCGCAATAGTTTTCATTTAATGCCATCGTGACCTTCAAGAGCAAAGGCATGTTCAGACCTAAAGATGTCCTTCTTTTCCATGTATGCACAGAAAAAAAAACATGTTCACTGATAAAATGGAAAGAGACGTTTAGACTTTGAAATTATCTTCAACATTAATTTCAAACACGCATAGCAAAAATAAATATATTTTTAGAATTTGAAAAAAAATTACTAGACTTGACTTAAAACTTTTCTATTTAACATTTATCTCGTAAATTTATTCGTTTCAATATATGTTGCCGTACAGGGACTTTTGGATCACCTTGTATATCAAAACGCTTATTACTTGAAATAAAATTAATCATGAATATGAATATGAAATTGCGATCATATAGTTTCCCCAGTTAGTGTAAACTTATAAACTTCTTTTTGTGTTTAGATAAGACGATCACAATTTATTTATTTTTGGCACGTTTTAGCAAGTATACTGTCATCAGTTGGAGTAACTGAAACAGCGGAAATCATATTACTTAAAATTGTCTGTTTTTAAATTTTTATTAAATTGGTCAAATATAGGTCATAACTTGAAATTAATTTTTATTCTCTTACTCTGACTTTTATGCAGTAGTAAAGTAAAATTTTACGTACGAAACTACCTATTAAATCAACTTCATTAAGAACTTGACAGCGTACTTATAAAATATCGCTACCAGAATTTATTCAGAAAAATTCTGATAACCAGAAACATGTGGAATGCAGTAGCTGATTATACGGACATTATACAGATATTATTAAAGTGAATCATTCACTGCGAACGTCTATAATTGCATTTCTTTAGTAATTAACTTACCAGATTGTTAAGGCAACATGTTTGCATAACTTCACAACGACATTTCTATATATTAAAACTGGTTTAGCCTGTCAAAATATTAAAACTTGTTTAATAGTTCAAGCGAATATTTATGACTGCCATATATTTATTGTATAGAAACTGTTCTGAAATACAGTGTTATCAAAAATATTTACACATTTCTTTATTTTACAACGATATATATATATATATATATATATATATATATATATATATATATTGTAATGGATTTAAACAGACAAGAGATAAGACAAAAGTTTAGTAATTTGAATAAGTAAATAATTGGGGAAATGTAAATATCATTCATACATATCTAATAAAGAAAGGAATTGCAAAGATCATATCAGATAAATTAATCTTAAAATATAAACTATGTAAAAAGAATGTTTCAAAAGCAAATTGTTGAAAGGATAAAAAGTGGCATATAAAGTTAGATAATCTATCATGCAGATTGTAGTAGAATTTGGATACTTACATAAAAAATCTAGGCAGGGAGTCACATTTAGGTCAAACAGCAAAAAGGTTAAATTCACTTATGAAAATCACACTAGAGTTTGTAAAACAAGTATAGATCACATATTAGGCCATGAGAACACTGAATATAACACATTTTAGATCAAAATCAAGTTTTAAATACATAAATTTTTAGTAAATATTAGAATCGAAATGTCAAAATTATAAAAAACCGTTATAAGTTTTCAGGAATGATGGAACAGTAAAGAGATTTATACCGTTAGAAAGAGCTTAGAGCATAGTTTATGAAAATTAAATAGTTCAAAAGATATTAAGTCCTAATTTCAGTAAAATCCAATTTTTTTTAAAGTACCTGTTAAATGACTGGTAACCAGCAGGTGACAACTATCAAATCAAAATTTTTGAAAACATGAATTAAGTGATTTAGATAAAATTTAGGAGAGTAAACGGTATTGAAATTCAATTTAAAATTTGTTTAGAATTTTGCATATGATTTAGAAGGAACATATTTGGAAATTAATAAAATAAATTAAAGTGGAAATGAAAATAGCAGGTGGCAAAATATATTACATAAATAGCAAATCTGACATTGAAAGGTTCTCTTTGTTTCCCGCTCGTCGACCAGAGCAGGTAAAATTTTCGTTCCCGTAAAATTACGTTTCCATGACAACCAGGTAAATGATCTGTGATATCTTTGAAATAAGTGTTCCATGTCAGTTCTGACAAGAAATTAAGTTTGAAGTTAAAATTTTGAAGTTTTTGGATCAACAATTTGAAATTAAGAAAATAAATATTCCATAAAAGGAATTATTTGAAATCCATTGGATGGAGAGATAAAATCAATTTTTGTTGGAAGAATATAAATATTGGTACAGCAGTAAACAAATCAATTAAGCAGCAGAATTTAGTTTATAAAAAAAAACGGAAATCAGGAAGTAGTATTCCAAAACCAAAAGTAAGGAAAAGGGAATTCAAGCCAGGCAACTGTGAGTTTTTGAAACATTATTTAATAAACAGATTATTGAAATCTAAAATCAATCAGTGATAGAAATAAACGTTTTTCAAATTTAGTATAATGAATATTTGTGTTTAGAGGATTGAAATATTTTTGTAACAAATTGATAGAAATTTAATAATATTTAAGTACCCAGGAAATTTATTTTGTTGTAAAGGCAATATTATATCAGAATTGTATTGTGGACAATCATTATAAATAAATTGCAATTTGATTGAGAATTTGAAAATTATTTATTAGTCATTTAGAAATCTTAAAAAGAAAATTAAAGTGAAAAATATAATTTCAAAATTTTAAAAAGTGGTAGTGTAACGAAGAAGAAAGAGAGACTTATAAGATAAGTATAGAATTCATTTATTTATTTAATATATGGAACTTGAACCCAAGCAAAAAGGACCCTGAGATAATCATAAATTTGAAAATTCATATATTACAGTCAATTATAATATATATATATATATATATATATATATATATATATATATATTGTATTATTTGTATTGCTATATATATATATATATATATATATATATATATATATATATATATAAATATATATATGTTATATAAGTTTATACTATGAACTTAGCATGAACTTATATCGCAACGACAATACAACATTCCCAGCTGAGTCAGCGACACGTGGAGTATCAGATTACAGCACCACCGAGCATCCGTGGGAATCGCCGTGTCGACAGTGCCGATTCAGCAGTCATTAGGTTATATATTGTAAAATCTCTCTTGTTTGTTATTCATTATTACTGAGTAACTCTGTCACTTTATATTGTTATTTTCATTTACATTTTTAAAGTTATAATTTTTGTATTGTGATTAATAAAATCTTTTTTAAAAAGTTAATATTGAGAAGTGTGATATAACAAATTGGCGCAGTCAGTAGGATCCGTCAACGTTACTAGAACACGAGCTTACTTCTAACTGGTAGCGGCGGATTCCTATCCCTCAACGGAGCGAAGAACCTGGAAGAAGTCCCAACTGCGATAACAAGTAGATCACGGATCTTCCAATGTTCCTGTTGATGTGAGTAATAGTGAATCGTCTAACGTTTAAGTTTATTAATATTTGATTTTAATATTTGATTGATTTTAATAATTTGATTATTTGATATATTTTTTAATTCAGTGAATTGAATCACTGATTTATTATTTGATTACATTAATATTTTATGATTTAATTGATTATTTTGATTTTATTCATTCGATTGAGTGAACTATTTGATTTATTGATTTTATTTACATTTTATTAATACCATTCTATCATCCAAATAACTTTGGTATTTCCCCATCTACAAATTTATTGATTATTGATTTTTACACCATTTATTTTATTGATACCATTTTTTCTATCCCATTTTATTATTTTGATTTGAACCTTTCTCGTTTTGAATTCTATTAGATCAAAATGGCACAAGCACAAAACAACACTGTTGCCGAAGAAACTGATAAATATTTTCAATAATTCCAGAGTTTGAAGGCGACCAAATTTCTTTGGCCACATTTATTCATGCTTGCAATTGTGCTTATAACATGTCAACTGCTGAACAAAAATACTTGTTAGTAATCCACATTAAAAATAAATTAAGGGGAAAAGCGTCGCAGTTAATCAACTCGAGGAATCCTGCGTCTTATCTCGAAATAAAACAACTTCTAACTCTTCATTTTGGGGATTCTCGTGATCTTTCCTCATTAATACACGACCTTCAACGGTTAAAACAATTATCCAATGAGTCTCCCCTAACATTCTATAAAAGGCTTCAAGTATTGAGTTCAAAAATGCACTCATGTATCCAAAAAGCTCCTAGTCTGAGCACCGAGCAGAAAGACTCTCAAACCACTCTCGTTGACACCATGGTTTTAAACACATTACTTACCGGTTTAGAACCTCGATTAGGCCAAATTATCCGTGCCAGTAATCCGAAGGATCTTCTTGAGGCACATTCACGGATAAGAAGAGAACTTCAACTATCCTATTTTGAGGAACAAAAGATACATAAATCTGTTCCACCTAAGCCATCTTTTCAGGCTAGAAAACCAACTCCACCTCCTAAATGCTTAAATTGTGGGCGATTAGGCCACATTGCTGCGGATTGTCGCCTGAGATATCAAAATAACCCTCAGCCTTTCAATCAAAATAACAGACCAAATTTCGTTGGGCCGAATCAATCTTCGAGGCCAAATCCAATCAATAATAATAACAATCATCAAGGTCAACAATTCCGACCAAATAATTTTCAAAGACCTCCTTTCAAGCCTAACAACTTTCGACCGTCTGTAATACAGACAAACCCAAATTATCGTTCCGAAAGAACCCACCATTTTAACAACCATCATAATGTCAACTATCCCGAATATTCTGCAAATGACTATGATTATTATACTGATAATAATAATAAATAGTAGATGATACCCCTGTCGAACCTTTCAGTCCTCACGAATACCAGGATTTTCTAGCGCTTCCGTGCCTAGATCAGCCCCCCGATTCGACAACTACCCTCTCAGAAGTCCAAACTCAAATACAGAACTTGAATTTGGAAGACTTCAATCCCGATCTGAACTTCCCAGAACAAACATTTCTTTAAGTCCCCTTCTGACAGTAAATTCCAAGAACCTCTATTATATCAACGACGCTTCTGGAAAATTTAAACTCCTAATTGATACCGGAGCTGGTATCTCCATTTTCAAAGAAAACACTGTCAAAAACTTCTCACAACGATCTCCCGAAAGAGTAACAATTCAAGGCATTATTCATGAGAAAATCCCGATCTCACAATCCACCCTCATTCCTTTCGCTCTAGGCAATCCACACAAGGTCTTTATCTACAATCTAGATATTGAGTTTGATGGAATATTGGGTCTTGATTTTCTCGAGCATTATGAATGTATCGTCGACTTAAAATCCAAACAATTAATTACTAACTTTAAAACTATCCCCCTACATAAAGTGCCCGATCACGACCAATCTAATACACAACCAACAGACACCCCCAGTACTAACGCACAACCTCATACGCATAACAATCAAATAACAATCCAGGCACGAACCGAACAAATTTTCCAACTTAAATGTGAACTTAGAAATACTGACGCAATTTTACCGACACAAGTAATTGACAAAGTACAACTTCCCAACGCGGTTGTACGTGTTAATTCAAAGGGAGAATTTCTGACTTCGATAATAAACGCGAACGCAATGCCAAAAACTGTTAACTTTTCCAATCTTCATTTAGAACCCATTGACAATACACACCCTCTCTTAAATCTGAATACACACGATTACTCTGAATCTACAAACTTAGACAGAAACTTTACAATCAGAGAAGAAATTCAGACAGAACATCTTAACGACGAAGAGCGAGAACTTATCACGAATCTCTGCTTAGAATTCGAAGATATTTTCTATCTCGAAAGCGATGTTTTGACGTTTACTAACGCCGTCAAACACTCTATTGACACCAATAATGCCAAGCCCGTTTTTACGAAATCGTACAGATATCCTCAAGTGCATAAGGAGGAAGCGAAAACCCAAATTTCCAAAATGCTTGATCAAGGCATTATCAGGCACTCTTCTTCTCCTTGGTCCTCCCCCATATGGGTCGTCCCTAAGAAACTCGATGCTTCTGGTAAGCAAAAGTGGCGAGTTGTTATCGACTATAGGAAGTTAAACGAACTAACTGTAGACGATAAATATCCTCTGCCCAACATTTCTGATCTCCTCGACCAACTTGGTAAGTGTCAATACTTTTCGTCACTGGATCTCGCTTCCGGGTTCCACCAGTTGGAAATCCTTGAGGAAGACATTCCCAAGACCGGTTTCTCTGTTGACAATGGCCATTACGAATTCGTTCGTATGCCATTTGGTCTGAAAAATGCACCTTCTACCTTTCAGAGGGTCATGGACAACATTCTTCTGGGCATCCAGAATGAACGTTGCCTTGTTTACATGGATGACATTATCGTTTATTCACCAACCATCCATGAGCATATGTCCCGTTTGACAGAAGTCTTTAAGCGTCTTAGACAGTCAAACTTGAAAATTCAACCTGACAAGTGTGAGTTTCTCCGTAAGGAAGTTGCTTACCTAGGTCATCTTATCACCCAAGAAGGAGTGAAACCAAACCCTTCAAAGGTTGAATGCATCCAGAATTTTCCTCAGCCCCAAACTCCTAAAGATGTTAAATCTTTTCTTGGTCTCGCCGGATATTACCGACGATTCATCCCAAATTTCACCAAGATCTCAAAGCCCCTAACGAAACTCCTGCAGAAAGACGTCAAATTCATCTTCGACGCAGATTTCAAGTCTTCCTTCAACGAACTGAAGCAAGCCCTTGTATCTGATCCTATCTTGATCTACCCAAATTTCGAAGAACCATTCCTGCTCACTACTGATGCTAGTGCTTTTGCAATTGGAGCGGTTCTTTCACAAGGCCCCGCAGGAAAAGATCTTCCTATAGCATATGCTTCCCGTACACTCTGCGCTGCAGAAACTCGATATTCCACTATCGAACGGGAATTGCTAGCCATTGTTTGGGCGGTCAAGCACTACAGACCGTATCTTTTTGGGAGAAAGTTTTTACTCCTGTGTGATCACCGTCCGCTTACTTGGCTGTTTTCGATCAAAGACCTTGGCAGTCGTCTAGCCAGATGGCGCCTCAAACTAGAGAAGTATAACTATAAAATCGAATACAAGCCCGGCAAGGTAAACTTGAACGCAGACGCTCTTTCCCGTATCAAAATTAATCACTTCAAACAATGCACCGACTTTCTTTCAAAGATAAAAATTTTCGCAAATAACAAAACCGACACAAAACAACCCGATTCAGGTACTAGTCACGATAACTCCGACGACTCCGACAACGATCAAGAACGCGATGATCACGACGAACGCATGACAACAGAATTTAATCGATTTGTTCAATTGTATAAAACCGAGTCGATAATCGACTATTCAAAAATAGAAATTTCTAACGCCCAACTTCTAGACAAATCTCACAAACGAATAGTCACTTTCTTCTGGCAAAATAAACTCAATGACCTGCATGACAAAATCATCGAAGACATTTTCGAAGAAGACCCAAACTTCACTACTGACACTCTAAACGTTCTAGCCAGTAAAACTGTAAGGCATAGAAAATATTTAATTGTCCCTTTACCCTTTGATCCTGGAACAGTTGTTGCACATCTTTTCAACATTCTCTATAACAACCAAGACCAGTTCGACGAATCCGAAACTTTTTGCATTGAAAACAACGTAGAACTACCGATTCTTGAAACACTATCCTTTATACTTGCAGACAAAGACGTAAAACTTAAAATTTGTCAAAATATTGTGACAACCCCTTCTCAAGACGAGATTCCCGTTATACTGCAGCAGTACCACTGCGGCAAAAATAACCTTCATCGTGGAATTAACGAGACCATCCGACGCATAAAAGAAAAGTATAATTGGACTGGACTAATCAAAAGTGTAGAGCAATTTATTAAGTCCTGCGAAACTTGCCAAAAGGTAAAGTTCTGTAGAAAAAACTTAAGTGCTCCTTTTGTCATAACTGAAACACCAAAAACGCCCTTCGAACGTATCAACATTGATATTTTCGAATATCCAACCAGAAACTACGCCCTGACTATTAGGGATGAACTCACCAAATTTACCCAGGCTTACCCAATTGGTGACAAAACAGCTAAAACTGTAGTAAACACCCTCCTAATATTCTTCCAACATTACGGTACACCTCTTCGCATCCATTGTGATTATGGACGTGAATTTGATAACACTCTCATAAGGGACCTGTGCGAACTATATGACATAAAACTATCCTTTTCAAGTGTCCACCATCCCGAATCAAATGGTTCTATCGAAAGGTTTCACGCGACTTTAGCGGAAATGATAAGGGCAAATACAGCTGAACATCCGGATGAACATCCATTCAACGTCCTCACCTACGCAGTTATCTGCTACAACAACACTAAAAACAAGACTACCGGTTTCACGCCCTATGAACTTATCTTTGGGCACACTTCTAGTAGACCCCCCGAAACAATATACGATCAGGAAAAACTCATTTCCAAATATGTTAGGGACCTTAACAACAGAATGAACTACTATTATAGACTTGCCCGCGCAAAAACCGACCAACAAAAACAAAAATCTAAAGTTAGATTTGACAAACATGTTTCGACTAACCAACCAGAATACAAAGTAGGCGACAAAGTTTACGTGAAAGAGTCTCAGATTAAAAGCAAATCTTAAAACAAATTCAATGGACCTTTTGAAATTACCGCGATTAGAAAAAACTCTGCCACAGTTATAAACTTACAGACTAACCAAATCAGTAAAATTAATTTTGACAGACTAAAACCATATTTTGAATGAATCCCTTCTTTTCAGATTCTGTGGACTGTTTTCAGTCGTGAACCTCCAACAATATTCTCTTACACCCGTTAACAATACAATAGGAGTTTTCTTCCATGAAGAAGGCACACTTAAAATTTCAAACGACATATGGTCACTTCTTGTTTTCAAAGACCTCAGCCCTTTCAAAGGTGCTATTTCAAATAACGACGCCATACTAAACCGAATTTTAGAGACAATCAACGAAAACACAACTAATACAAAATCATTTAAACCAAAAATACAAACACATGTTAGCCTTTTGAAACAAATTTCTAAATCCGTTAACTCTAAATATACAGACATCTTCGCTGACACTCCAACTTACCCTACTAACAGAAGAAAACGCGGACTTATTAACGGACTGGGATCAGTTTGGAAAGCTATTTCAGGAAACTTAGACGCAACAGATGGTGAATACATAAATGACTGTATAACTAAAATTACTAAAGACCAAGACCAAATTCAGGACTTAGTAAAGAAACAAATATCTGTAAGAACCTCAGTCATTACGAGCCTCAACAAAACTTTACAAAAATTTCAATCCGAGGAGAAATTATTCTCGAATAACATTGAAAAAATAAGGCAGTCAATTTTATATATTTCAAATGATCTTGATTTTCATGAATTTCAAATCAATATCTTGGATCTGTGTGAAAGCCTAATGGAGAGTTACATATTTATCGAAAACACTCTGGATGATGTTTTAACTGCAGTCTCTTTCGCCCGCTTAAAAATTTTACATAGTTCGATCATAACCCCAGTAGATTTGGTCGATTCCCTTCAAAAGATTTCTCAATCACTACATGAAAATAATTTACCACTTCCTATTTACCGTTCGAATGTTGCTCAGTACATTGATTTGATAGAATTGGAAGCTTTTCAAATCAACACCAAAATCATTTTTGTACTCAAAATTCCTTTAGTTGATCCTGAGATTTACACCCTTTACCACCTTTATCCGATCCCAATTTTGGATGATCGAACAGGGTTTCATCATATACTTTCAATAAATACAAAATTTATCGCGAGAGATGACGATTCGTTATTATACACATCCTTCGAAGACCTGGGTGACTGCAAGCCTTTAACTAAACATCATAAGATATGTTCCAAAGCTATATCACATCCAATAGACAAAGATGCCATCTGCGAAGGTCAGCTTCTCAGACAGCCAGCCACACTTCCAGCAACCTGCAAAAGTTTGATATTATATGCAGCAGACTATAATATCCAAGAGATTAACGTAAACTTTTGGTTGATCTCGATTTCAAGACCACTGGCCATCACCATCAAATGCAAAGGGCAAGATGTGGTGACACAAACCATATCGACAAATTCAGTGTTGCAAATCCAACCCGACTGCAATGCCTTTATCGACAACACAAGGGTCCATGCTACAAGAACTTCTAAAAATGTCCAAAACATCACATACAGAAACCACCCAGTGGACATTCCTTTCAACAGCTGCAACGGCATGCCAGCCGCCAATGAGATGCCAAACCTGACACCCCTACAGCTACAAAAATTAGATGTACAAGACCTAGATGTTGCCAACCATTAGCTCTCCCAATATTCTAAGGAACTGGAAAAGCTGATGGAACAACCACCCTTAGAAAAGCATACGTCCTGGCTCACAATCACAACGACCACCTTAGTAGTAATTGTGATTATACTCCTCACAATGAAGTCAATCCAGAAGAGGTTCAAGAATACCACTACACCAAGCTCCGCTGTCCAGCACACGCCACCGACAGCACCATCAAATCCTAAGCCCAAAGCAAAGCTACACACCCTCCTGAATCCAACCGACGATACAGAACTCCAGAACTTGACATAAAAGTTGATGCTGTACCATCAACTTTTTTATATGGATGGGAGTTGTTATATAAGTTTATACTATGAACTTAGCATGAATTTATATCGCAACGACAATACAGCATTCCCAGCTGAGTCAGCGACACGTGGAGTATCAGATTACAGCACCACCGAGCATCCGTGGGAATCGCCGTGTCGACAGTGCCGATTCAGCACTCATTAGGTTATATATTGTAAAATCTCTCTTGTTTGTTATTCATTATTACTCAGTAACTCTGTCACTTTATATTGTTATTTTCATTTACATTTTTAAAGTTATAATTTTTGTATTGTGATTAATAAAATCTTTTTTAAAAAGTTAATATTGAGAAGTGTGATATAACATATATATATATATATATATATATATATATATATATATGTATATATATATTGGACAATGTTTATAGCAATGCAAATAATACAACGTCTAAGTGAAATCTTACAATTAAAGTAATACAAATATTAAATACATGATCAAAATAACAGATATTAACAATTGAAATCAACTAAGTAGAAACAAAACAAATAGCTAAGTTAAAAGAATATAGTAAGTAAAATTAATACTAAAATCATTAATAATTGTAATTCTACTATTAAAGTTTCATCAGATGGTTTAAGAGAAGCTCAATTTTCTCTAAAAATATATCAAATTTTCCATTTCCAGATGTATAAATAGATAAAACAGTAGTTTCGGATTTTGGTGATTAAATTCCGCAAAACTCTACATTTTGCTCTGAAATGAATTCATCTAAATGTATACGCTTAACTTTTAAATTATTTTTTTATAAATGTAGCAAATATGTGTAGATCCTGGTTTTTATTAATTAACTGATGGCAGTAGTGATCTATGGTACTTTGGGAAATTGATAGTTCAGTATTGGAAGAAATGGCAAATTTTAGTAATAGGATCATTTATCAGTTTAAAGGTAATAATAATAACTATTTTCTGAAAAATAGTTTTACTTCACTCTTTTTACAACCACTTTGTATACTCAACTACTCATGTCCCACCCAATAAAACATTTTCTGAACCACCTGTATAACTTTAATTCTTTATCACTATATATTTCAACCATCCTGTATCTGGAACTGCTTATGTACCAGTGAATATCACATTTATTTGTAAGATTTTTTGAACCCACCTGTCTAATTGTAATTTTACTTCGCCCAGTATTTCAACTGCGCTCATTGGTTGCTCCTTCAATTTCGATGGACGCACACACCCACCACCATATACCATATAGAAAACATCACTCACGTTAATAATTTTCTTTTCAATACAATGTAATATTTCGTGCCATTTCACTCGACTGCAATGAAAACCGTTACAAACACCCTGTACGATATGCTTTCATTGCATATCTTGACATTTAACCTAGATATTTATGGAAAAAAATTGACATTTACATTGATGTTTACCGTGTTTTGCAAATATTATGTTTTACGTTATAAATAATTATACGGAATAAAGCTGGAACATCTCTCTCTAGAATACAATTTAATATAGTCAAATTGGTTGAGCATCTTTAGAAAAAACAGTGTAAATTTATTGAAATAAATCTCACATTATAGAGAATTATATGGTACGTTTCTGTAATATTCCTTAATACAATGCTGTTTAAATCATCAAATTTGCCCAAGCTGTTTTTGAATTTTCACTGCGCATACATAAAAAAACATGCAGACGAATTGATAACCTCCTTCTTTTCGGAACTCGGTTAAAAAAGCGGGTATATACGCTGGGGCTATTTCTAAATTATTTCTTTTTCGTTTGGAACAGAATCCCAATTCTAACTTGCATTTCTCATAGTAATCTAGGTAGCTTTATAGTTCTAGAAACGATTGTTCCACTCTCCATAGCAGTGGAACTTATCTACATGAACAGACTTCATCTTGTCGGTTACATCTTCTAAGTCTTCTAGGTGACCAAAATGACTACTTTGGGTGGATCCCAAATGCTGAGAAGAGGAAAAAGTCAGAAAATGCATTTCTTTTTTATTATTCCGTTTGAATGTTAGTATCATTATTTCAGATTTTTTATTCTCAATACGTTGAATCTACTTATTATATTTTCTCTAGGAATGTCTTCTTCTATCAGAAACTTAAACTGGCGCTGAAATCGTATCTATCAAATGCTTATTTATTTCCCTTTCAAATCAATTGTTGTCATATCGAGTACTATACTTAGTCCCATTAATAAATTTGTACACCTAATAACAGACGAATTTATTCTCTGACTTGTACTTTCGTGTTGATAGAACGGTATTAGGTTTTTTTTTGAAAATCTAAAAGAACAGGTATACCTTTCCGTGTCCCACTGACAATAAGAATGCTAATAGAAAAATCAGTAGCGTATTTACAATTTAGAATTAACCAGCTGTCAACATTCTAGAATAATAATAGAGTTCCTGAAATTTTACAGAATAGGCTACCAATATGTAATTGCCCTAGAAGATATATTTTAAAGGACTCGATATTCACAGAGACATTTTTTTGCCGAAATTGCAACCACTGCTTTAGAGAGGGTTTTAAAAAAATAGATTGACAAAATAATCAGCACATCTTAATAAATGGACGAAGGTCGAACAATCTCAGATCAGCTAATCATACATAATGTTAACGAAGCTCTACAAATAAACATATGAAATTGACCTAAAAATTAACCTAATTACAACGATAGTTGAGTTGATGAAAAGAAAATGAAAATTTAAAACAAGATATAAATTTAAAATAAGACAAAAATTTAGAGATTAAGGAAATATACATACCGTTGGAAAGTTAAATATGTCACTAATAACACAAATGAGCAATATCACACCATTTCTGACATATGTTCTTGCAGACCAATCGATGAATTTTTAGTATAATACTCAAAAATAGCAGAACTCTTGGGGAACAATATAACTTTAAGAAAAATCATTGCCGGAAGGAATAGAGGAACTGAGATAAAAGTGGGCAGGCTATATATATATATATATAACAAGAAGTAGAGATGCAAATTTATTTAGCATGAAGGTTCTATTTTAAGAATATGTAGGTGGTTTCATTCAGGAATACAGCAAAGATGAAAGCTGATAAAATTAGTAAGGCACACGTCTATTCTGTAAATGTTGGCGATAGCGATACTCGCTTAAATTGCTGACTTTCGCAAAAACTAATCATTGCAACACCAACGGCCTATTTCATATAACACCAGGATCAGCTGATATCTCAATTTTACGCAACTGGTAATGCACATAATATTGACGGCATGCTAAGACCAGAGCGAAATGAGCTGATTCAAAAATTTTCTGAATATATTATTTTTAATTGCAGTGCCATTGTCTAAGAATCACCCTGTATAGGTTTCGTGACGTTTGAATTCCTATAGCTAATTAGTGCCTATATCGCAATCAAGTAAAATCAACAGCAGGCATTTTAAAAAGTAAAATCAGCATTACTCTTTACAGTTTAACATTCTACACTGGACGAACACAACATAGCAAAAAGTAGACAACTGCTTCCTGGATTATAAATGTTCACTCTGTTTCACTTCCACAAAAAACGTGCACGCACTTGTTGCCCTACTTTTTCTATTCTTTCCACAGTTTTTGTCGGTACAGCGAAATAAACGCCAACCCGTAAAACGAAACACAAAAAATCTCTGTTTACCAGACATTGACAAACCGGATACGCTATCATCGACATTGTGAAAAACTACACTAAATAAATTCCCGAGCAGAATGAAATTTTCTCTAACAAAGCTCGTGAAAAATCTGCTTCGAGACAAACCAATTAGAGCAAGGTTTGAAAAGGACTAATGGGGTTCTGTGTAAGACATTTCAAGCTTTTATAGGGCAAACGTTAGCGAGAGGTAACATATGGATATAAAAGAAAATAAAGGAAAAGTATGACATTCTTCATAGGTTTAACAAAATTAGTCATTTGTACATGAAATGTGTTTTATTATCGAAGAAACAGAAACAAAGTACTCCCTGGAGAAACATTAGTAAATAGCCTGCGTAATCAAACGATCATATATTCGCTTATTACCATACGTGAGAAATTTCGGTCTAGGGGACTGGGGAAAAATTATGGCCGTTCATCCATTCCGAAAATCATGTCTCTTATTTCGTTGTGTTTTCAATACCGGTACTGGAAAGATATCGGTCCAAGGAATTCTGAAGCTCTCGAAAATGAGTCACGTTTAAATAATTATCCCGACTAAACTATACAATGCATGGCTACACACTCGCTCTAAGGCACGCATAGCCTGCCTTTAGGAGAAAATTCACTAAACCCAAGATATCCTAGATATCAAAAGGGTTTAGCTCTGTGGGAGCTCTTGCCAGGTTTTCAGGTCCGTGGTTGGAGACGTGGCGGCAGTTTCCCATGAATTTCCTGCCCGCCGGGCTGCTCCTAACAGGACGGCTTTTTGCATTTGTTGGTAAAGATGTTCGTCTAGATCGAGGTATTTTAAATTGTTTAATAGATGTTTTGTAACTAGTTCTGTCGTTGACATTACTTTTGGTACAGTTTGTGTGTTGTTCATGTCCCACTGAGTCCCCAATATTTGGTTATTTTTTCAGCCTGCTTGATATTTATAACATTATTAGGAATTCCTATGCCAATTAAAGTTGTTTTCCAAGCGACTTTATCTACAAAAACTATATCTGGGCTATTGTGAGCAACAGTCCGATCAGTCAGTATCGGGCGGTCCCAGTACAGCTTGTAGTTGCTATTTTCTAAAATAGATTCTGGTTTGTATTTATACTATGATCATCTCACCGACTATGATAGTCCAAGTCTCAGTGCTAGCTCCTGGTGCAGTATTTTTGCCACAGCATCGTGTCATTCTTTGTGTTCAGTTGCAGCGAACGCTTGGCAACCTCCTCTAATATGCTGGATAGATTCAGATGTTTGGCAATCGTACCTGTATCTGTCCTTGTTAATAAAAGGGTCTTTAAGGATTACTTTAGATGGTTCTTAGTTGGAATAACTTAATCTTGGATTGCCAATATAAAGCGTTCCGTTTCAGGGAACATATGTCCAGAGATCAACAAGTAGTTCGACGCTGCACTGTCGACATACTCTGGGTTGACGTCATTTATATGTCTTCCATGAAGCGGCTTCTCTTTCCATTTCAGCAGTTTCTGATCAGTGGTCTGGTGCTGTAATGGGACGTGTTGTTGTATCAGTCGCAGTGGTGTTGAGTCATCACATGCCTCCTTGTAGATCAGAAAATTCTGTGAGTTTATGGAAATGACTATGCAAAATAGTAATTTGTTGATCCAATAGTTTGCATAGATCTGCCAATCCTCTTTCTCCTTCATACAGTGCACAGTTCGACAGAGCTCTTTGGATGGTGATTTTGAGCTTTTCTTAGTAAAACTCGAACTTTTCGTTGTAATTGTTCAATGTCAGTCTTGCACCAGTTAACTATACCGAAAGAGTAACTGAGCACTGAAAATGCATAGGTATTAATAGCCTGAAACATATTTTTACTGCTTAGTTTGGTTTTCAACAGTCGCCTTACCCTTCTATAAAACTCTGCTGTTAGGTCCTTTTTCATGGTCAAGTGATCAATACGTTGAGCCTGCTTTATTCCAATTTATTTATAAGTATGACACCTTCCCCCATAGATTCAATTGAGGAGCCATCTCCCATTTCGAAGTGCCTCTGCTGTATTTTGCCTTTTTTAACTATACTAGTAATTCAGCATTTGTCTAGGCCAAATTTCATATGGATGTCACTATAGAACCCTTCTACTATTTTAAGCATATCATGCAGTTGTTGTTTCGTAGCTGCCATCAACTTTAAGTCGTTCATGTATAACAAATAGTTTATCTTTAATGCTTGTACGTTGTTGTGTTTAAGACTGAACCTAAAATTAGTCGAGTTCAGTTTGTTTGAGAGAGGGTTCATGGCAAGGCAGAACCATAGCGGGGTAAAATTGTCTCCCTGGAATATACATACCCTTTCTGATTGGAATGGGGTCAGTTTGTATCGAACAGTTGGCTTCATTCAGTGAGATTGTGTTTTGACAGATGGACGTGGCTGTTCTAAAAAGTTACGAATACAATTATTCACTTTATAGAGTTTTAGTGACTTAATGAGGCAATCATGTGAAACTGAATCAAAGGCCTTTTTGTAGTCCACATATACCATGTTTCGACGTTTGGCGTGGGCTTGATTGCAGACAACGGAATCAATTATCAGTTGTCCTTTGCACCCCATCGAATTTTTCGCGCATCCCATTTGTTGTTGAGTAATTATGTTGTTCAGCTCACAATGTTTGAAAATGCGATAATTAATGCACGATGTTATGAGTTTGTATAAGGTGGGGAGGAAAGTGATTGGTCGGTACTTTGCTGGCTCCTGTGTACATAGGGTGTCCTTTGGTAAGTGGTATGTAGCAAGAGGGTAATTATGTCATTTATAAGGGCGGTCAGTGTTTCGTGGTTTGCGTACAGTTTCTTTATCCAGTAATTTTGCACACCATCTGGTCCTGGTGCTTTCAAGTTATAGAGGTGCTTCATTAGGTTGGATGTTTCTTCCGTTGTAAATGGTTGGTGTTGCATAGTATCACAGTTCTGAAATGCGGCCTCCTCCTCATTCATCCAGCTGGCTCTGGAGTTATAGGAGAAAGTTGTGGAAAGCTTTGTTTTCCAGAATCCCTCGATGTCTGTTTTACTGCGGTAACTAGGGGCTTCACTATTATTGATGTTGTTAAGTTTTCTATAAAACCCTTTTTCTGATTGTCGGAAAAGTGTGTTGTCTAGTTTTCGTTGATTACTGGTTTTGTACCTTCTCAATCGACTTGTGTGGACCGCGAGCTTTTGTCGTAGACTGTCCAGACACTGCTGAGTTGTGAAGTTTTCTCCATCCCACTGGAAGTGTATTCGGTTTTTGTCTTTCTATTCTAATGTTCCTGACTGCTCGTTGGTACTCGGTCACCCTTCCAACGTCTTTCCGAAGAGAATTGATTTTCCCTTCAACCCGTCTTTGCCAAGGTGGTATTCGAGATGTTTGTCTAAATTGGGGAGGGTCTTGCTTTGGTCTTATTGCTATCTCAATTGTTCTGCAGATGGAAGTTGCAGCACAGTAGGTGATTGTATGTAGCAACTCTAAGGTATTAGCACCTAAAACATGGTTTGGCAAGATAAATTTGTTCATAGCCTTCCAGAAGATACCCATTTTTTTAGAAGATCTTAGTTTAGGATGAGCTGGTCTAGTCAATGCATCTGTTCCACTATACTCTATAAGAGCTCTTTCCATTTCTGCTTGGATCTTCTCAAGCAGGTCAGAGTTGGTTGGCTGTTCTTGTTGAAGTTCTTGAGTCCCGTCTGCTCTTTGTGCCAAAAGTGTATCAGGCTCTAGGTGAATTGTATCCAGGCGAAATAAGACCATTTCTGAAGATGACACGATATTGATCTGCGACTCTCTGTTCGGTAACTTGAAGCTTTGGGTACTCACGACAGAACTCTTGATGGAGTATTTGACGATATCTAGTCTTGTCCTGGCATGGTTTCGTAATTCTGTAAAACGTGCGCATTATAAATTTATTGATGGCGCTAGTCCATTTCATGCGCTGTCTTTTCAGTCCCGCTTGAGTGAACGCTGGCTGTTGATCCTGCGCAACACTTTCTGAGAGTCGAGTTCTTGTTCTCGTTTGACTCTGTTGGAGATGGTCCCGTTGTTGTTGTGACTTTATTGGTGAGTGTTGATGTGGTTCTTCTGGTTCTTGAGCTGTAGCTCTTTGGACGGCAGGGGCCCGCCTCCTCAGCACCCTGCCACCTTCGTTCCCCATGCTGTCATGTCCACCACCGGCTCCAGACATGCCCTGGCGATCCCCAGGCAGCAGCTGTTTTCCGAGGCATCTACTCCGTAGCTCCATTTGACCCTGGTGACCCAGGTAACTCGGACCCCTGGTTGTCACTTCCCAGATAAAATGATTTAAACCAGAACATCCGGTGCGGGTTGTGGGGAAGGAAGAAAAGCTAGGTGGTAGGTCAGCGGACAGCTGCCCCTTTAGTCGCCTCATACGACAGGCGGTGGATACCCTGGTGCTAATCTAACCCGACCACCACACAGGAATAAATAGTTATTATTATTTATATTGACTATTGTAGTTTTTCATTCCTAGTTGTAATTTACATTTAATTTTACTGCTATATAAAAACTTTTGACACCATTTATCTTTGTTCACCATTAATATGGCTTGTTTAATTTTCTCTGCATAATTTGTATTTTTTGCTTCTTTACGATAAACCATTTCGAGGTCTATAAATGCCAGTGAGGTCGTTTTTGTGCTATTATTTTATCCTCCTGTATTTTTTTCTAGCTGTTTCTTCTCTTACTGTCTTGTTTATTTAATGAATTATCCTGTACAAATGAATAGGCTCAAATCACTCATATAGATGTACTTAGCGTGTGATCCCTCTGCAGTTCCAACAACAATTTTTATACGCTCTTTTGAAAATTGTTTGGATTACTGTCATTCCGCATGGTCTATTATAATCTCAATATTCTAGGCTTTTTTGCAGACTTCCATTAACACGTCATGTCCCCTGTTTATTTCAAGCTACAAGAAAATTGGAAAGATGTCAGGGGGTTTAATGCCCCTTGAGACAGATTGTAGATAGTTTAGTAATAACTTAAAGGTTCTCTTCGTTTAATCTTCATGCCTTTTCAAGAGTTGCGTTTGAATATGTTTTCCGGTTTTCATTAGTCCATTTTTTCAAGGTTCTTGATATAGGCATTTCGTTTATTTGATTTTATCAAGTTTTCAGTATGCTTGCTTATTTATCGGATTTAATTTTATAACATTTCCTGTGGTTATTTATTGCAATTACTTGTTTATATGCATATTTACCTCCTTTTAATTTCTTCCACCAATGGGAGACCTATATAATTACCATCCTTTGTAATTTTTCTTATAGTAATAAAAACTATGCATTTAGTAAAATACTTGTTTCAGTTTAAGGGTATTGGGTTTCTATGTCCAATTAATGTATTAAATGATCCTATTTTTCTTTGACATATTTTATCACTAAGAATTGGGAAATGTAGTCTTCATTGTTTTATCCCTTTAATCCAATTAAGTCCTTCCACCTTTCTGATTAACGACTAAGGACTAGTAGACAGTCGGACGTAGTATCCGATAAGGAAAACTCAGCAAATTGCAGTTAAAGTCACATAAGGTCGGCAATTGACCATTTTGTCCTGCTTTGAGTCGTTGAGCTTTGTGTTCAGAATATCTCAACTATATTCTTTGGCCAACTAATCATTCTGTAAAGTATAGCTTGATCCAATTTAGATTAATTTCTTCAGTGGGGGAAATTTACACGGAAATGTATATGGTTGAAAACTGGAACACCCATGAAAACTGAAACATCGGGTCAATGTCACATCCAGATTTCCGAATCTTCTATGAAGCCAAACAAATTTTGTTGTGTTTCGGAAATGGAAACCAATTTCACAATTGTAGTTCGTAATTCATTTCTTAACTCACATCCTAAACTAAAATTGAATTAATTACTACTAAAGAATAGAAATAACAAATTTCAAGAACGACATTTTTCTCGAGTTCTCGAAGTATCACAAATCTACATGAGACTCAGACTCCGACATTGAGGTTTGAGGGTTTTCTCCTGTGCCGAACATTCTGTAATAATCATTCCCAAATCCCGTGTTTGAAACCTATTGTATTAACTTTAGTATCTTTAAGGTGAGAGACTCAGTAGGTTTTATTGGGGTGGCGTGCTCCACATTTGGCGTTGTCGATCTCATGTATTGTGTGGGATATAAAATGTGGATTTTTCGCTGCTATACCTATTTACTGAATCTGAATCTGCAAGTTTCAATATTGAACAGATTGTTTAAAAATTGGAGTAAACATCAGTTGAAAGGAAACGCTAAAAGAATACCATAAATTGTTGAGTATAAAATAAATTAAAAGCTCTTTGATTTTTTCTATGCAGTGTTAGCACCTATACAATCCATTTGTTTTCTGAATGATAAAATTGTGGCATCTCTGGTTTTTATTTTTTCTGAGTTCTTTGGGAATAACACCACATAAAAAATCCAACGAGATCTGATTTAGACCTTGAAACGTTCGGACTTTTAAAATATCTTAATTATATTAAAACATAACCACTGTGGTAATTTTCACAAATTTATTATTTTCTTGACAATTGTTTCGCTCTGATAACAGGCTTCGTCAGAATTAAATATTAAACTAAATGCTAAACATCTGAATAGTGTTGTAAGATAATAATGAGTATATAGGTAGAAAGTACAATATGTTTACTGTATAATATTAGTGAAGGTAAATATTATTAATATAATTTTGAATTTTGTATTATGTACGTATATTAAATTACCACAGTGGTTAGTGCTTTAATATAATTAAAATATGAATTTTCACCAAGGAATGACCGAAACAATCATCATTTTAAAATATTGTTACGAAATTTACCTAAGCCGGCCCTGTTTCATTCCAGTACAACTCCAATCGCTTTCAGGACAAAAAATTGTTCTCGAAATGGCTCGGCAGCTGTAGAATTGATGATTGATTGTACAAGAGTTTTCGATGCAGGTTTTAAAAAGGAGCGACCCATAATAGCGGCAGTTAGATAGCGACGACGAGCGTATATTGTAATGTTATTGTGAATCAGCTGTTCTGTATAATTTGATGTAAATAAAAGATCTAGAAAAGTGAAAGTGAATATTAGTTGTATAATTTTAATTGGACCCACGGAGTATATATATATATATATATATATATATATATATATATATATATATATATTCCGCGGTCATTATTATGAACTAAGCTAGGTTCCGGGTGAGAACCTCGTCTGAATTTATTGAATATTCAATAAATTCAGACGCGGTTCTCACCCGGAACCTAGCTTAGTTTATATATATATATATATATATATATATATATATATATATATATAGACTTTCAAGTTTGTGTGGTATTATTCCCAAAGAACTCAGAAAAAATTTATAATCCATTATTTCACAAATATTGTTTTTGTTGAGGAGTTTGCAACAAATTATGCAATATCCTCCTAAATCGAGAATTTCAAAACTCATATTCTCAATTGCGTTACCATGAAACGATTTGCATTAGGAACACTATTCAATCTCCAATTATTCTTCTAATCCCTTGAAATACATCAACAAAATTTCTTGATTTCAAGCCCTTAAGGGTAGTCCAACTAATGAGCCAGAAACAAAGCAGTTAGTTTATTTTGTTCCAACAATTCTAAGCTCTCAAAAATTTTCTATCATAACTTGTTTGAAAAATTTAGTTAACCTAGGAATTTTTGTTATATTTAACAACTAGGAATCGTAATGTACCCATTTTCACACAACATTTTTTTTATGGTTGATTCTTTCACTAATTCTGTATAAGTTTTAAGTATATAATTTCATAATATTTCTCCTTTCTAGAATTCGGTACTTAATGTGTAAGCTTTATTGTGTACTTTTCCCATGTATCTGTTATAGCCATTTTTAACCGACTTCCAAAAAAGGTGAGGTTATCAATTCGTCTGCAACTTTTTTATGTATAACGAGCGATTATTCAAAAACGACCCGGGCAATTTTGATGATTTAAACTGCATTATATTAAGGAACATTGCAGACAGGTTCCAAAATAATTGTCTATAACATGAGATTTACGGTTTTCCAGAAAATCAGAAAAAAAGCGATATATTTTTCTATAACGTAAAACTTACCATTTTTCTGAAAATCGGAAAAATATTTGCAAAAAAACTGTAAACATCATGATAAATGTTAAATCTTCATCATAAATCTCTAGTTTAAATAGCAAGATATGCCATGCAAATACATCGTACAGGGTGTTTGTAATGGTTTTCATTTTGATTCGTTTGAACTAAGTTTCTTTTAGAGACGAAGTTAAGTTAGGGGCCGTATAGTCGCGTGAAATGGCAGAAAATATTCCGTTAGTTTATTATTTATTTATTATTTCGGCGAACTGGTTCAAATATAAGGTGAAGTAAAATTACAGTTATACAGAGCGGTTTAAAAACGTTATATAGTTTGGAACATAAGTAGTTGCTTATACAAGGAGTGTGAAGTAAGGGTAAGGTAAAATTATTGTTATTCAGGGTGTATAAAAAATTTGTTATATAAGCATAAGCAGTTAAGATATTTGATTTATAGGACGTAGGTATAATTATAGACATTGGTTCAAAAAATTGTAGAAGCAGTTGCATATACAGGGTGGTTGAATTAAATGGTTGAGTAAAATTAATATCATAAAATATGGTTCAAAAGGTGAATTTTGTTACATAGGGTGACGCAACACATCAAACACTTCGTTATGAGAAATGCAAAAATATATTTTTTATTATATTAGAATTTTATAGTTCATATGGTAGTAGAGAAAATAATTGTAAATTATTTTTTTTAATTCTTATTGTACAATTTTGATATAAAATATTGGGACTATAGGACCTTAAAAAATAGGTGTACAAAAACGGCAAAATTTGCTTAAATTAATATTTGTTATAATTTTAAAGTATCGTTTAAAAAATATATTAACGGAAATTACGAAAATCGAAATTTTCTCATTGTCTGGGAAACTAAAATTTTCAGAAATGCGAGATATATACCCTTACTAATAATTCACAGAATACTTGAAATAAAAATCCAGCGATTATATTAGATGGCACATTAGAGACTGGGAAAATCGAAGTTTTTCACAGGACTTATCAAGTGAAACCGTTGGTTATCACTAACAAAGATATATAACACATCCCCACAAAAAACACACATATATTTAATCAAACCATGCTATACTTATGTATTTTTGGACGCTGAAACCGAATCCGAGGTCAAAAAACTCGTATACACTGGAAAATATTGCTACAGCCAAAGAACACCCCCAAAAGGGTTGAAATGGAAAATAGCATCCCAGCCCAGTTGCTAAAACTCAATGAATTGCATTTAAATGAATTTTTGAGTCATCTGTGGGGTGAAAACTACCCCAAATTCTAGAAACATAATTAAAATATTTTTGATTACCAGAAATGCTTATAATGTCTTATTTAGTGCAAGTAACAAAAAACTTTAATAAGGAACTTCTCAATTAGCACTCATTTATTAACAATCTTCGTTTCAGTGATCAAGTTTTTACAGCATTAGGGGATGTTGTAAAAACTTTATTTACCTACATACCAAATATATTCAGCATACCTGTTTCAGCAAGTTGGATTACTGAAATGTGTGTTTTTATAATATCTTTTTATTTTATTTACAAATAACTACTTTTGTATTTCTTGTTAAAGACCAATATAAATCTGCCATTATATATTCATCCCATTTTCCTTGATACGCCTTTTCCATTTCGTATATATCCTAGTGAAACCGCTCAACAACATTTTTCCGACGATCTCTTTACTATAGTCACCTAGGATATAATGCAGATAAGAATACAGAAAATGGAGTTTCAAATGAATGTTTACATCCTACCGTTTTCAAGTATTTATTTACAACATTTCTCCTACGATCTCTTTATAGTTCTCACCTTTTTCATTTCCAGAAAAATGTTAGCTACAACTTTGAGACTTAGCCATTTGTATACATTTTTGTTACAAAAAGGCAATATTTCATAGCCTTTCTAATCTTAGGCCCATTGAAAATCCCCTCATTAAACTTGGCAGGGAACATCTGACGTAAGTAAATATAGATAACGTTCTTTTCAATCAAATAATTTTTTATCCAATTTTTCTAAGAAATTCGAATTTACCCCCACAGGGGTTGTTTCCTAGTTGAAGAAATAACTTACTAAAGTTGTTTTACTACTTCTACTAAACTACTAAAAAGCTTATAATGCCTTACTATAAGCTTTTTTGACAATTACAATTATTTTTCATAATGTTTCTAGAATGTGGGGTAGTTTTTACCCCTAAATGAGAGCGCGTTTCAAATTTATTCGATAGAGTATTTACTCTCTACTTGAAATCAGTAAACGTTATAATGAATTTAAATACGATTCATTAAGTTATACAGACCGGACTGGCACACTATTCTCCAATTCAACCTTTTACGGGGGTGTTTTTGGCTTTATCAAAATTTTGGAGGTGTAAAATTTCTTGAACTCTATTTGGGAATAGCATGGTTTTGTTAAAAACTATAAGCAAAAGATAAGAAAATCATTACTGATCTTAATATTTTTAAAAAATGATTCAATGATTCGCGTGACAGATTTCAAATAAATGTAAACAAAAACCTGTAATTAATATTATGGGGTAAATCAATAAAATTTAAGAACATTTCAAGATGTGGCGTCTCAATTGATATAGAAATATTATATCTATTGAATATATTAAAATATCTGAAAATAATGGCAGCTGATTTTTATAGTATAATTTACTTCCACTGTTACAAACCTCGAAAGCAACCTTTAATATGCAAGGCCGACCCGCCCTTAATAAAATTACATTCTTTCTTCATTTGTTAACTGTCAGACTTTAAGTCATAAGACGTCATACACAGTGTATCTTCAAACATCATCTTACCAATTGTATAGAGTAAAGGTATAATTCTTCCAATTTCTATTGTGTTTATTTTAATGCCACGTAATGATTAAACGCAGTCAGTCATGTTTCCAGACCTATCATTATTTTGATATTTAATTTAAATGATTCTATTATAATCATTACTTTATAATGGAATGAACTCAATTAAATGGCCAATTTCATTAACAATAACAATGTCATTACGGACGGGGTTTTTTGCGGTATTTTAACGAACTAAACGAGATGGTGGAGTTTTGTCGGAGAAACATACTGCATCATTATCAAATTATCTTCAGCGTATAAAGTAACTGAATAGTTTTTTTCTGGTATGTAATTGCTCAAATGTTTGTGCATGACATGCTTGTTGAAGGGTTGCTGTAATTACATGAATACAATAATGTACATCTCGAGTGGATCACCTTTAGGAATAAGCGTTTGCGAAGGAACCATATCTGGTAGGATTAATTTAATGTTTTGAACAGTCTGCAACCCGCCACTTGATCTTGGTGGAATCTGAAAAAGAAAATTTAGGCTGAATAAGATGTTTTGTGCGTTTCTGCGAGAATACCAAAAATAGGTATAATTAAAAAATCGGTTACTTTTCAATTAATTATAATTAATCACTTTATAGTTTCCCTCTTCACTATACAGAGCATTGTGCAGAATTCCGAACTCCTGGTGGCTAGTGTAAAAGTCTGTAATTTTGACTGCACGAGTTGCGAGATCAATACCTTTACAGGACATGTGTTAAACTTTCTATGCAGGTATTTTTTTAACTTCTATTGAGATAGGGATATAAAAATGTGGCAGTCACTTGATACTCAACTATGGAAGCGAAAGCTTCTTAGGAAGTATACTTCCCGCCTGTCTTTAGCTCCCTATCTCTATTTCTCCTTCCTTTGTAATTCCAACAGAATTAAAATAAGTGTCAGTATTTTCTTAGGACTCAAGTATTAATCCCAATGTGTAATTTAATTCTTAATATAAATATAAGAATTAGAAGTGAAAAATGAACACTTTTTTGAATTATAATATTTCAAACATACGTTACCTAATTAATATTGTAGCAATATTTAACGAGGTTAGATTAATTATTGATAACATATTTAATTATGGAAACATTATTTAAGTAGATATTTTTTTAAATATCTTAAAATCTCCAGACGGTTCTTCAAAATAACTGTTATAATACAGATTTTTTAAAAACTGTCCACCAAAGTGCATTAAATTAGGGTGGATTTTAAACAGCACGCCAAAAGTTTTTAAAATATCTAGGGAAAAACATATTTTACATATCTTGGTAGAAAAAAAAGACAAAACCGGCTGTTTAATATTAATATTATTTTACATTTAGCAATTCCCATCTTACCCTCTTTCTACACCGATGCCAGTCTGGTCACTTCTTGAACTTGTTACTTTAAGTTAAGAGGACGGCTTTTTGCATTAGTTGGTAAAGATGTTCGTCCAGACCGAGGTATTTTAAATTGTTTAATACATGTTTTGGGCCTACTCCTGTCGTTGACATAGTACAGTTCGTGTGTTGTACATGTCTCACTGCTTGTTATTTATATTATTGTTGTTAGGAATTGCTGTCAATTAAAGTTGTTTTCCGAGAGACTTTATCTACCAAAACTATATCTAGTCTATTGTGAGCAACAGTCCGATCAGTCAGTATCGTGCGGTCCCAGTACAGCTTGTAATTATTATTTTCTAAAACAGGTTCTGGTTTGTATTTATAATATGGTAATCTCAGCAACTGTGATAGTTCAAGTTTCAGTGCTAGATCCTGGTGCAGTATTTTGCACAGCATCGTGTCGTTCCTTGTATTCAGTTGCAGCGAACGCTTGACAACCTCCTGTGGTGTGCTGGATAGATTCAGATGTTTGGCAACCGTACCTGCATCTGTCGTTGTTAATATAAGGGTCTTTAACGATGAACTTTAGATAGTTCTTAGTTGGAATTACTAATTCGATTATTCTTATGGGGATTTTTCTGCTGACAACGATTTATGGAAAACTGATAAGATTTGTGGAAATAGCTTGAAACATTAGTGACATTTTTATAAAAACTCTCTCGAAGAATTGACTGAGAGAAAGCTGATCTACGTCTTTGTCAACTAGTTTTCCTGTACAATATTTCAGTATACTTTCTGTTTGAACGTTCGTTCCGATCCTTTCTTAGGAATCGTTGTTGAACAAATGGATTGGCTCTTCATAATTGTCAATCACCCTTATAAATAATCAAAACAGTTCTTTTCCCCATCGGTCATTTAAAAGTTACTTATCACTTATTATGTACTTATCACTTAACAGCAATTAGAAAAGTGCATCTTCTCGAGCTTCATACATAATTCCGACCAATTTTAGTTGCATTTATGGTCAAAGTTCCTTCAAATATGTGCATTAATTTAATGAAACATCTAAGATAAACGATACAGCACTTTGCGGTATAGACACTCGACTTCCAGCACGTTATATAAAATATACCCGTTATTGAGACATTTTAGATAATTGGTAATTAATTTTCAGTAATTACCGCTTTCGCCTAGAATTGCCACACTTGAAACTAAAACACTACAGCAATAATTTACGGGAAGCCATATTGGGCCGTAATTGGGGATAATATATCATGTGACTAAGTTGGCAAATACATAAAATTTCGGGTGGTAGATCGGAGTTATTGCCGCCTGGGGCAGGGCGAAGCTGCAGATCGGCATTTTTCGATATTGCGCTTGTTGACTCGCTGCATGCCATTTATTATTTACTCCGAAAGGGTGGTGAGGGTCGATGTTTGGATATCTATAACTGCTACTATCTTATATGTAGAAACTTCAACGAGATGTTTTATGATGCGCGGTAACAGTGTACTCGAATATCATGCCGTTACGTTTATTCTACCTATATATTGTTTGATTAATGTGCTTTTTGCAACAAAGTAGGGGTGAAAGGGGGATTATGTTAGTTCAAGAAATTAACTTGAGCAGCATAAATGATGTATCACGAAAAGTTCAACTTTCTCTGAATAATGTCAACATGGACTAAAAATTATTTTTCATCATTATTACGTAATCCTTATGTCTTTTCAGAATAGAATTCTGGTTTCCCTTTCAGTTGTTTCCATTTTTTTCTTCTTTTCTTAACATGAAATTGCTTATTTTGTTTAAATATTTTTGCCGTTTTGCTTACGTTACCACTTTTACTTAATATTATTTTATTAAGGGCATAATTCAACCAATCTAAGGTATTGGCTCTAGTTGCTGTTTTAAAACACTCTACGTCTGTTTTTGATTCAGTTGCATTGAATTTATTACAACAATAAATACAAATAAAATTTTTAAACTATAAGTAGAATATGATAGATTAATAAAATCATATGAGCAATTTAAAGAAAAGTTGGATGAAAAATACATTTTTTTAAACATTAAACTTTTTTTGCTATTTTATATTTATTCTCTTTACACACACCAGGTAATTGCATGTGAAGGATTAACCAAAACAAAAGTAAAGGCTTTGCATCCCGATGCAGCAACAATATGCGCCTAAGCTCACCAAATTTGACATTAAATGGTTCAGATGTACGGAACATCATTGGAGACACTGAGCGTGTAAGTGAAGGGCTTCCGTTGGTAATGTAGAAGAGACTAGTAGAGAACCCTCTTAAATTAATTTTGGGAACCCTTAACTTAATGCTATTGACCAGGCCACCATCGGGATATCTGGTATGTTATAATATAAATATAGCAGGCTAGTTCTCCTAGTACTCAAAGAATAAATATGAAAGATTACCGATATTGATCAATGAAACACAATCAAGGGATATATGCCATTCCTTTTGATATAGGAAACGTTTTCGTGAGAAAAAATAAAATAAATGTTACTTACCTTGCGGCTACTCCATTCATTTCATCTTTTTCGTGAGAAATTTTGTATTTTGTCTCATCCTTGAAAAAGCCCCTTATAAGTGTGGGCGAAACGTCGGAAAACTTTGTTTATATCCCGGTTTAGGTATATTAATAAACTAATTCGAAAAAATGACACGATCCAAATCCGGAAAAGCAGAATCAGCTATAGTTTGATGTTATTATTTATATAATGTTGTAGGTTACAAAGTAGGTTATGATAAGTTATTTATTAATAACAAATCAGAACACGAGGAAAATTAGTTATTATTATTAAATATTCATCTTATCTGATAATATCAATTATAAATAATTCATTCATCTCATGACATTCTTTTAGATGATGGTTTTGAAATTACTTTTTCAAGCTGTTGGAAAAATACACAATGAGTAACCTATTCGGAAGCAAAATCAGAAAGACATCATTATGGTATCCAATAAATGATATCTTTTAGAGCTTGGGCAACTGTTAGCTTTTTGACAACTTTCTATGGCGATCAGTTTACTGGGATCAAAAAAATATTCAACTTTCTTTCGCTTAACATTTTACATAATCTAAATTTATCTGCTAAATGAATATAGAAAGATCTATATTCTTTGTTAGAGGTGTTAGAGTCTATCAAAGTAAGGTAAAGGTCCATTTATTTGTCTTCCAAATAAGCTAAGAAAATATAGTTTTAGCAATAAAAGATGTGTTGTGGTCTTTTCGAATAATACATCTGGAACTATTCCTGAATTATGTTTAGATGTTTTGAATGGCCTAAAAGTCAAGACACATTTTTATAAATTTTAGACGCTGGCTGTTAACCCTGAAGATACCAGGTTTACATTTACACATTACTATAATCAAATTAAATATTTCCATAATTTGTTTTATTTTTCTGACACCTATCATGATGCTCAGGATTTAGAATAAAACACCTTGAATATTTCGACAAATGACAAGGAAGGTTTGGGACTACTGAGAGCAGCAAAGTTTAGAAAAGCAAAAGGAGCAGACATAAGTCTATACAAGATGAAACATCGTCTAATATGATAACTTGACTATAAAGGTGATTTTATTTTTACTGAGTTTTTGTATGCATAGGTATTTTATGAGAAAAAATTTATCCAGCCAAATTTTGTCCAACCCACCTGAAAAAAATTTCTGGCTATGGCTTTATTCTGCTTACGCTTCTAGTTACTTGAATACTACTACATCTTAGTATAATTATATAAAGCAATTGAAGAAGTAAAGTAAAGTAGTAAAGTAAGAAGTAAATTGAAATTTAAAAGATGAAGAATTAAAATATAGGATGATCATAAGTAACATTTTTTTTTTAAATAATGACTATTTATTATTTTGTTCCATTAGAGGTATACCAGAGTTAGTGGTGACAACTTACTCATTGGACCTTTTTCTAAAAATAAATTATTTTAACAAAAAAAGAAACTATTTATGTCAAGAAAATTTTTAATAATTTATAATTTGTTGCAATAACTGTTTATTATTCAATGTATGCTACATTGAGTATCAACTGAAAATTTCTAAAATTTGATACTATCATTTTCTGAGGATCTTGATGTTCATAAAAGCCATTTCTTTCGTGGAGCATCTAAAAATGTGTAACTTTATTCTCATAAAATACCTATGCATACAAAAAAATCAGTAAAAATAAAATCATAATGCTTACCCTTCTTTATAGTTAGGTCATCATCAGATGATGTTGTTTCATCTTGTATAGACTTATCGACTTAGGCCTGGTCCTTTTGCTTTTCTAAACTTTACTGCTCTCAGTAGTACAAAACCTTCCTTGTCTTTTGCCGAAATATTCAAGGCATCTCATTCTAAATCCTGAGCAGCATCGTAGGTGTCTGAAAAGCAAAACAAATTACCCAAATATAGTTTTAATAAAGTACCATATGAATCACAAATTGCATTATAGTAATGTGTAAATCTAAACCAAGTGGCTTCAGGGTTAACAGCTTCTAAAATTTGTAAAATTGTGTTTTGACTCTTAGGCCATTTAAAACTTTTAGACATAAGATCTAAACATAATTCAGGAATAGTTCCAGATGTATTACTCGAAAAGACCACACAACATCTTTTATAGCTAGTTTATTTGGAAGACAAATAAATGAATACCTAACTTACTTTGATGGACTCTAACGCCTCTAACAAAGAATATAGGCCCTTCTATATTCATTTAGCAGATAAATTTAGATTATGTAAAATGTTAAGAGAATGAAAGTTGGATATTTTTTTCATTCCAATAAACTGATCGCCATACAAAGTTGCCAAAAGGCCGACTCCATACATTGGCCAGAACATTGGAGCCAACGTTGGCTGGTTAATTTGATTGGCATCCACACGTTGGGACTCTCAACATGGCCAACGTGAACATGTCTGCCATCGAAATTGTTTTACGAATTTTTAGACTTAGTACATACATTCGATAGAATCAGATTATAAATAAGTTAATTTGAGCCTTCAAGAGAGTTTGATGAATATTGTGGCATGTCATTGATTTATTTTAAATACATTCACTTTCATCCACAACCAACTTGTGAACGGATCACGAACGTTGGCGCAGGTTCCTATGATAAAAGCGACTCTGATCGGCCAACTGCCAATGTTGGGGCCAATGCCATTTTCTAAGTCCACACGTTGGACGAGTGTCTTTGACGCCAACGTGTGGAGCCGGCGTAAAGCTATTATTTGTCCAAGCTCTAACGCCGGTTCCACACGCTGACCCGAACGTTGGCGCCTACGACACTCGTGTAGGCCTAGAAAATCGCATTGGCCCTAACGTTAGGGCGAACGTTGGCTGTTGGCCGATGAGAATTCGTTTTATCAAAGAAATCTGCACCAACGTTCGCGATCTATCCACACGTTGGCTGGTTTTTCAAGTCTTATTGCGACGAGCATCGAGTGTGTTTCAAGTTCAAGTAAAAATGTCTTCGCCGTCTGTATGGCCGACAAAAGTATTAGAGTTTAAAGAATTTTTCATGCACATCCGGTACAGGGGTGAATCCAGTCACGTGTCTCCAGAGGGGGGGGGGCGATCCTGTACAAAATTTACCAAAATTTTAAACTTATATTTCTTGGTTTATTACATTTAAAATGTGGCGTAAACCCATAGAAGCGACCATCTTCTAGGCTCCTGGGGTTAAGATTACCTTGTTTTAATACTAAATTTACTAACATTGATGCTCATGATCCGGTAATTTGGGATGCAAGTCGTAATGATCATAAGAATAAAAATTTCATAGCTGATTCATGATACAACGAGAAATGGGAGTGACTTATTCGATAAAGTATTAAAAAAAGGGAGAATTTTTAATGAGCACATACCACCTATATAGAAAGAAAATTTAAGTTTTAGTTCGTTCTGGTTCATCGACAAATGAGATTTTCAACCCAAATTGGTTCGCCTATGAGGCGATGGACTCTTTTGTTGCTCCGATTGAAGTGAAACATTTTTTTACTTTAAAATAACTTTTATTTATTTATGTAATAAACAATAGTATCTTCGGAAAAAATAAATAACTGTTATTTCTGAAGACAATATATTAATGGCAGTAAAAGTATGCAGAAAATTCATTACGTATTTCTCTGGCATTTTCTGTTGCCCTTATTGGTGTTGAATCCAGGGATCTCAACTGTTGTCCTTCCAAAATATTCTCTACAGGACTCTCAGGCATATATATACATACGCTGAGTTCGCTTTTTTTAAATTGTGCAGTATAACGCATGTTAGTGTTATAATACATGCTTTCTTGGGATGTAGTAGCATATTACTTTTTAAAACTCTAAACACTGATGTCATCATTCCAAATGTACATTCAATTACAACACAAACACGTGATAGTCGTTGGTTAATAATTCTATTTTGTGAACCAGCTTCGGGTGTACCAGGAAAAGGTTTTATAATACTCTTAGACAGTACAAGAGCTACATCTGCTACAAGCACATAGGGCATGGACAGATGTAGACCAAGTAAAGCAGTGTCTTTTGGAAAAGTCGACTCAGCTCCATATAGTTTTGTATAAAGTATCATTAAAAACTCCGCCGTCACTCATACGTCCATGTGTTCCTACATCGGCAAACAAGAAGTTGTAGTCGCTGTCAGCTACCACTAATAATATTATTCTAAAATTGTGTTTGTAGTTATGAAATTCTGATCCGCTATTAATTGGTGACTATATATTAATATGTTTTCCATCCATAGCACCCAAGCAATGTGGAAATTGCAATTTTTTTCAAAGCCTCTAGCAACTTCAAGCCACTGCTGTTCACTTTGGGGCATCTGAAACAAAAAATAATATCTAGTGTGTAAATATCAGTAATTTAAATACTTATACATTTTAAAAGTCAAGGAAAATTAACTAATCCTTTTTTTTTCCAATTTTAGACTATGGTTTTTCCTGATGAAAATGATACAATTTGTCAACAATGGGTACTTCAACAACTTCGACAACAACCAAGAAAATATTAAATTCAGAGACTTCAGAAACATGAACACAAATGAAGACAGCAGCAAATGTTCTGAAAAATATCTCAACTATATATGCAACAGAAATGGACGAGATGGATTTATTATCCCAAGTACTTGCAAAAAAATCAAACAATTTGATGAGCAACAAAGAGAGACAATTCTTAATGATATTGATGAACTTATTTATCAAAAACGAAATCTTACTTATTTAAATATTAATAGCCCTGCTAGCTAAGTATGCTTGTTCTACACCAAATTCCAGTCATTATGCACCTACACCAACGCCATCAGGTCAGATGTTACCAAGCCCTGTTGAAAATGATTATGATGATGAGTATTCATATGTTGAGGTACAACCTAATTATAATCACACAAAATATGCAAGAGAACCATCCACCAAAACTCATAAAGTCAGAATTCTGTCAAATAATATTGTTTCACAAGCTATTCTACTGTCAGGCAAGTCCTCAGCTACAAACATTTTCAGGGGGTAAATTGATGTAGCAAATAGTTTTTAAACAGGTTGTTTTGATTAGAATCACAAAATTTATATTTTTATCCAAGTACTTTCAGTGTCTAAAAATGTATAAAATACATTTTATGAAAAAAATCGTTAACTCCTTTAAATTGAACTTTACATGCTCTACATTAGGTACATAATAATGTATTCATAATAAAAAGTGTCTTGAGTATTAACAGATGGTTTTATTGTAAATAAACTCACCTGAACATAAGACTGCAATGTCTCACACAGTGCTTTACATACTTCTGGCACAATCAGTGATATAACTTGTGGAGACATTTTGAATAAGTAATGAAGATTTGAAAGAATCCCCAGTAGCTAGAAATCTAAGTGTCACAGAGAGGCATACTTTGCCTGGTATTGACTCTCTGAATACAGTGTCTTGTTTTTATATTCTTGGTCCAATCAAGAGTAGAAGGCATTCAAAATCTAAGTTGATATACAACAAAAGTTATCAAACTCTCTTGAAGGCTCGTGAATCAAATTATTTAATAATAAGTTTGCATCATATCTAAAAAAAAGAATTTATAATTTAGGTACCAATGGATAGAAGTATATGTGTACATGTCCATCCTATTCTTAATTGGTCAGTTAAGGTAATTCCCAACGTGTGGACGCTAAACAAATTAACTAGCCAACGTATGGAGCCGGATTAAAAGATATCATTTAATGGATAACATAGTGATGTCTTTCTGATATTGCTTTCGAATGGGTTACTCCTTGTGTATTTTTCCAATAGTTCAAAAAAGTTGTTTCAAAAACATCATCTAAAAGAATGTCATGCGACGCATTGAATTATTTATAATTGATAAGATGAATATATACCAATAATAACACATTTTTCTCATGTTCTGATTCGTTATTAATAACTAACTTATCATAACGGTGTAACCTACAAAATTATATAAATAATAACATCAAACTATTTTCATCGACATAAAAATGTCTACTACCTCTCAACAAGTTCAGCTTTTTTCCTAGTGACTTTATTTTTCTTTTATATTAATTATTTTAATGTCGATTTACCATAATCAATACTATTCACACTTCACTCATGGTATTTCCCCTCGTGTCATTTTTAAATTTCTCGGTATCGTACCCTTTGGCCCACTAACGACACCAATTGACGGAATAACGCCTATTCCTACCCCGCACTTTATACATTTTCCGGTTTATACAAATCAGTAATTTTACAAGGTGTTTTTCGTGCGAACCCGTGTGAAATTGTATTTTAATTTATTAATATTTACCTGATACAAAATAGGAGGAGGTTCTCAACTGATCTGTATATATATATATATATATATATATATATCTTCAGTATGTTCTGGGTTTATTGAAAAAGGCAAAGTGCAAAAAGGCAAGTGGGGTAGTTTAAATGGTATTCTCTTAACGTTTCTCGACCGCCACGAGGACTCAGATTCTATGCATTAAGTTTTGTGACAAAACTTTTGTCACAAATCCTTGAACCTCTTACTGCTAATCAGTGAAGTGTTTCTCAGTATTCTTCAAGCAAGTTGCTATATACACCAGTGAGACTCGAAATAATTCCAAGTTAATAAATTCCAGAAATAGAAGCAAACGCAGAGTCAGAATCCGACGGCATTGATCTATCCCTATTTTGACAGACCACCAAAAAGTATAATAATTGAATAAAACAACGGTATTTTATTTAGATATACACAACCTTGAACATTGGAATTTTTATGCGATCTTGAACACCCTCGGAATAAATTCCATGGTTTTGCTTCAATTACTAAAACGTCGGAAGTGAATTCATTTGTTACTTCAGAACTATGCAAAGACCGTTTTCAACTTCATGTATTGGAAACAAGTGATTATTTTTAAGTTTTCTTGGGAATAACACCAGAATTGAATTAAAAAAGCCGTATATTGAAAGAAAATACCAAACGTTTCAAAGTGGATTCTGACTTTGTTGTCAATGGCTTTAAAATATGTAATGAAAATGAACATTTCAAATTGAAAGTTTGTTTTATGACATTTAAGTTGACATGAGATTTTTGTTGTTTTTAAAATCAGAATCGACTTTGAAACGTTTGGTTTTTTCTTTCAATATACAGGCTTTTTTAATTCAATTCTAGTGTTATTCATAAGGAAACTTTAAAATAATCAAGAACATGCCACAAATAACATTTAGAAGACAATTAGAAACGAGTGATCACAAGCTACACCTGCCAATACCAAAAATATGTGACTCTTGTGACAGAAAAAGAACATACTACTTGTATTTGCACATTCTGCTGTATACGTTGAAGTAAACAAATTATTATAGTTACCAAATTTAGATAAATGCTTTTATATTTTTTCAATGATTTTTTCCTACTTTTTAATTATTTTGTCATATTATAATGTGCATTAAGAAAAAAAAATGTTCATAAATTTTACATTGTACTTTTGTTCAGAATAAAATTTCAAATATTTTTTTGGTGTTTCTATTATAAAAAAGAGTGAAATGATCGACAAGAGTAAGAATTTTACTAAATATACTATACTATATATACTAAATATTTCTGGACATATGATTTGATTATGGACTCTTAGTCCGGTGGCACCGTTAATGTGCCAAATCTCTGTTCCGAAAAGTTAAAGAGAATCTCAAAGACGTCTTAATATTGTTTACTATTTTTCAATGGCAATAGGAAAATAACATTATATTATATATAACCAATTTTCAACCAACATCAAAAATGGTAGGGGTACTCAAAATGCTCTATTTATTGTCGTTCTATTATTTCCGTAGGTAGGTTTTAATTTTAGGTATGTTCAACTATGTTATTGGAACGATTTTTTATTAATATTATGAGACCTTATCTTGTTGGACTTCTAAGATACTTCACAGAAGTTCCCTAATTCATGTAAGCATGCCTAACCTATTAAACTCAGTCTATGAGGTTAGTTTTATTTGTTAAATTATAGCGTATTAGATCTTATTGGATTTAGCACATAAATACGTAAATATTTTATAATCAATTTTAGTGAACCTCTGAACTTTTGTTCAATTTCTTCTAATATTAATGGTACTTTTTCAAATACTTTTATTTATCTCTACTTTCGTTTCAGTTAGTCGTTCTTTCATCAGTTCTAAAGCATCTAGGTCTATCAATCATTAATCATTGTAAGTGAACTAAGTTTAAAAAATCCGGCTTCAAAAAATTAATAAAATGGACAAGAAATAAGGAAATATAATTTTTTCTACAATAGTTTAAAATGCTTATTATGCACTCAGTTCTTAGACACAATTAGTTTTTATTAATAATGTTTGAATATTTCGTAAGTGTTATGGGGCACCGACTTCAAAATAAGTATTTAATGGTTGCAGAACAATATTAATACCCGCATTTTAGTGGTGTTACTTTTGTGTTATTTAGGTCGCTCCTTATCTTACTGAAACGAATGAAACATTACGATTTTAAAGTCACCGGTCTTTAAGTATTTAATTTCTCGGAATCGCCGTTTTGCCCACGTTAACTTTAAAATCGCAGTGATATTGAAGTTTTTCTCAAATACATAACCATCTTGATGCGCTCTTCAAACGATATTCTGTCCCTTTGTCGTTTCCGTAACTCCTTAGAGACCATTAAGGAATGCCCTGAAGTGACTAGCACAGAAATGCACTTAATAACATTCTTGAATTCATTAAATGAAACGGCCGTCAAGAAACAATCTAAACTCAACATCAACACTAAAAATATTTCATTTAGGGACGCTGACAGTGACATTCTGAAGACGAATACTTTTGTTAACTATAACGCTTCCTACTTTGGGAATAGTAAAGGCTTTCAAGCTCCTGAGTGTCTGATGGTGGTAATTATAATCTACAGAAGCTATTCCGTGTTCCTATACTATTAACACAATTACCACACTATATGCATTATGAAAATGACGTTTGTCGTTTTACAATTAAATAGAGCTGTGAACCTACAGGGAATTTGATAATAAGTGTTTTAGTATAATTCTTCATTATAAACCAGGGCATGAAGCACTCGGGAAATGACCAACAAAACACAAGTTTATATGCTAGCTTTTGCATTGAAAAAAAAAATAGTAAAAAAATAATTATCTTTATATATGAAAGAAAATTATACAAAAATCAGTGGATCAATATTGTAATGTATACTTATATAATCAAGTTTCAGAGATTGTTTGTTTGAATACGATAACTATTGGAATCACCAGTCATCCGGTACTAACATAGCAAATAGGTGGCTCTGTGGTGCGGGGGATGCGTTGTGTCAGAGTGACAGCCCCAAACTATCGTGACGGTTAATGGGTTTGCCAGGGTGTAACAAAAAGGTGGAACGACGGTCTCAGTTGAAGGGTTAAAGAATTTCTCATTAGCAAACTAAACGTTTGCAAGAGGTCTCCAACTATCTGGCCCGATTCCTTTATAACCACGAGAATCAAAATTTTTCATATTGTAAATAATATTACACAACTCTTAATAAATTTTAGTTTGCATTATTACGAAATAAAAAATAACTTCATGTAAATAAGATGTATGTATTCCAGAAGGTCTGTACAATTTTGGGAATCAGGAAAATGAGAACAACACTATTTCACCCACAGTCAGACGGAATGGTAGAAAGATTCAACAGGATCTTGGATCATCACTTATCCAAGGTATTCAGCAATAACCAGCGTGATTGGGATGAGCATATTCCCCTATTCATGTTGGCCTATTGCTCAGCCGTGCGTAACAGTACAGATCTGACTCCAGCCAGGGTCATTTTCGGAAATGAGATGAGATTACCCCGCCATCTGCCCTTTGACTCCCTCGAAGAACCGTGCCAAGAAATCAACGATTCTGCCGACCAACACCGACATAATATGCTGACAATACAGGAACTGGCCCGAACGCAGATGTTGACCACCAGCGACAGGATAAAGACACGAAATGACCTCAAGTCCAATTCAGTCGGGTTCCAAAAGAGGGACAAGGTCTTGCAGTACAATACCCAGAGGAGCAAAGGTAAATCTCCAAGGCCTACACCTGTCTGAGATGGCCCATACGAGGTGGTCAAGAGAATCAGTGACGTTGTCTACCTACCGTATCCGTCGAAACCCAAGAGCTAAGTAGAATGTGGTCCATTTGGATCAACTCGCTCCCTGCCATGGAGAGAATGTTTCTGATCAGGACGATCAGAATTAAAGGGGGGGGGGGCAATGTTATAATAATTGCGTACCTAGGTCACATCATGCGTATATTAACCGAACCATTAGTACCAGCTTCTCCAGTTAATTATCGAGGGCAAGATCGAGGGCAGAAGAGGATTGGGAGGGAAGAAATTGTCATGGCTGCGGAATGTAAGAGAATGGACAGGCATGCGTGATATACAGATGTTGATCCACACAACCAGAGATAGGAAAGTCATGGAAAGTGTGGTCGCTAACATCCATTAATGGATAAGCAGAGAAAGAAGAATAATGTTATAAAATGTATATGCGCCGCCACTGGAGATATCTAAATTAGTCATGAAATAAAACATTGACCGTCTGGGAGTAAAAACAACGATCGGAAACCTTCTAGTCAGCAAAAACCTGTTAGCCTTGAATATTTGACCAAACTGGGAGATGACCGTCGAAATTTGCTAGAAAAATCGATGTGATATATAAATTAAAAGGTCGTACATTTCATCAGTAATATAGCGTAGATAGTGTTATTATTTTAAAGTAAATTGTTTGCTATATTCAGCTGTCAGAGTGGATTTTTAAGTGTAAATAACGTTATAGAAAGTGAAGTGAATATTAGTTGTTAAAATGTAATTTGTATCCACGGAGTTTATAGCAATATTAATTAAAGGATTTTATTACAAGATACAGTTTATATGTAGTTATTTTATCACAGTTTAGAATATCATACCACAACTGTTCCCAATTATCTGAACAATACAGAATGAAGGATATTCTCTAATATATCCATCTCCTTCGAATAAGTCCAAACTAGCAAAAAAAAAATTGGTACCGTAAAATGACAAAACTTTTTAAAAAAATGTGCCGTGAACTATATTATACCAACGCAACCAAAAACACACTGAAATATTCAATGACAACATTAATGACAAGAGAGCAAGTCGGACTAGACGCAGATTAGTAGCGCAAGGAACTACTAGTCACAGTTTATTCCTCCCTGCTCTGTTCTTACTTAGCTTTATTTCAGCAAAATAATGTCATCCACAAAAACCAATACCGTTTTCTTGAATGAAAAAAGTACGTCGAATGCAATGTACAAGGTTGTTAAAGAAATAACAATCTCGACGACAGCAAAAAAAGCCTTGGGGTGTTTCTTGGCTTAGCAAAAGCCTTCAACACCGTGCATCATAATATTTTACTTGAAGTATTAGGTTATGCAGGTTTTAGAGTTTGTGCGATAAAGATAGTTACTAGTTACTTAGCAAATAAGCAGCAATATACAAAAATTAATGGATGTTTAAGTGAAAAAAGTCCCGGCGAGAATAGGTATTCCCCAAGGAACGATTTTAAGTCCGATTCTGTTCCTAATTTATATAAACACACTTTTGTCTTTGGATATGGACGCAAGAACATTACACTGATGATACCGTTATAAAATTTAGTGGACAACTTGGGAATGTGTCGAAGAAAAGGCGAAATCAGCCCTCTACAATGTTAAAATCTGGCTAGACATACATCAATTATCCTTAAGCGTCAAAAAACTAACTTTATAGCATTTGGTCTGTATAAAACTAACAAACCTCACTTTAATAATATTAAAGCTGAAAATATAAACGAGTCAAAGAAGTCTCACACACAAAATATTTAGGCATAATTATTGGTAGGCTTTTCAGATGGAATTATCACATTGAGTATGTAACAAAATGGTCGCGCAGCTTAATTAATATCAGTTTTAATTATTGTCTATAAAGCTTTTATTGAATAGTTCGTTAGATACGGTATTTTGGTATAGGGTGGTTTATATAAGAGCAATTTAAAAAACCTGTACTGTTCAAAATTACATCCTCAAAATAATTCTACGAAAAGACATATATTATCACTCAAGACTGCTATATACGGACATTGCAAATGTATGACAGCCCTAGATGCATGTAGTATGTATGCATGCATTTAAGAACAGTAACGCTCTGCAAGTATGTACAAACTCTTTTTATGAAACAAGAAGTTACACTCAACAGCTAAGATATTGCCAGTTTGCTGATCAACATTGATGTGAAATTAACAATATTTTCTTGTTCAGATCATTTGTCAATCAGCTTTAGGCAGAAATGAAAACTTTTTCTTAATCGGCATTCGTTTTTGACAGCGAATCAATGTGGTACATATCAGGCAGATTCTGTCAAGGAAAAAGTATGAATGTATGTCAATATAAAAGCTTTTTTTATTATTGAAAATTGGAACTAATTTCCATGCCCTTCCAAGACTAATTAAGCTAGTGGAAACCAACATTTCACATTACCTTCCTTCGACCGGAACATTTAGTTCAATTAATTTTAATCTCATCCATATGAGACTGACCTTGATTCTCAAATGGTCCAAGCGCCCTTAATTCCTTGCTTATTGTGAGCTCGTCACCCTACCGGCATTGCAGCCTAAAATGGAACTTTGTAGGCCAACTAACAAACACTAGCAGTCGCCCAGTGGTCGAAATTCCAAATCTTTTTCAACAATTTGACTTTTTTACTATTAAACACTTTTCTGTATACTTATACAAAATAGTTCACTATCATTATAATTATGTCAAAAATTATTTTGCAAAAGATAATGATTGCAGGTTTTAACCGACTTCCAAAAAGGAGGAGGTTATCAATTCGTCGCGTTTTTTTTTGTATGTATGTTACCTGAATTCTTCTCCTGTGGTGAACCGTTTTGTATGAATAGGGTCTTGTTTTATAGAGTATATATCCGGATTGGTGAAACTTCAAATTTGGAAAAAGAATTCTATTGGTAAAGTGAAGAAATGTGTGAATGAACACATGCGTGCATGGAAATCGACCAATATCCCTAACATATTGGTCGATTTTTCGAAAACTCCTCATGGATGTGTATAGTTTTTTAACGTTTAATCTATTAAGGAAGATCCCTAAGTGATCTCATATACTTTTCTGCGACGTGCAACTTGCAGTTTTGCAGAAAATCTCCGAAAATTCCAAAATTCTTATTAAAAATTTCATCGAAATGACATAAGGGACATTTCCTCAAAATATTTTAATTCCAACTTAATGGTGGGGGAATTTTAGACACTGGAAGTTTTAATTGCGGATTTGAAAATTTTCTATGTACATCTCAAGCATATAGGTAGTAAAGCATAGTATTTTCGACTCCTTAAATCAATGAGTACCAAGCTCGTTTTGTTTCTATACCTATTTAAATGAAAATTCTCCACTTTGCGAAGACGGTGCTTTTGCTTGTCACATTTTCCCGGCCTAATAGAAAATTCAGTGACAACACATGTCAATCTAAATTGCTATTTGTGGGTTTATACACAAGATGTTTAGTTACAGCAAACAAAATCACAAAGTAAAGTGATAGAAGGAGTTGCATTTATATGATGATTGAAATATAAGTTAGGCCGTTTAGCTGTATATACAGGATGCATGGCATATAGGGTGGAATGGACGATTGGTCGTATAAAAATGGTGGAAAAAATGTGAAATTAAAGTTATATAGGGTGATTAAAAAACTGTTATATGATATGGACGTAAACAAATCATATCCAGGATGGTTGAAATATATGCTGAAGATAAATTATATTTATACAATTTGATTAAAAAATTATTTATTTTATAGCACATAAGAAGTTGCATAAAGTGTGGAGAGAAATTAATATTACACAGGGCGATAATATAAAATGTGAAAAAAAAATTATGGGGTAGACCACAAGGAGTTATATACTATGGTTGAAATATAGGACTAATTTGACTCTGTATATATGGGATGGATTCTACTCCGTCCTATAGTTTACAGAAGGCAGCTAATAAATTTATGCTTGTCCATAGGCAGTCGTATGTACAGGATGGTTGGTAAATAGGGTGGAGTGGAATTATATATAGTTATATAGAGTTGGCAAAAAAAGTTGAAAAAAGGTTACATGGCGTGGTCCATAAGGCATAAATATATTTTGGGCTTACTAAGTCAACGCGTACTAGTACATTTTATTCGTAAACATTTACCTGTTAATTTAAATGAAAATGCATCATTGTGTAATGTTGAGGCTTTCGATGTTACCTGGTCCTGTCTATTAAGGTTATACATACACAATAAAAAATAAAGAATGAAAACTACCTGAGTTCAAAAAAACTAAGAAGTTGAAAATTTTTTAAAAAAATATATAACCGACTTCCACCTATAACTAAAAAGCTAAAAATAATTATAACAAAATACAACTCTAACAAATAAATAACACACTCAATGTTGTTAGGTACCTACCCAGGAAGTAAAAAATGTAAACATTAAAAGGTGCTCATCCTGTACAAATTAATTACCTACCAATCTAGTATATTGTTGAAGTCGGTGCCAAGCAACAATCAAGTTTGATGAAGTAGTAGATAAGTACGCAATGAATGATTTTAGATTTTGCTTGACACCGACTTCAAAAATATACTAGATTGGTAGGTAATTAATTTCTACAGAATGAGCACCTTTTAATGTTTACATTTTTAGGGTTCCGCATATACAATATACGGATACCCTTATAATATCACTCAGGATTTCTGCCTCTGTCACATCACAGCCATTTTCTCCTAAACTACTGGACGGAAGAGGTTGAAATTTGGTATCAATGTATAGTTTGGTGATCCGATCAGGAGTACATATCGCAAAAGAAAAAAATTTGATTTTAGTGGTACTTCTGGGGGGAAAAACTAAAAAAATCGACCGTTTCCCCCCTCCCCCCTTCATCTCCGAAACTACTGAGCCTAAAATTTTGAAAAAATAGTAAATAAAGAGCGTTGCCCGAACTTTACAGGAAAATTAAGGAGAAACCATTAATATTAATTTTGGGGGGCAAATTATAGAATTAAATAAAAATTTAAAAATAAAAAAAAATCAAACGCATCATGTAATATATCAAATGAAAGGTCTCATTCTGAGGAACACAAATATATTTTTTTTCATATTTAAAAAAAAATTATTTAAAAAGATATTAACGAAAATATACCAAAATTTACCCATCCCCCCCTTATCTCCGAAACTATAAAACTTAAAGTTTTGAAAAAAATAGATTTATAGGTTCTGACATGAAGTTTACTGGAAAAATAAGGAGAAACCTCTACTTTTAATTTTGGGGGGCCAATTACAGAATTGAATGGAAAATATAAAATTAAAATTGTTTCTAACCTATCATGTTATATATCAAATGAAAGGGCTCATTACGATGAAAACAAATATATTTATTTCATATTTTTATATTAAATTAATTAAAAGAAATTAACAAAAATATAAAAAAATACTCATTCCCCCCCCCTATCTCCGAAACCATAAGCTGGAAAATTTTGAAAAAACAATGGAGGTATAGCCCCTCACCTGAACTTTACTGGAAAAATAAGGAAAAACCCCTAATATTCATTTTGGGGGGCAAATTATAGAATTAAATGGAAAATAAAAAATTATTTATGTTTCTTACGGGTCATGTAATATGTCAAATCCCAGGGCTCATTATAACGAATACAAATGTATTTTTTTAATTTTTTTAAAATGAATAGTTTAAAATATATTAAAAAAATATTTAAAAAAAATTACCCATTCTCCCCGTTATTCCGCAAACTCTAAGACCTCATTTTTTTTGTTTATAGGAAAAATATGAAAAAAATCCCTAATTCGATTATTTGACCTCCAAATAATAGAATTAAACGGAAAATAAATTATTAGAAAACCTCCATAGTAATTTTAGGGACAAATTATACAATTAAATGGAAAATAAAGATTCAATTTTCAAAAGCATCATGTAACATATCAGATAAAAGGCTCATTATATGAATTACAAATATATCATATTTTTAAATCATTTGTATAAAAGATATTAACAAAAATATTAAACATCGACTTAATTCCTACTTTAGAAACTACACTATTTAAAATTTGAAAAATATATTTTATTTACATTTTTAAATTATTTGAATAACAGGTTTATTAATTTATAATATAAACTTTGACCTATTTTGCCGTTTTTCTTCCTATATACAGAGCCTCAAAACTCAGACAGTAGATTATAAAAGATATCTCTGAAAGTTTATTAGTAAAATAAAACTCTAATGTTACTTTTTGGGGGCCAAATTAGAAAATTAAATACATATGTATTGTGATAAAAATCAAGCGAATCCTAAAGCAGATAAAATAAAAATTCTATGTGTGGAAAATCAAAGTGTATATTTTTTATAAATTTAAAACGCTTTCTTTAAAAGATATAAGGGTAAATATAAGAAAATGCACTCATTCTCTGCTTGTATGAAACTGGAATATTCGAATCTTGAAGTTGGTACGGAACCCTAAGTATGCGGGTCCAACTCGCACTTGACCAAATTATTTACTTCCTGTGTAGGTACCTAACAACATTGAATGTGTTACTTATCTGCTAGAGTTGTATTTTGTTATAATTATTTTTAGCTTTTTAGTTATAGGTGGAAGTCGGTTATATTTTTTTTAAATGTTTTATGTTATCTTACGTTTCCAACTATTGTACACCTACGACGCTAAAGCATATTCAATAATTAAAATCAAATATCGGTTCCTCAATAAAAAAATATACAAATTTTCCTGTCATCTTATTATTATTGAATAAATTAGAAATACTAACACATTGGAAAGTTCAAAATGTCAATAAAAATAAAGAATATATAAAAAACTTTGATTTGAGTTATTTAAAAAACTATGAAATAATTGTCCTCTAGCGGTGGAAAGTTTAATGGCGCTAGTTCAACGTTATGGAATAAATTGAGTCAATATAACTATTATTAAGGGAAAATTTTAGCCGTTTGTTCAATTTTTTTTAAAAGCCCTCAATTTGCAAATAAATACGTAAAGAAAATCGGTTGAGCAACCGAAGAAAATAGAACCGAACTCTTTTGCATTGGTATATTTATATATATATATATATATATATATATATATATATATATGTTTTAGGTGGTTTCCGGGAATTCATCCGCGTGGTTGATAACTGATCCCTGCCGGGATCGATGGTAAAATGACGACGTTTCGGCAGAGTCACATCTGCCCCCTTCAGGTCGGTTCGCATAATGCATAGTTACTCGAATAAGTATTCGAGTAACTAGAAGCGAAAGCAGAAGGCTACGAGAATTATGCGAACCGACCTGAAGAGGGCAGATGTGACTCTGCCGAAACGTCGTCATTTTACCATCGATCCCGGCAGGGACCAGTTATCAACTACGCGGATGAATTCCCGGATACCACCTAAAACATTTAGTTCCCGCGAAAACTTAAAAACAATATATATATATATATATATATATATATATATATATATATATATATATATATATATATATATATATATATATGTTATATCACACTTCAATGAATTAACTTTTTAAAATTAACTTTTTAAAAAAGATTTTATTAAAATAAAAACAATTATAACTTTAAAATATAAATGAAAAATAACAATGTAACTGACAAAAGTTCTCAGTAATAATGAATACAGTAGAAGATATATAAGTTTAAAGATGCTGAATAGGCATAGTTGACACGGCAATTCTCACGGATGTCGGTGGCGCCGTAATATGACACCACACGTGTCGCTGAGTCAGCTGGGAAAGTTGAATTATCGTTGCGATATAAGTTCGTGCTAAGTTCATAGTATAAACTTATATAACAACTCCCATCCATATAAAAAAGTTAATGGTACAGCATCAATTTTTATGCCAAGTTCTGGAGTTCCATATTGTCGGTTGGACTTAGGGTTTGATGGTGTGCCGTAAGTGGTGTGTGCTGGACAACGGAGCTTAGTGTAGTGGTCTTCTTGAACCTCTTCTGGATTGACTTCATTGTGAGGAGCATAATCCTAAATACTACTAATGTGGTCGTTGTGATTGTCGTCAGGACATGTGCTTTTCTAAGGGTGTTTTTTTCATCAGTTTTTCCAGTTCCATGGAATATTGGGACAGCTTATGGTTGGCAACATCTAGATCTTGTACATCTAATTCTTGTAACTGTAGGGGTGTTAGGTTTGGCATCTCATTGACGGCTGGCATGCCTTTGCAGCAATTGAAGTGAATGTCCACTGGGTGGTTTCTGTATGTAATGTTTTGTACATTTTTGGAAATTCTTGTAGCATGGACCCTTGTGTTGTCGATAAAGGCATTGCAATCAGGTTGGATTTGCATCACTGAATTTGTTGATATGGTTTGTGTCATGACATCTTCCCCTTTGCATTTCATTGTGATGGCCAGTGGTCTTGAAAAGGAGATTAACCAAAAATTTACGTCAATCGCTTGGATATTAGTCTTCTGCATATAATATCGCACTTTTGCATATTGCTGGAAGTCTGGCTAGCTGACCTTCGAGATGGCATCTTTGTCTAATGGATGTGATATGGCGTTGGAACAAATCTTATGATGTTTAGTTAAAGGGTTGCAGTCACCCAGGTCTCCGAAGGATGTATATATTAACGAATCGTCAGCTCTCGCTATAAATTTTGTCTTTATTGAAAGTATTTGATGAAACCCTGTTCGATCATCCAAAATTAGGATTGGATAAACGTGATAAAGGTTGTTAATCTCAGGATCAACTAAAGGAATTTTGAGTACAAAGATGATTTTGGTGTTGACTTGAAAAGCTTCCAATTCTATCAAATCAAATTATTTTCATGTAGTGAGTGAGAAATCTTTAAAAGGGAATCGACCAAATCTACTGGGGTTATGATCGAACTATGTAAAATTTTTAAGCGGGCGAAAGAGACTGCAGTTAAAACATCATCGAGAGTGTTTTCGATAAATATGTAACTCTCCATTAGGCTTTCACACAGATCCAAGATATTGATTTAAATTCATGAAAATCAAGATCATTTGAAATGTATAAAATTGACTTATTTTTTCAATGTTATTCGAGAATAGTTTCTCCTCGTAATGACTGAGGTTGTTACAGATATTTGTTTCTTTACTAAGTCTTGAATTTGGTGTTGGTCTTTAGTAATTTTAGTTATACAGTCATTTATGTATTCACCATCTGTTGCGTCTAAGTTTCCTGAAATAGCTTTCCAAACTGATCCCAGTCCGTTAATAAGTCCGCGTTTTCTTCTCTTAGTAGGGTAAGTTTGAGTGTCAGCGAAGATGTCTGTATATTTAGAGTTAACGGATTTACAAATTTGTTTCAAGAGGCTAACATGTGTTTGTATTTTTGGTTTAAATGATTTTGTATTTGCGTTTTCGTTAATTGTCTCTAAAATTCGGTTTAGTATAACGTCGTTATTTGAAATAGCACCTCTGAAAGTGCGGAGGTCTTTGAAGACAAGAAGTGTACATTTGTCGTTAGAAATTTTAAGAGGGTCTTCTTCATGGAAGTAAACTTCTATTGTATTGTCAACGGGTGTAAGAGAGTATTATTGGAGGTTCACGACTGAAAACAGTCCAAAGAATCTGAAAAGAAGGGATTCATTCAAAATATGGTTTTAGACTGTCAAAGTTAATTTTACTTATTTCGTTAGTCTGTAAGTTTATAACGGTAGCAGAGTTTTTTCTTATCGCGGTAATTTCAAAAGGTTCATTGAATTTGTTTTCGGATTTGCTTTTAATCTGAGACTCTTTCACGTAAACTTGGTCGCCTACTTTGTATTCTGGTTGGCTAGTAGAAACATGTTTGTCAAGCCTAACTTTCGATTTTTGTTTTTGTTTGTCTGTTTTTGCACGGCAAGTCTGTAATCGTAATTCATTCTGTTGTTAAAGTCCGTAACATATCCGGATATGAGTTTTTCCTAATCGTAAATTGTTTCCGGGGGTCTACTAGAAGTGTGCCCGGAAATAATTTCGTAGGGTGTAAAACCGGTAGTCTTGTTTTTAGTGTTGTTGTAGCAGATAACTGCGTAAGGGAAGACGTTGAATGGATTTTCGTCCGGATGTTCAGCTGTATTTGCCGTTATCATTTTCGCTAAAGTCGCGTGAATCCTTTGGATAGAACCATTTGATTCGGGATGGTGGACACTTGAAAAGGATAGTTTTATGTCATACAGTTCGCACAGGTCCCTTATGAGAGTGTTATCAAATTCACGTCCATAATCACAATGAAAGCAAAGAGGTGTACCGTAATGTTGAAAGAATATTAGGAGGGTGTTTACTACAGTTTGAGCTGTTTTGTCACCAATTGGGTAGGCTTGAGTAAATTTGGTGAGTTCATCCCTTATAGTCTGTGCGTAGTTTCTAGTTGGATATTCGAAAATATCAATGTTGATACGTTCGAAGGACGTTTTTGGTGTTTCAGTTATGACAAAAGGAGCACTTAAGTTTTTAACTTTACCTTTTGGCAAGTTTCGCAGGACCTAATAAATTGATTTTTTTTTATTAGTCCAGTCCAATTATACTTTTCTTTAATGCGTCGGATGGTCTCATTAATTCCACGATGAAGGTTATTTTTGCCGCAGTGGTACTGTTGCAGTATAATGGGAATTTCGTCTTGTGAACGAGTTGTCACAATATTTTGACAAATTTTTAGTTTTACGTCTTTGTCTGCAAGTATAAAGTATAGTGTTTCAAGAATCGGTAGTTCTACGTTGTTTTCAATACAGAACGTTTCGGATTCGTCGAACTGGTCTTGGTTGTTATAGACGATGTTGAAAAGAGGTGAGACAACTGTTCCAGAATCAAAGGGTAAAAGTACAATTAAATATTTTCTATTCCTTAAAGTTTTCCTGACTACAACGTTTAGAGTGCCAGTAGTGAAGTTTGGGTCTTCTTCGAAAATATCTTCGATGATTTTATCATGCAAGTCATTGAGTTTATTTTGCCAAAAGAAAGTGACTATTCGTTTGTAAAATTTGTCTAGCGTTAGAAATTTCTATTTTTGAATAATCGATTACCGACTCGGTTTTATACAATTGAACAAATCGATTAACTTCTGTTGTCATGCGTTCGTCATGATTATCGTCTTCTTGATCGTTATCGGAGTCGTCGGAGTTATCGTGACTAGTACCTGGATCGGGTTATTTTAGGTCGCATTCGTTATTTGCGAAAATGTTTATCTTTGAAAAAAAGTCGGTGCATTGTATGAAGTGATTATTTTTGATACGAGAAAGAGCGTCTGGGTGCAAGTCTACCTTGCCGGGCTTGTAATCGGTTTTATAGTTATACTCCTTTAGTTTGAGGCGCCATCTGGCTAGACGACTGCCAGGATCTTTGATAGAGAAGAGCCAAGTAAGCGGGCGGTGATGGCAAAGTAAAGTAAACTTTCTCCCAAAAAGATAAGGTCTGTAGTGCTTGACTGCCCACACAATGGCTAGCAGTTCCCATTCGATAGTGGAGTATCGAGTTTCTGCAGCGCAGTTAGTACAGGAAGCATATGCTATAGGAAGATCTTTACTTACGGGGCCTTGTGAGAGAGCCGCTCCAATTGCAAAAGCACTAGCATCAGTAGTGAGCAGGAATGGTTCTTCTAAATTTGGGTAGTTCAAGATAGGGACAGATAGAAGGGCTTGCTTCAGTTCGTTGAAGGAAGACTGGCAATCTGCGTCGAAAATGAATTTGATATCTTTCTGCAGGAGTTTCGTTAGAGGCTTTGAGATCTTAGCGAAATTGGCGATAAAACGTGGGTAATATACGACGAGACAAAGAACAGATTTAACATCTTTAGGAGTTTGGGGTTGAGGAAAATTCAACTTTTGAAGGGTTTGGTTTCACTCCTTCTTGGGTGATAAGATGACCTAGGTAAGCAACTTCCTTACGGAGAAACTTACACTGTCCGGTTGAATTTTCAAGTTTGACTGTCTAAGACGCTTAAAGACTTCTGTCAGACGGGACACATGCTGGGAGGACCAAGGAGAAGAAGAGTGCCTGATTATGCCCTGATCAAGCATTTTGGCAATTTGAGTTTTCACTTTCTCCTTATGGAGTTGATGATATCTGTAAGATTTTGTGAAAACGGGCTTGGCATTATTGGTGTCAATTGAATGTTTTACTGCGTTGGTAAAGGACAAAACATCGCCTTCGAAATATCTTCGAATTCTAAACAGAGGTTCGTGATAAGTTCTCGCTCTTCATCGTTAAGGTGTTCTGTCCGAATTTGTTCCCTAATAGTTAAGTTTCTGTCTAAGTTTATAGAGTCAGTGTAATCCTGTGTATTCAAATTTAAGAGAGGGTGTGTAAGGTCAAGGGGTTCTAAATGAATATTGTAAAAGTTAACAGTTTTTGGCATTGCGTTCGCGTTTATTATCGAAGTCAGAAATTCTCCATTTGAATTAACGCGCACAACTGCGTTGGGAAGTGGTACTTTGTCAATTACTAGTGTAGGTAAAATTGCGTCGGTATTTCTAAGATCGCACTCGTATGAGTTTGTTTGTTAGTACTGGGTGTGTCTGTACACACTTTATGCAAGGGAATAATTTTGAAGTTCGTAATTAATTGCTTTGATTTTAAGACTAATATTTCATCAAACTCAATATCTAGATTGTAGATAAAAACCTTATGGGGATTACCTAAGGCAAATGGAATAATGGTGGATTCAGAAATCGGGATTTTCTCGTGCGTAATACCTTGGATTGTCACTTTTTCAGGAAATCTTTGACGGAAATTTTTGACGGTATTTTCTTTAAAAATGGAGTTACCAGCTCCGGTATCAATGAGGAGTTTGAATTTTTCGGAAGCACCGTGAATGTAATATAGATTTTTTGAGTTTACTGTTAAAAAATGACTTAGAGAAATGCTTTTTCCGGAAATTCTTCGAGATTCAAATTCTGGATTTTTACTTGGACTTCGGAAATGGTAGATTTTGAACCGGGGGGGCTGATCTAGGCTCGCGAGGGCTTGAAAATTCTGGTATTCGTGACTGTTCAAAGGTGTAACGAAGTTATCTTCTAGAGTTTGTTCAATGTCATAGTTGACAGGATGTTGACTGAAATCGTCATAATTGTATAGGCTATTTTCAGTATTACAATATACTTCGTAAGTTCAATTTATAATTATAAAACTAATATTCACTTTCACTTTTCTAGAACTTTAATTACATTCAAACAGCTGATTCAAATACAATAACAATCCCATATACGCTAGTCGTCGCGGTATATCTGCCTGGCGATCGTAGCGTGCTTCTTTTATAACACCAGTGTCGAATTCTCCAGTAAAAATCATCATCACTCCTTCCGCTGCCGAGTCTTTTCGAGAATCGTATTTTTTATCTTAAAGCGTTTGTTGTCGTACTGAAATGACACAGGGTCGGCTCTGGGTAAATTTCGTAACAGTATTATAGCCGTAGTCGTTTACTGAATATTCTTGATAATCAGTATTCAGGATTGGTCTGTTTTACAGACGGTCGGAATTGATTTGCCTTGAAAGGGGGTCTTTGAAAATTCGTTGGTCGAAACGGTGGACCTTGATTGTTAGTATTTTGGGGTGGATTTGGCCTCGAAGAATGATTTGGGCCTATAAAATTAGGTCTAATATTTTGGTTTGTAAGATTGAGGGTTGTTTTGTTCTCGCAACCGACAATCTTCTGCAATGTGGCCTAATCGTCTACAATTCAAACATTTCGGTGGTTGAATGGGTTTCCTTGCCTGAAAAGAGGGCTTAAGTTGAGCGGAGTTATTTATCTTTTGTTCTTCGAAATAAGACAACTGGAGTTCTTTTCTGATTAGAGAGTGTGCCTCCAGAAGGTCCTTAGGATTACTGGCTCGAATAATATAGCCTAGAAGGGGTTCTAGTCCGGTAAGTAGTGTATTTAGAACCATCATATCTACAAGGATTGTCTGAGCATCTTTCTGCTCATTACTTAGATTTGCCGATTTTTGAATACAAGAGTGCATTTTCGCACTTAAAACCTGAAGTATATTATAGAACGTTAGAGGGGACTCGTTGGACAATTATTTAAGACGTAGGAGATCGTGGATTAAAGAATACAGATCCCGCAAGTCTTCAATTAATTTCTTAATTTTCTTAATTTCTAAATATGAAGCGGGTTTTCTCGAGTTGACTAACTGAGCCGCCTTGCCTTTTAGCTTATCTTTAATGTGGATCCGCGGTCGACATGTTGTAAGCACAATTACAAGTATGAATGAAGGTGGCCAAGGATATTAGGTCTCCCTCAAATTCGGGAATGATTGTAAATATTTCCGATAACCGGTATTTTTCGGTTTCATCGGAAACAAAGTTGTTTGTTGCTTGTGCCATTTCGGTGTTTTAGAATTAAAAGTGTACACAAGTTGACAAAATAAAATAAAAGAATAAGTATAAACAAGGGTATGTAAAATGAGTGTCAATTAAAATATTGTATAAAAATTATTAAGCGAATGAATATAAATGGGGAATAAACGACATTTTGGATAATGGAACGGTAGTATGAAATAATTCAAATAATCAAATAGTAATTCAATGCAAATAATATATCAATATTATCAAATAAATAAAATAGTCAATCAAAATAAAAATCAAATTATCAAATATATCAATCAAATATTTCAAATTAATTCTTAAAACCTTAACGTTAGACGATTCACTACTACTCACATCCACAGAAACATGGGAAGATCCGTGGTATCCTTGTTATCGCAGTTGGGACTTCTTCCAGGTTCTTTGCTCCGTTGAGGGATAGAATCCGCCGCTACCAGTTTGAATTAAGCTCGTGTTCTAGTAACTTTGACGGATCCTAGTGACTGCCCCAATTTGTTATATCACATTTCATTTAATTTACTTTTTAAAAAGATTTTATTAAAATAAACAAAACAATTATAACTTTAAAATATAAATGAAAAATAACAATGTAACTGACAAAAGTTCTGAGTATTAATGAGTACAGTAGAAGAGAAATTTTACAATTTATAAGTTTAAAGATGCTGAATAGTTGACACGGCAATTCTCACGGATGTCGGCGGCGCCGTAATATGACACCACACGTGTCGCTGAGTCAGCTGGGAAAGTTGAATTGTCGTTGTGATATAAGTTCGTGCTAAGTTCATAGTATAAACTTATATAAACTATATAATATAGATATTTAATAAAATACATAACTTTAACATGTCAGTATGTTCATTACTAAGGCATAAATAACCATGAAGGTGCAGTATAAATAATTACAATACATTAGCACTTACATATTAGTTAACCTTAAACTGCAATATATGTTCAGATTCAGTAGAATGGCATCAATTTAGATTGAACACAAAGTTAGCTATGACTATTTCTGTATTATATCAAAAATATAACGAAACACAATGCACCTGCTGTTAATGTAATGTTAATGTTAAATAATACCTTTATTTGCTGACAACTGTACTGAAATTGAAATTTTTGATAATTTTCACATTGATTTAAAAATATACCTTAACCTAACTGCTAACAATGTTATGAAATGTAAAAATGAAATGAAATTCTCTACAATGACGTTGACTGGGGACATTAGAATTATTGCCCTCATGTCAGATCTAACTAACATTTATCTTAAATCTCACTATTGGTATTTGTATGGCGGGCTTCACAATTTTGTGATCCCTGTCAAATTGTATGAAATTATTATCTTTTAAAATAGAAATAATATAAAAGTATAATGTCAAATTAATACGAGGATAGTTGATCAATGTTAAAAATTTTCGAATAGAACCAGCCACCTTGTGACGTATCATCGTACCTTGGGCCCGCTCTTGAGCTGTTGGGGCGGTTTGTCTATTCAGAGTTTAAGGGTTTCTCTGGATTTGTTTAATCTGTTGAATGTGATATTGGTAGCAACTTAATTAGGAAAGGTTACGACGCATATATTAGCAGCCACTTTGTGACGTATACTTTCGGAAAAATTTACATCTATCGAGCAATCATTTATGTACTATCCTTGAAAATAATAAAACATTTTTGGAAATACATTGATCAGGTGGCACAGAACAAACAAGTCTAATGTTAGTCTACAAACCATATTTAGAAAGAAATGAAAGTTTCAAACGTGCAGGTCCTCAATAAATGATCATTATCATATAATATAATTTTTTGTGAGTGAGATTTCACTAGCATGATAATGTAGATAGAGCCAATCAAACTTTGTTAGTTTTTCGTTTAATTTATTTCGTTTTTGTCTTTCGAGTCAAACCAACTTACGATTTTATCTCCATGCAATCTGGCATTGACAGTGTGGATGTAAATCATGAATTTTTAATTTTATTTTACTTAAAGATTGCACCAATGTTATAAATACATTTTTTCATTCTGCACTGGAGGTCGTCAGTCAGTAACTACTAAGCAAAACAAAAAAAAGTTAATCGGTTGACGGACAGAGGAAAAAATGGTACCGAACCGTTTTGTCTTTGCCTATTTATATAAAGATAATAAAGTTATTAATATACCATGTAATGTTCTTGTAATATTTACAATGAAAGTTAAACATTATATTAGGCTTTCGCCTTAATTAAATTATACAGTAGAATACATTTCCCAAATGAATATATTAACTTTTACGTTTAATTAGATATCCTCGAGGCAAAAAAAAACGATATATTTGATGTTCATATTACTCGTTCCCTTTTCAAATGTTTTCGAAATTTCATATTAAAAACGACCCTTCAAATTGCACACCCTCAGCGTTCGCATCCCTCTTACCATTAAAAGATATATTCGGTGTAGCTATCTTATTAAGAGCATTTTATTGCAAGTTTAATTAATTGTTTCGTATGGAACTCCGGCTGTTTGGAGGGAGTCAGGTTAACGCTCGGATTTATTTCAATAAACCAGGGGTTCGATTTACGAAGTTACAGGGTTGTAATGATGTTGAACTCACTTAAGAATGAAAAATCGTTAATGTTAGTTACCTATAGGTGATTTTTTAGGCAAAACTAACAAGACCCACTAAAATATGAAAGGAGAAACTGGTGTTTTCCTTTTAATAATATCTTGTTGTTTAATAATTTAAGTTGATACAGTAAACATCAAAGGCACAATAATTTTTGCTCAAAATGTTTAAAACCATTTGCCGCCACATGGTAGATACTCCAGATTTCCCAATAAATAATAGTGCACTGGAAGACATTTAAGACATATATCAGGTCTGCTACTACCAGAAATCAACAGAAGCATCAAGTTTGAACAAACGACATTGGTAAACGACAAAGGTTTAAAAACATGAGGAAACCGCCCTAATGTAATCGTCACGGTCCCAAAAAGATAGTAAACTAAACACGTGGAAATAAATGAAGAACTAATATACAGTATTTTTGAAAAGTAACGAATAAATTCTAATTTTCTGAAAGTGAGAGTTTTCCGAAAAAATCCTCCGAAACGTAGATTTTGTTTAAAACAAAGGCACTTTTTAACATACGATCCTTATTTGTGACGTAATCGTCATTCGACATATGACGCCGTGGACAATTTTTTTAAACGATATCACCCAATTTCGACCATGCTAATTGAGCGAGCGTGTCATTCTACGAACGCATGATCAAAAATATGATTACTTTATCTAGGTTAGATAAGAAATGAATAAAACAGTTATTTTAATTATTATTAAATTTAATGATAATGATTACAATATATGTTGAAAATGTGCACCCTTGGCTACCTGACAGTAACCAAGATGATTTTTAAATTCTAGTTGAACATCAATAACTTGTAATTCTTCTAAATTCGTTGGTCGAGTAACATATACTTTGCTTTTTAAGTATCCCCACAAAAAGTAATGTAGGGGTGTCAAATCTGGCTAACTGACTGGCCACTCAATCGGTCCTCTTCACCCTATCCCACAATTCGGCAACAGATCGTCTAAATAAGCACGGGTAGGAGCTGCATAATGAAGAGGTGCACCGTTTTGTTGAAAGAAAACGTCATTTCTTGGAAGATCACGTTCCTCATTTGAATATAATTTTTTTAGTTCTGCAATAACTTTGCCTGGAAAAAACTCCAAATACCTTGCACCAGTTAGGTTCACGTCAAAGAATTAGGAACCCATAATTCTGCCTTGGACTATATAGCATTAACATTCAGAGGATGTTGATTGCGATATTCCATCATCCTTCGGGGAATGTCAGAAGCCCAATAGCGGCATTTTTGCCTGTTGACATGGCCGATCAAAAACAACGTAGCCTAGTCAGAGAAAAATAAGAAGTTTACGAAATTAATGTCATTTGTTCATAGTTTTTTATTTGCTCCTACAATTGATCAAAATCGATCAAAATTGTCTTTTGACAATACATGAACACGGCATACCTTATAAGGATGATACTTTGCTTGCTTCATAGTTTTATGGACTGTGGACCACTTGGCCACTTGGTTAAATGTTGAGTCATAATTTGTTAAATTGATCTTCTTCTGATTTTGAGAGTCGGCCAGATTTAGGTACATCCCGAATATGTCCCATGAGTTATGTAAAATAGACTCAATATTGCTTACCATACTTTGGCTACTAGGACGCCAACCAGGATGAGTTTCATTGAACAATTCAACTACTTCTTATTGACTCTGCATCCTGTCTCCAAATTCAAACACGTAAAGAATTTTAATTGGTTCTCGTTCAGTTAATTGTTAATTACACCATGACAAACGTCACCACACAACAAACAGTTCAAACACACTGATTTTGCTCAACAAAAGATGAAATCTATTAGAAATATAAACGACCAAAAGGCGATTTCAAGTTTTAATCTGCAGTAATAAAAAATATTGTCAGTCGCCAAGGTTACTGTCAGACAACCGTAATTTTCGACGATATAACACCTTCTTTCAATTAACATGGTTGAAATTGGGTGACGCCATTTAAACAAATTGTCTATGAAGTCATATCTTGAATAAAGATTGCGTCACAAATAAAGGTCGTGTGTCAAAAAGTGTCTTTGTTTAAAACAAAATTAACGAGTCAGGGGATTTTTCCGAAACTATCAGTTTCAGAAATAATGAATTTGTTCTACATTTTTCGAAAGTACTCCATACCTAAGGGAGGCTGCCGCTTGAAATATTGTTAGAATATAGCTGACGTATGTTATTGTAAGTGTTTACGACAAACTTCTTAATACCCACGTGGCTCGAAAATTACTCATTAACTATTGTTCTTTTTCATTTTAACAAAGCTTCATAATTTGTAATGCAATACTGTAAATTAGTAACATTTTTACTACCAGTTTGTTAATTATGCATTACCTACTAATAAATCTTTGTTAGTTATGTATCTGTTCTTCAGAAATATATTCGTTATCAAAGTTTTTTCATATTCATCTTTAGGTATTATAAATACAATATTTTTCTCTGGGAAATTTTAAACAGTACTGCTACAAAAATTATATTGTTCTAAAATAAAATATAAATTACTAACTTTTACCAGTGAAGACAAATCATAGGGGTAAATATTCTTTGATATGTTTGGCTTTTTGAGATATTTTATATGTCTGACATTTTTGGCATTTTTCGATATTTTTGACATTTGGGTATTTGTGACGATTCGACAATCTGAGATATTTGATATTTTTTACATTTTTTATTTAAAACAATATTGTAGTCGATATTTTTCATATTTGCATATTATAGATTTCTCTGTGAACACTGTTTAAAAATTTTCTTTAATGTGCCAGATTTATTTACAAATGTTTTGCATGCATCGCTTTTTGATATTCTTTGCATTTTTGATTTATTGCTATTAGACTTATTTTTACATTAAATATTTGATATTATTGGCTTTTTTACAATTTACAACCTTGTCCAATTTGCCATTTAAAATTTCCCACATTTTTCAGAATTTTCTGTTAAAATTTGTTTCTCGCCTACAGTCCTTATATTTGATACTTTTTAACAACTCATATATTAATTAATGTCATTCCTTATAATTTCTCCATTTCTATGATTTTACACTTTGCACTTTTATGATACTCTCGTCAGTTTTGACAGTTTAAGTAGATTACGCTTTTGTTATATCTTTTGACATTTTAAAAATTTTGAGATTTTAGATATTTTTGTTGTTTTTAGTGTGAAAAAAAATCAATTTACATTTTAACATGTACGACATTTTCTACAATTCTCTGAAATTTCACACATAATTTATAAGAAAGAGTATTTCCCAAATTCGAATCATTCCTCTCCCCACTCACATGACTTAAGTCCGCGCAAAATGAATAATCACGACCCTACTATTTCTTATGTCTCTACTGCTCTGCGAGGCCGAAAAATAGATTTTTCTTCTGGAAAAATATCCGATCCTGCCTTATCGGTTAACTAAAATCTTAGAAATCGAGTAAACCTAATTCTAGTCGTTTGAAGAGAAGAACGAACAACATGTATAAAATTTTCATTCATTCACTCATTTTCTGTTTTAAGGAATTTATTTTCTGGAAAAACAATGTAGTATTAATCACTACATTCTGAATAAATAATTTAGTGTTCACAAATTAAAAATTCCCGTATTTATTAATATTCGACCAAATGTGTCAATATCTCTGGCAGGTTAAGTAACCTGAAAATTTTATCGTGACATTCTATCCTAGGACTTTAGGGAGAACAGCAATTACACGGACGGATCCAGATTCGGAATCTCATTATTTATTTCCACCACCCTGTATATGCAACTGCTCATGGACCACGCATATTTTTTAACATTTTTGAACCACCCAGTAAACTATTCTGTATATGACACTGCCTATGAGCAACCGTATTTACTCTTTTTGTTTATGAAATTTTTATCATCATCCTGTATATCTATAATTCCTCTCACCCTATATTTCATCTTCCCTATATACACAACTGCTTATGGGTTACGAAATGTTGCATTTCCATTTCCGCCACCCTGTATATGCATCTCTGTATAATATTTTTTGCACCACCCTGTATAACTGTAATTCTACTGCACCTATTCCAAGAACCCTGTAAATTCAACCGCTAATGGCCTTCCATATATAATTATTCTATTAGTTATAATTGCACTCTACTCTATATTTTAAACACCCTATATATGCAATTGCTTATGTGCCGCCCACGAAAAAAATGATTTCCAAAATATCTAGAATCGCTCTGTATAATTATAATATACAACGATTACTTTACCACTAAACAGTAACAACGCTTGCATGCCACTGCTAGAAGTACATGCTCTAAGTATATAATAGCATTGGTTCTTCTATATATAATTTCTCAATGTTTTGAGTCTGGCGGCGGCGGCACATTCAGTTGTTTGGCGTTGATATTATGAACGTAAATAATTTTTACTATATTTTATTTAATGAATGAACCAATATTATAAATTAATATTAGCATTCTGCTCTGAAGGTCGTCAGTAGATACTAAACAAAAATGAAGAAAATCGGTTGAGAGACACAGGAGAAAATTGTACCTAATCGTTTTGTCTTTGCCTATTTATATATAGATAACAGCAGAAATCAACCCGATAATTTTTGTTCCCATATTACTTTTGATTTCCAAAAACCAATATTTTTTTCTAATACAATAGAAAAATCAGAGCGATCCATCGAATAAATTGAATTTATCTTCCAAAAATAATATAAATTATTTTACTGAAGGAGTATAGTGGGGCCCTACTTTACTTGTGAAATATATTTTTAAATTGGTTCAGGACTATGCTATAAAAAAACACAAACAAATAAACAAATTTTACCTTTTTATACAGGGGGTGTCTAAAATGAGGTTCCAAACTTCTGCGTTGGATACTGTGTATTTAACTCATTAAAATGAGCCAAAGCCCTAAAACGCGTCTTTAGGAGGTTATATACCCTTAAAAGGACTCAAACAAAACTGTTTTTTTTTCGATTATTGACAAAACGGTAGAAAATAAATATATAAAAAAGTATGGGTATTAAATAATTATTTACGTTAAATAACATATGGTACCCCGTTTTTCTACATGTAAATCATAAGACTCCTATTGAGGTTGGTGAATGAGGTTTTTGGCCTGTATTTTTTACAATTTTGTCTGCCTTTTAATAAATTCGTAACAATTTTGCATAAAAATTATGATGTGTGTCCAAATTGATATTTTTTACGCCAAAAATTACAAAAAGCTGTTTACCATGGCAACTAAAAGACTGATGTTGCCACAACGTTTAACAATTTAAGTTATTGATAAACTGTCAATTGAGTATTCCAGTGTTTAATTAGTAAAAGTGGTGACTGGAAAATTTAAGTATACAACATTATTGCAACTTATAAAATGTAATCATATTCAAACACGAAAATGACATCTGCATTTCATTTACAGCCGTGCTGCTGGAAATGCATCAGAAGTGCGGAGTCTCTATGCGGCACATACCCGAATAGAAGACTTCCTGCTCTACGAGTATTGCAGAGAATGCATCAACGTTTAACAGAAAATGGTTCTTTCCAACCAAGAGTAAATGATCTTGGCAGAGACATATTTATAAGAAAACCGGTGATGGAAGAAAATGTATTGAGTTGTACAGGACATTCCAAGGGTTTATGTAAAAAGTGTCGCATATGTGGATAACATAAGTTTCTCCTTAGTATGGCTAATTCTTTGCAAACAACTACTTCTGCCAATGGTTTTTGCGAAAACCGAGGCGGATTCCGAATTTTGCATCTCTTTTTTTGTTTATGGCTTAAGCTTCAGTAATGGTGGTTATGTAAATTTTCATAACTCTCATGAAAGGGCTGATGAAAACTCACTCAGCATATTTCAGTCCAGACATCTGGTTCAGTTTTCTGTCAGACAGGTATCTTAGGCGATCGGCTAATCGGACCAATTGTGTTGCCTAATCGATTGAATGGTGAGGATTACTACATTTTTTTAGTTAACGACTTGCCAGGACTTTAGGAAAATGTCCCTTTAATTGAACATCTAAGCATACGATTTCTGCAAGACGGGACGCCACCTTATTATCTACATAAATTAAGACAACACTTAAATGAGTTGTACGGAGAAAAATGGATAGCCCGAGATGGTCCTATTGCCTGGCCTCCACGTTCCCTTAACTTTAACCCCCTGGACTAATTATTGTGGCAGAGGTTTAAAAAATTCTAAGTGAGACCATTCAGCAACTACGAGAGAAAATTGAAACTTCCTGCATAGAACCTAGAACTTTCCAAAAAGTTGAGCTAGATTATGCATCGAAATGCAAGGTGGTCATTTCGAGCAGTTCTTGTAATTTAACTTATTATTAATAATTTTAATTACATTATTTTCCATTTCACATTTAGCTATTGTCTGAATCAGTAATTAGTTCTTTAATTAGTATATGTAACTCTAAATTTAAACAGTCTTAGTTTATGTCCTAAATTATTTATTGAATGATAGGATCCTTCATAACTGCAATTTATTAAAATAACTTTACTGAATTTACTCTAAAAATGTTGAAAATATCGATTTGGACAAAAATAATTTTTTTAAGTAAAATTGTTAAAAGGTTTTATAAATCTGTAGACCCAATTGTAAAAAAAAATAAAAAGAATTATGGGCCGAAAGCCCCCTTTACCAACCTAAATAAGTCGCTTATGATTTGCATTTCGAACAACGGAGTAGCACATGTTATTTAACTTAAAAAGTTATGTAAGACCCATACATTTTTTTATATTTATTTTTGAGCATTTTGTCAGTAAAAGAAAAAAAAACTGTTTTGTTTGAGTCATTTTAATGGCATATAACTTCCTAAGGGTGCCTTTTAGAGTTAATAGGGAATTGTTTGCTTATTTTAATGAGTTCTATACACAGCCTATTTTAGAAACACCTTGCATAATAGACTAACAAAGTGTTGTTGTTGTTTTACTCGTACTCCTTTTAATATGCTTATGGTCTCAAAAGTTTTGTTTACATTACCCCTGATGAATCAAAAAAAAAACAGTTATTATTTTTATTACTTCATATTACTTTTATATTTTATTTTTGAAATAAATTGGTTTTTGGTTACTTTGGTTTTGTTTAAGGATTGATTCAATATAATTATTGGTTTTACTTTTTCTCTTCCTATTCTAGTTATTTATATATTTTAGATATTTTCTTGTATCAATATATTAAATAATGTTGGAAAACTGTTTTGACGAAATGGTTGTACATTATTCAACCATACGTTGTTCTGTTTTTTCAGTTTTTTTACTTTTTTCCCCACAATATTTCACTTGAATCTAGATCTGACGTGTATATTATAATTATTCGTTATCACTTAAATACAATTATTATTATTTTGAATGTTCATTTGGGATTTTCTCTCCTGGCAATGTTTTCTGAAAAATACAGATAAGTTAAGTACTTGAACATCAAGGTGTAGTATCTAAGGGCAGTTTGTAGAAACTGCCCGGAACACTAGTTGCCCTCTTATAGAAAAAACTCTCCCGCCGGATTAACTGTGAGAAAGTACTATATTCGGTTGAATATAGTGCAAAACATTCAAACAAACATTGTTCGATAACGATTCCTGATAATCCAAAACGTCACAAAAAACAGATAAGTACAACACAAAATACACAACATATTGTACTGGAATACTAGTTGACAAATCTGTAGACCTACTTTCTCACAGTTAATCCTGCGAGAGAGTTTTTTCTATAAGAGGGCAACTAGTGTTCCGGGCAGTTTCCACAAACTGCCCTTAGATACTACACCTTGATATTCAAGTACTTAGTTATCTGTATTTTTCAGAAACCATTCCGAGGAGAGAAAATCCCAGATGAACATTCAAAATAATCATTTACCTCCTCAATCATTTAGAAACTACTTAACAATTATTATTGTTAATTTTCATAAAAATTTAATTCCATTATACACGTCTTATAAACAGAATGGTCCAACCTGTATGGTAACGCTTAAATACTTTGCAGTAAATCTTTGTACAAGTATATTCAATCTTTGTGGGCAAATTTTAAAATATTTTTTAATCTATTGCTTAAAAAAGTAGCTATTAAAGTTATATTTAGATAAGAGTAATACCCTATATTTGAGATCGAATTTAGATTCTAGAGATAATATATAGACCAACCCCTGTTTCTTGTACTATACTATCTTAAATAGTTTCTGAAATATTTACAGATATAAAAAATTGCAACATATTTTTTTGAAATTATCAAATAAATGGAACTTATGGGACCTATTAAATATTATGATTGGTGATGGGAGGAAGTCTGAAATTATAGATATAAAATACTTACTTGGTAAAAAAAGATGGACAGGCTAATAAAAAGCGGCATGAAATAAAATATAGTAGATCTGTAGTTGTTTAACTGCCTTATTATAAATACAGGGTGTAAACGGTTTGAGTGCAAAGATTTTGAGGATCAATACTTCAGGTCAAAACAAATCAAAAAGCTTTATAACATTTTCAGAAATAAACTATAGTTTTGCCAAAAACAAAATGAAAAAGTTAGAAGTTCTGTAGCCTTTATTACAGTGAATAATAGATTATTTCCGGCTTCAAAATGATTGTAAAGCTAAATATGTAAATACTCAATAGCGTATACACCTTTAATAACTGTATTAACAAAGAAAATTATTATTTCAACTCTAAATATTCTGTTATAATTTGCCCTACGTTTCTCCGATCAGATGTGGCAACATAGCATATACTCAGTACTACAGCTGGCCGCTGCCATGAATGCTTTTTTGCTGCCCGGTTCTTTTCAGAAAGTGAAAGTGATTTTTGCGTGACATTCAACATAGCGTAAGTTATTTGATTTTCATTTTAAAATATAAATTGGAAAAATAAATAAAATCTGTTGTGAATTGTGAGTTCGAGTGTATTATTTTGTGACAAACAGTGACAATCATACAATTAGGAAAAGACCTGACATGCTATTAATTTGTGGGGAAAGCAAATGTAATAACAAGAATTTTGAATTTTGAATATTTACTATAAATAATCCGTTTGCTCGCCAGAGCTCTATCATAATGACATCCTGCAGGTCAAAGGTTTTTATTTGTCTAAGATAAATAATATTAATTTCTTAGTAACAATTATTTCTCGAAGAATTTAACACATAAAAGAACTACATATAAGAAATGTTTTGTTTAATATAGTTTGTATCGCATTATTTTTGTATCATAATGTAAACAACATTGTATCCTCCCTTCTTCAACTTGATGCATAAAATAAATCGCCAAATATAAATATTCATTTCAATACATAGATATTAAAAGGGTACATTTTTGAAAATAATATTTCATAAAATTTTATGTACCTAAATAAATCTACCGGCACTCGAAACTATGAAATTATTTAATACAAAAAAATAACAGTTGTTCATTTTCTTGTGGTGACTCATTCCTTTATTATTCACGCTACAAGCAAATCTCATTTTTAGCGCGACGTTGCCACATTGACAATAATTTACTTAACATGTATTTCAAATTTTCTTGCTTATTAACGCCTTTAGACCATAGTGTTATAAGAGTTTTTTGTTTTGTTTGGTGGGTACTATCTGCACCTAAAATATATGCAGTCAAACTATTTACACCCTGTATATTTTGATAGAACGAAATGATAAATATCTAAAACATTATTCAATATGTGGTGTGGTGTTTGTTCCAAATCAGATGAAAACATTCTACGTTTACGGTTTAGGGGATATAATTTTTTTAAGGTGACTCTAGCTGAAATATCCCTTACATTTGTTTTTTTTTACTAGTTACTTTTAATGTGTCAGAATATTTCGGAATCCTCCTAGAATTATTGTGTGAGTTAAGTGACATGTTTTTAATAAAGAACAATAAATTGAAATGTTTTTGTGCTCGGTGGATATGAACAGAATTCTTTATTAGCACGTATAGTTTACAAATTAAAATTGCTATTGTAGCCGTGCCATGCACCGGCTCCGAAACAGACAGAACGCATTCTGGTAATTATAGATTAATTCTGTATATGACCTAAAGCTTGTGCCTTAGTCAAGAGGTAACCACGATGGCAACATTGTTAGTGGAACATCTATACTACGGATTTGGTTTAGCGATAGAACTGCGTTCGGACCAATTGCGAAATTTTGACACCATTGTACTTCAGAAGGTCTGCATGATCCTGGGTATCAAGAAAACGAATTTACTTCCTTACATGCAACATCGGGCGAAATGTTGACAAGATTCAATATGAATTTGGAACAACATATATCGAGGGTCGTTAGCAACCACAAGCTTGATCGGAAAGAGCATATATTGCTGTTCCTGTTCTATTATTGCTCAGTCGTCAGCATTAGGACAGAACTGATTAGACCTCGGCTAGAGTACTCTTCGGGAGGGAATTAACATCACCCCGTTATTTGCCCTGAGGAACAGTCCAACAAAGTTAACGAATAGCAGACCTACTTAGTATACTGACCATGAATTATTATTATTAGGGAATTCGGTTGGGTTGTATCAAGGGGACAACAGCTGGTTATACAACCTCAACTAGTGCAACAATAAGTCTTCTAAGCTTTTACCTGCCTGGATGGGCCATACGAAGTGGTTAATAGGACCGATGTTGTCATATATCATATTCGCGGGAATTCGAGAGCCACAATGAAGGTGGAATCGATGGGAGTTAAAGGGTCAAGGTGCTACAAGGTTTCTTTTTAACGTTGACTATTCGAAAAGTTCTAAACTACGATGACATGAATATTCTACACTTCGCCATTAACTCAATTCAATGCAGACTAACCTCACGGGCAACTGCGGAAGGCACAAAACATATTCTCTATGGTTCTGTCAAAAAAATAGTCCATAGGTAGACGGGAATATATAAGGAACAAGGCAGTGAAAGGAAACTTAGTTGAAATCGAGTTGGTTTAAAACTTGAAATACAGATAGTTTCAAGCGCGAAGAAATGATAGTAGTCTATTATTGATTTTTATATTTCACGTACGAAACGTGGGTAAATAAAGAATTTGTTGCGATTTACATTAATTATGAACGAGCTCACGAACTATTTCGATTTTCCTCAATCATTTTGTGGCTGGACCTCTAAGGGAATAATTACATAAGGAAAGGTATCAGACTCAACTGTAATTTAACAAAATGTAAAATATATAACCTGCCAACAAGTAGTCACATAACAATTGACTAACTATATAGTATTAACACATTTTAACATTTTAGTGATTTTTACAATTGACATAACACCCATGCTTAAAAGGCAATTTTAAAAATTATCACCCAATTTCATTAAGAGGCGCTTGGATTAACATATTTCATATATGGTGTATCGTTAGTTCTTTTCAATCGTCAGAATTATGTTCCTTTACTAAAATCATTTGGCGACTTATCATTTTCTAAAACCCGGTTTTTTATTTAAATGTTTTAAACCACTAAACCGATACAAAGCTAAACATTCTACCTCAGGCTCCATATAAAATTTTCAGAATTTGGTAGTTCATACATTTGAGAAAAGTCTTTTTTGAACTGGTATCATCAGTAATTTACACGAGCTAGTTATGTTTAATATTCGAAGATAAATATTGAAATAAGGAAAAATGCAAAATGTTTTATTCAATATTCTAAATCGTGGTGGGTTGGCTTATTGTACATAGAGGGTCTAATAAAATGTTACTGGTATAACTAATAAGTACAAACATACGATTTAAATTTAAAAGCAGCCATTGCAAGCTATTTTAAATATGCTCTCCAATTGAAATTAAACAAAATTAAAATTTAGCCATCGTTAGCAAAGACTTCCTTACAAAATATCGACTATTCTCTACTGTTGATATTTAACACTTATAAGGAGGACTGAAATGAGATATTTGTGGGATCTTAAATAATATAAAACAAAGTCGCTTCCCGCTGTCTGCCCCTTTGTATGCTTGTGCTTAGATCTTTTAAACTACGCTACGGATTTTAATGCGGTTATCATCAATAGATAAAGTGATTTCATGGGAAGGTTTGTGAGTAGAGTCATATACTGATTTGTGTTAATTTTTTTAAATATGGCAATAGTTGTTTAATCAGCAACCGTTATATGAAAAATCGTGATAGATAACACATTCCATATGTACATAAAGAAATCAAGTCTCATGAAAAATAAGCTGTAAACATTCTATAAAAAAATATTCTGTAACATGGTCTACTCATAATAGTATGATTAATCATCCACACACCCTACGTTATTTTTCCTTTCATAGTTTTATATAACAGACTGTGCATTCAGTGCCAGTTTACGATTACGAGTACATTAAGCCATGTGTCCCAGATAAATAAAACTACATGAGGATTTCTGAAACGGCAAGAGATACAGAGTGGCTCAAATGAGAAAAAAAAATGCATTATTCCAAGCCTAATCAGGGGCTGTAACGAAATTCAAAATAGCTGCTGCGGTTTTCAAAATATCGAGAAAAAACAAAAACATATGATTTACGAAAAACTGCAATATATTCGCCATATGGAGTTTTGAGATTTTTTGAAACATTAGCCAACCTTGTTGAGTCTTTTGGCTGCCATATTGGATTTATACGTCACTGAATAGCACATAAAAGAGCCTTTGAACCTTGTAAAACAGGACTATCTTTGGATGACAAAAAATGTAAATTATTTTAAAAAACGGTTTTTCACTCAGTGTTTGTTACCTTAACTATGTATCTTTCTGTCAAACCTTTATTATTTATTTGGTTCTATCTGTTAAGAGTTCAATATTTTTAAAAATAAATGTGATTTTTTTAAGTAACCTAGTTATTACAGCTTTATGTCATTTACATTAAATTTGGAAATGTATTCAAATGGGTCGACAGTCGATTGTTTCATTCATGACAGGAACGCCGAACGAGCTCAAGAAATGTACTTTTAGCTATATCACGAACGACCGCACGAGGTTTGTCAATATTCAGAATGCTTAGAAATACTTTACTTGGCTATCGTTCCTTTAAAAAATCTAATCCAAATAAAGTGTGCAATGAATGTAGTGAAAATCTTGTTTTACAACGTGTTGTCGACAATCTTTGAAACCCCCTTCGTCAACTGTAAAATAATATTCAAGTGCCAAAATCGACGGCTCAGAGAATTCTTAAAAAGTAAAACTATCAACCATATGTAGAACATATTAGTCTAGGAAATCGAGTTAGTTAGAAAGGAGAAAACTGTTTTCAGCAATTGGTTACTAGATATATGACAAGAAAATCTTCAATTTCCTCTTTAGGTCTGATGAAAGCAGATGTACAGATTTCGTGATATTTAACAAACACAATAGCTTGTACTGGGCAGATCAAAATCCGTTCTTAAATAATGAGGTGTCCGATCGAGTGAGGTGGGTTTTTAATGTATGACTGGGAATCCTGAAAGAAAACTTCTATTTTACATTTGCCTCTTCAAGATGTAGGGAACATGACTTTTCAAATCAGCAATATGGATCAGAAGTCGACCTTCGGTTGCCTGGTCTGCTCGCTGGGCAGACATTATGCCTCTTGATTTTTGCATTTTGGGATACTTAAAAAATAAAGTTTAATGTATTATTTATAAACGGTAAATAAACTTGAGGCAACCGTTGTTCGAGTCATTGAGAGAATGTCTAGAAATGTCTAGACAAATGATTATATAGATTCATATATATGTAGACGTGAGATATTCAACGATGTATATCAAATACATTAATAATGACACCTCGAAGAGAGTATGCATGTATATTTTAGTTTTTTACTTTAGTATCATAAATAAAAGAGTATTTTTATTTCTTTATTTTTTAAAGGAAATTTTAAGAAAATACAATTACTCCATTTCGTTTCACATCCAGCTAAGTGAAAAACTGTTTTTTAAAATAATTTTCATTTCCTGTTATCCAAAGATAGGCTTGTTGTTACCCATGGTTCAAAACTTTTTTTTATATGCTATTCAATGACACGTATAAATCCAATACTGTAACCATAAGGAATAATAAAGTTGGGTAAGGTGGCAAAAAATCTAGAAGGCCTAGAAAAAATTTGTTAATGTCAATCTATTAACCGTGGTCGCTAACACAAAACAACCACATTTTAACAAATTTATTTACAAGATGGCGCATGTATTTCAATTTTTCGATAAGCCCAATTTCTTGTTTTTTATCTATATTTTGAAAACCCCTGTACATATATTTAATTTGTATACAACATCTGATTGGTCTTGGAATAGCCCAACATTTTTCTCATTTAGGCCACCCTGTATCTCTTGCCATTTCGTAAATCCCCATGTATTTGAGACATATGGTATACGTACGTAACTGTGTGTATGAAAGATTACCTGTTACGCGATCTTGTATACGATTATCGTTTTAGGATAAAAATAATTGCTCTAAGATTTAACAAACATAGGTTTTTATCAACGATAATCTTGTAAGTAATTTTAAGAAAAAATATTTAGGTGTAATTAATTACAAAATTAAAAAACTATTTAAATACTGCCCTATTTACATTTTTTAGTCAAACATACTAATCTGATTTCCCGTATAAAGAGGACTTTTACGTTTTATTTGAGAAACTAATCCGTAATTTTATAGCTTCGTGTGGATTCTCTACTAAAGAGGAAAATTATGTCCGAACATCACAAAGACTACAATGAACCATAAAACGTGGTAAAACGAACAAAAGCCAAAATTGGGCTATATACGCAATGAGAAACAGAAATGGTCTTGTTAATAAATCAAAATGATGTTTTTATTACAAGAAAACCCCACTGTCATAAAACAATTTAGAATTCACGGACCTAGACCACAGGATATCTGCGGATAGGGTGTAACCTTAAAAAATGCTGAACGGTTCGTCAAAGGGCCAAAACGAAAACAAATAGAAAAAAATTGCTAATTCACCGTAGGGTGGTCGTCGATTTTTAAATTGAATTTTGTTACGACATGGTTATGGAAGATTCATTATGCATTATGTTTTCATAAATTATGTGCTTAGTCATTAATCTGTTGGAACATTTAAAGAATATGTCGTCATATATTATTGTTTATAATATTATATATTCCACAGCGTAAATAATGGCAGGTTTTTTGGGGAGGAGGTCAGAACTCATTAAATGACTTAGTATTCGATCTTATTAAATGAAAAGAATATATAACAGAATACCATGTTGGTTTTGAGGTATCCATAATAACCTATTAGGATCCAGCCTTCTAAAATGAACACGGTCTGTTATTTACCCAGTTGTGACTAATGTTTTTAATATTTTTTGAAGTTATAGTTGACACACTTCCAGATATTCAATTAAATTGAATTAAAATTTTGGAACTTATGCTGGGACAGATAGGACTTTATTTTTCTCTATTATACTGGGTCGATCTAAACGGCTTACATATAGGACGTGTCCCAAAATTCAACATCAAGCCGAAACTAGGGAGTGGACCATTTAAAATTACCAAGGGAAAAATAATTTAAAACATCGGAGTTTAATTGTTTTAAAGATATACGCATTTTATTGGGAAACGTCCAAAAAGAATACCCTAGACTACGTTTGTCAGTACTATAATTCCAATTTTGAAAATATGAAATATTTATATTGTTAACATAATTAACTATTTTATAAAGTACTCTCCCAAATTAAACCGCAATATATGTTGATTTATCACCAAAAAATATATTGTTACATGTCCTAACAGAAATTGCGAGAAAGATTTTTTCCAGTTATCTTTGACACCTTAATTATTATTAAAAAAAATTCCTATACAACTATGAAAAGTTGTTGAAAAAACTGGCACCACTAATGTAGTTTTGCCAAATGGTTTAATACTTCTTCCAGGATTAGTAAGTAAAAATTCATGTAGGTATTCTTCTCAACAAGAACCAACTATTAAAGTCATTCCAAAAGTATCAACCGATTTGAAATATAAATGCGAATTCCACGTTACTTAGCAATTGTTAACATGCGTTCCGAAGAAATCTTATATGTCAGACAACCCTAGCAAAAAATACCAATGTGTTCAAATTGGGAGATCATGGTTCACGTAAAATCGGACCAAGGCACCCGATCCAACGAGTGTAATGAGCAGGGCATTTTGGTACCGCATTGTACGTAAAATGATCAATGGCACACCTTCTAGCAGATTTGGCAGATGGTTTTGCAGAAAATCTAGATAAATAATGTCATTCAAATTTCTTGCCAATTTAAATAGACCAATAATACTGTCAGGGAATTTGAAAAGTGAAATTTGTCATATATAAATATTTGGGTTCAAAATAACTGAAGTAATTCCGTATCTAGATCTCAATTTATACCTGCCACAGGTACCTAGTGGTGTTCATAATTATATTTTAATTAAGGGGATTACGGATTTGGACTGCAATTGGATTAATCGAATTATTCAGGTTTATTGATGGTGTTGATGTATGACTGCTTTTGGTATGGGATTACTGTTATCCTCTCTCATTTAGATATGATGAAGGAACAGGACATAACATACACGACAATAACTTTAAAAGAATTGGCCAACATCGGAAACCTCAAAATTACAATCATAAGAGAAGCCATTGAGATGCAAACACGAGGCGCACTCAATTGAATGTCAATAGGCTGTGGAGTGATCCTTGAGTCAATTCTAAGAAGAAAACTGCATAAGAAAGTATGCCCTAAATATTTTTACTTTTGAAATATAGGCTGATAAGTTGAGGCGCTCAATATACCTTCAAATAAAATTTTCTGCTTAAAGCTGACCCAAGAATCACCTCCTAAAATATTGACATTCAATAAGAAAAGTTATTGTACATTACTGTGGAGAGTTCTTCTTTTTCGCACTTTGTGATTTGAATGGTAAATCGATATAATCGCTTAAAGGTTAAGAATACTAATAGTCTAAAATAAATTAGTTTAAAAATAGACAAATTTCAAAAAGTACAATCATGAACAAAAACCCAAAACAACAAACAATACTTATTTATGTGCATAATAAGTACATATAAACACACAAATTTGTAAGGAACGTAGTCACATATTAATATGTAAAAAAATTAATTATATTTTTGAAATTCAGCAGCTTATCAATTTTCTAATCTGTTTTGAAATAGGATACCACCGATTACAACTTTGGTGATATGGAAAAGTAGCTTTTACCAGCCTTCCAATTGGGAATCCTTATTTTTTGAAGTCGCTAACAGTCGTTTTCGGATGTTTTATGGCTGAAATGGAAAAAATCGAGCAGGCAGGTAATTAATTGTATTGTACGTAAACAAAAATTACTCATATATTTATAAGATAAGTAGATAATAAATTATGAAATAACCACGTGTTACTGCCTCAATTAATACGTTGTACCTAACAACAGTAAATATACCATAATCTCATTCAGTTGCTTTGTTTATTATATTTACTTAATTGGTTTCACGAACTTAATTCTTTATTGCCTTGGTTCATAGTGGTGATTTTCTGTCCTTGTTATTTGTTTAATATTTTTATACCAACTAAACATTAGTTCCAATTAAACTGTTTACAATTTTTCAACACTAAAAAATTATGTGCAATGACAAACCCTAATTAACAATAACAATGAGACTTCATTATCGCCCTAACGTATTGCATAACTAGATGACACAGTATCGTACCATTTCTGTACCTCTCAGTAAAGATGCTGAATGGTATCTACAATCTTTCCTCTGCGAAAAGACATTAACCCGCGTTATTATTGAACACTTTCTCAACTAACGATACCGAGGAAAATAAAATATTTCAAATCAATGAAGTGAATAATAGACAGATCTCAAAGCGCTGATAGCCATATAGAAGTTCACGTGAATACTCGTTTCTATTCAATAACATTATTCTATACAATAATAAATTAGTGATATACGTTTCCCAGCGGACTCGTTAGTGCTAATGAGCAATTGGTAGGATTCGCGCAAATAATTTTATGTGTTAGATGAAATTATAGGCCAGGTGAATAAATATTCATTCTTTTGTACTTTTGCGTACAAAGGAATGACACCTCGAAGAGAGTATTCAATATCTCTGACAGGTGAAGTTAACCTGAAAATTTTAGCGTGACATTCTGTCCTAGGAGTTAATGGAGAACAGCAATACACGCAACGGCTCCAGATTCGGAACCTCTGTGTGCTAGTTCTCTCGAAAATCTTAGATGTCGGTCTTACATCTCGCTTCTTCAAATTTAACTAAATGTATCAAATACATAAAGAAGTGTTCGAGAGGACATTCAATTATGGGAAGCGCAACTGATTCTCTAACCAGAAACAATATATATATATATATATATATATATATATATATTGTCATGCGTACAAAGGAATTAACCTCGAAGAGAGTAACGAACAAACCTTGTGATTTGATATATTACATGATCCGTTAGAAACAAGTTTAATTTTTTATTTTCCATTTAATTCTATAATTTGCCCCCCAAAATGAATATTAGGGGTTTCTCCTTATTTTTCAAGTAAAGTTCAGGTGAGGCTCTATACCTCTATTTTTTCCAAATATTAGAGCTTATGGTTTCGGGGTTAAGGAAGGGGGGGAATAGGTAAATTTTTTTATATTTTTGTTAATATCTTTTAATTCATTTATTTTAAAAATATGAAAAAATTATATTTGTTTTCGTCATAATGAGTCCTTTCATTTGGTATACAACATGATGCGTTAGAAACAATTTTAATTTTATTTTGTCCATTTAATTCTGTAATTTGCCCCCAAAAATTGAAAGTAGAGGTTTATCCTTATTTTTCCAGTAAACTTCAGGTCAGACTCTATACCACTTATTTTTTTCAAAACTCTACATTTTATAGTTTCGGAGATAAGGGGGGATGGGTAAATTTGGTATATTTTCGTTAATACCTTTTGAATTATATTTTTATATTAAAAATATATATTTGTGTTCCTCAGAATAAGACCTTTCATTTGATGTATTATATGATGCGTTTAAAAAAAATAATTTTTTAATTTTTATTTAATTCTATAATTTGCCCCCCAAAATTAAAATTATTGGTTTCTCCTTACTTTTCCTGTAAAGTTCGGGCAACGTTCTATATTGCCTATTTTTTACAAAATTTTAGGCTCAGTAGTTTCGGAGATCAGGTGGGGTGGACAGTAGATTTTTTTTGTTAGATTTTGGAAAAGACGCTTTTCCGTTACTTACATTTATAGATTGTTTCCCGAAGAAAAGCAAATCTTTTCATTTTTATTTTAAAAATTTACTCGCAAGTCATTCCTATGCGAATAGGAATTCTATTCTAACGAACTATAACAGAAAATAGGATTGTAAATATTTTTTTTGAAAAAATTAAGTTTCAGTGTTTGTAAGAGAACATATGAAGCTGCCATTTAAGTAAGAAATTCTGGTACAATTTGATTTTGCAGTTTGTTATATGGAGGTCATTTATGTCTACTAATGTCACTGAAGTCATTTCCTGATGCCATCAACTAATTAACAATTTTGTTAAAACGTGTTTCGACAAAGAGTACTTGTTGATTAAGGATAGTATAAAATTCCAACCTCAAAAGCATCATGTAGTAGTCCATTCATGAGCAAATCCAAAGAGAGGAGGGCTATTTAGTTAATAGCTCCAAGAGCCTTAGTAAAATAAAAACAAAGCGAAAAAGTCTTAAATCTATCAGCCTGAAAGAAATTCATTATCTGAGGGTTTAAACAGTTAGTTTAGTACAATAATCTGTTTATAGGGGTCCACAAAGTGTCTTTCAAGCAAAACATTAGATTATCTTATAGAAAACGATAGATTTTAACAAGATTCGTCAGGACTGGAAAATATTAAATTTTATTTACATACGAAAACGGTACCTACTTACGTATGTTGATAATTTCAAATCCAATGAGATTTTTTTTGTTTTCTATCTATAGATACTTATACGATTTTGTTCCTCGACCAATTCAATACTACAGTGTGCTGCGCTTGTATTTATAGATAAATACTTTCTACTAACCCGCCTGGCCTATTGCATCAGAGAAGCGCGCTAGCGAGGAAATCTGCTAAATATGATGGTCGAAAAAATAATTTGACCCACAACGCTTTGAAACCAGTCATACTGCATAATTCAAACGTAAATCTGTGATGGTGTATTATTAAGCAGACTATAATTATCCTCATTATATAAACAAGTAACGTTTGTTGGATAACGGACAATGACAAAATTGCAACTTGTTTGAATTTACATTGTACCGTAACCTTGTGTGAATTGCAAATCTTTTTATTTAAATATTGCAAAAATGATTCACAAAGGAAACCTGCCATGAAGTAGTTAGTATCTTTAAGATTTGAAACAGCCTTAAAATTTAAAACTGTATTTCTGATTTAAGAGGGTTTTACTGTAAAAGTTCACAACGGGGACGTAATTAACATTGATAAGAGGACGATTAAGGATGCGTGCATATAGGCATAAAGGATTCGTAAAGTGTAAAGGATAAATTATTAGACCTCCCGCAATGGGTCGAATGATAAGGTATATTCAACAGTCCTCCAAAATTATGGAGTTTTAGAAAAAAAATCTTTTAACTGAGCTTACAGTGGAATGAACTAGCAGAAAATATTCTATTAATGTAACGTAACGAATAAGTCTTATACCCTCTACAGTTGATGTTTTCTATTATATATAAGCACTAGCCGTTACCCGCGGTTTCACCTGCGTACGGAATGTACAAATCTTTGCTAAAAGAAATAACTTGTGGAACACATTGGTTATCCTACATAAAAAAATTTCCAAATTTTTTGAAACACCCCACCTAACTAAAAATCCACTAATCTCGAATCTATTTCACCCAAACTGCAACTGCTTATTGGCCACCCTATATAACAATCTTACTCGACATTTTTTTTAATCACCTTGTATAACTGTACTTCACCCTATAAAGCAAGCCTCATCTATATGCGGCTGTTTATTTGTCACCAACATAAAATTTTTTACACCTGCTTATAACTCTACTCCACCCTACATTTCAGCTATGCAACTGCTTATGGTCTACGCTATATAACAATTATTTCTGATATTTTTGAGTCACCTTGTAAAGTACAACTTCTCTCCACACTATATTTTAATCACCCCTCTAAAACAATCTTGCTTTGCCCCATGTTTCAGGCATTCCATATAGTAGGATGCAAGTGTTCATGCCTTATGCAACAATTTCTTTAAACTTTTCGATCCACCCTAATGGAAATGCCTGTGGAACCCTTGGTCTGTCACAAATGTTAAAACACAGTATAGCAGCCTAACACCAAATCTTTATTTAAACACTCACCCAAATTGCAACTGCTTTTTGGCCACCCTATATAACAATTTTAATAATATTTTTAACCGCCTTGAATAACAATAACTCTACTTCCGTCTACATCCTCTATATACTGCTGCCAATCAGTCATAGATTATAACTTATATGTGAACCATCCTGTATAACTATAATTTTACTCTACAAAATAATTCAGCCACCCTGTATGTTCATCTGCTTAGGGGCCACCAAATATAACATTTTTAGGGTTCCGTATATACAGTATACGGATACCCTTATAATATCACTCAGGATTTCTGCCTCTGTCACATCACAGCAATTTTCTCCTAAACTACTGGACGGAAGAGGTTGAAATTTGGTATGAAGGTATAGTTTGGTGACCTGATCAGGAGCACATATCGCAAAAGAAGAAATTTTGATTTTAGGGGTACTTCTGGGGGGAAAAACTAAAAAAATCGACCGTTCCCCCCCTGATCTCCGAAACTACTGAACCTAAAATTTTGAAAAAAATAGAAAATATAGAAACTTGCCCGAACTTTACAGGAAAAATAAAGAGAAACCATTAATGTTAATTTTGGGGGGCAACTTATAGAATTAAATAAAAATTTAAAAACAAAAAAAAATCAAACTCATCATGTAATATATCAAATGAAAGGTCTCATTCTGAGGAACACAAATATATTTTTTTCATATTTAAAAAAAAAAATAATTAAAAAGATATTAAAGAAAATATACCAAAATTTACCCATTCCACCCCTTATCTCCGAAACTATAAAACGTAAAGTTTTAAAAAAAAATTGTTTTATAGGTTCTCACCTGAAGTTTACTGGAAAAATAAGGAGAAATCTCTACTTTTCATTTTGGGGGGCAAATTACAGAATTAAATGGAAAATATAAAATTAAAATTGTTTCTAACCCATCATGTTATATATCAGATGAAAGGGCTCATTACGATGAAAACAAACATTTTTTTTTCATATTTTTAAAATAAATAAATTAAAAGATATTAACAAAAATATAACAAAATTTACTCATTCCCCCCCTTATCTCCGAAACCATAAGCTGGAAAATTTTGAAAAAAATAGCCCCTCACCTGAACTTTACTGGAAAATTAAGGAGAAACCCCTAATATTTATTTTGGGGGGCAAATTATAGAATTAAATGGAAAATAAAAAATTAAACTTATTTCTAACGTATCATGTAATATATCAAATTACAGGGCTCATTATGACTAATACAAATATATTTTTTTAATTTTTTTTTAAATAAATATTTTAAAATATATTAAAAAAATATTAAAAAAATTACCCATTCCCCCCTTTATTCCCCAAACTATAAGACCTAATTTTTTTATTTACAGGAAAAATACGAATAAATCTTTAATATTAATAATGGGGGGGCAATTTATAAAAATAAACGGAAAATAAAAAATATTTTTTTAACGTGTCATGCTATATATCAAATGAAGGGGCTTGTTATGAGGAATACAAATATATATTTTTCATATTTTTTAAATTAATTGTTTACAAGATATTAACATGAAGATAAAAAAAATTCTCATTTCTCGCTTTATTTCCGAAACCATACTACCTAAAATTTTGAAAATAATTAGGGGTACTGGGACTCACTTGAGATTTATAAGAAAAATTATTAGAAAACCTCCATGGTAATTTTAGGGACAAATTATACAATTAAATGGAAAATAAAAATTCATTTTTAAATCATTTGTTTAAAAGATATTAGCAAAGATATTAAACATCGACTTAATTCCCATTTTAGAAACTATACTATTTAAATTTTGAAAAATATATTTTATTTGTATTTTTAAATAATCTGAATAACAGATTTAATAATTTATAATTTAAAACTTGACCTATTTTGCCCTTTATCTTCCAATCTATAGAGCCTCAAAATTCAGACAATAGATTATAAAAGGCTTCCCTGAAAGTTTATTAGTAAAATAAAACTCTAATGTTAATTTTTGGGGGCCAAATTGGAAAACTAAATACAGCGAATCTCGAAGGTGGTACGGAACCCTTACAATGCGAGTCCAACTCGCACTTGACCAAATTATTTAAATACTTATCTATAACTCTGCTTCACTTACTATCTTATCTACGCAACTGCTTATGGACTACTATATAACATAACTAATATAACATTTTTATACCACCCTTTATCCTTAAAATTCTACTCCTCCCAGCCGTCCGGTAAATGGGACCGCTTGTAGATCATAACATTTCTTTATAATATTTCTAAAGCCACCTATATAGCTGTAATTATACTCCGCTACATATTTCAACCATCCTATATATGAAACTACTTGCGGTTATAAAATAATTTTTTTACCACTCTATAAACAATAATTCCACTCGATCTCATATTTCAACCAGCCTTTATAAAGAACTTCTTTTTAAAACCCATTTCATAACAATAATAACTCAAGAATATAATTCAAGATCCTAACTGCTTACATAACACATTTTTTTCTAATAAAAATATCCGCCCTGTATAAATATTCTACCCTTATTTCAACCATATTGTATATGCAACTACTTATGAGCCAAACAATATATCATTTTGTTATCCACCCTATATAAATATAATTATACTCCGCCCGGTTAGGACCCAAATGGTATATGCAACTATTCATGGCCCCCTTATTTCAACCACATTGTATATAAGCAACTGCTTATGGTACACCTAATTTAACTTTTTTAGATTTAGATTTAGATCCATGTCATTTTACTCCGCACTATGTTTCCTATATATTGAACACCCTGAAAAAATTACGGTTTATCAGTTGATTTTTTTTTAAACGAAGCATGTTATATTGGCATATTCCGAATTTTGAATAAAAGCTGAGCGGTGAAACCAATAGAGTAATTGTGTTGTCCAACATGGTAGAAGTTTTTTCGCTATATCTACCGTTCCTGTCAATTTAAGGAGATAAAATATCTACCAGATTTTAAATCAAACTATAGAAAAATATTCAGCAGATTCAGTTCAGTAGTTCTCACGTGATTCCCGAACAAACAAACAGAGAAATAAAGAAACAAACAAACAATTTTATAATGGTATATATTATGCGCGGTTGAAATATAAACAGGCGTATATTTTTACACAATAGATAAATAAATCTTATACAAAAATTCTTACTTAAGCATAAGCAGTTAGGATATTTGAGATGTAGGGCGGAGTATCATTACACTTATACAGGTTGGTGCAAAAAATATTGGTGTAGTTACATATGCAACATGGTTGAAATGCAAGGTGTATTAGATCTATACTTATACAGTATGATTCAAAATTGTGAAAAGTTTTGTTATATAGCTTATACCATGAGCACTGGCCTATAGTAAATACTTAAAATATAAAGCGAAATAAAATTATAGTTATACAGGGTGATTCAAACAATATTAGCAATAGTGGCATATAAAGGATCTTAAATTATAGTGTGTAGTAGATTATACTTATACAGGGTGGTTCAAAAAATATTAGAGTGGTTGCAGTATCTTCCGGACTGGAATTATAGTTACACAGTGTGGTTCAGAAAGTTATAGACAAATAATTTATATTGGGTGACCAATACGACGCAGCATGTGTGGTGGATGTAATTCAATGTGAATTAGAGTGTTATATATAGATTAATATAATCAATAGAAATGTACATATTACATCACGTTTAGAGTTGACAAAATAACGTACGGAACTTTGTTCCTGAGGGAGCCCCTCCGCACATTGTTTTATAATAAAATATTCTTTTAGTGTGTGCACATAACATGTATTCACGTCTACTTTACTTGAAGTAAAAAAAAGAAAATGCGTATAAATGATTGAACTATACGGTATGTAAAACCATTTTTGTTAAATGCTTATTTGTAACATTATAATTCTTACAGATTATACAGTAAGGACGCGTGGGTTGGAACAAATTCATTTAAAATTCAGGTGTTATTTTTTTTGGAAAAACGCTCGGACAAGTCGGTTTTTTTTTTTGTATTGCGGTTTTTGTGATGATAAACTCATTTATACAGGGTGGGCCAGAAATAAATTGCGAAGGTTTTCAAATTCTCGTAACACTTCACTTCGCGTTGTGGCAGGATTCGTTGTATTTCGGCCCTAATTATATTCTTTAATTCCTCGATAATTTCCGGCTTATTGAAGTAGACTTTCGATTTCACGTAACCCCAAATATAAAAATTTAACTGGCTTAGATCTGGAGCCCCAGCAGCACATTCGATATTACCTCTCTTTTCTTTTCTATTTGAGAAAATATTGTCAAGAGAATCTAGCACTGTTCGCGAATAGTGTGGGGCCGCTCCATTCTGTTGAAATCATACCGAATCTGCCAGTATTTTGGAGTTTTATCATTCGGGTAAAGTTCTAGTTAAACAGGGTAATATGTCATTTTGTAATAGGTCTAAATACTTTTCCGAGTTAAGTGTTCCCTCAATAAAAAAAAAGACCCACAATTGAAGTACCTACAATTCCGGCCTATACGTTAACTTTCTTGGAAAACTGTGTATGACTTTCCATAATCCAATGTGGCTTTTCTGATGCCCAATATCTAAAATTTTGCCTGTACACTAAACCATTCAAGCAAAACGTTGCCTCGTCGGGCAAAACTATCTTACTTGAAAAGTGCGGGTTTGCATTGCATCTAACCATCATTATTTCGCAAAATTGTGTATCTTCTGGAAGATGTTTGGTTTTGTAATTGTCTCTTACGTGGCCAAATTCTAGAAACTTTTTTTCTATTTTACTAACTACTGATCGTGTAGTAGGCCGCTCCGGGTCCTTCACATTAAACAATTCGCAAACTTCAGCTTGTGTTCGAGTTCTGTCGCCATATCCTACCACCGCCAAAATTTCTATTCGCTGTTTTTTAGTTAACCGCTTAAGTGTTAAAAACTCCAGCATTAAAAAAGGGTTGCCATTCATGCAACTAAAATATCGCCAACAATCATAAAAGCAAGACGTAAATAAATAGGTTCCAACCAACAAAACCTTATTTTTACCGATGTTTTCTTAACTTTAGAAAGAAATGTAATTTTTTTAATAACGGTTAATTTTCGGTATAGGACATTTTACATGAAAAATATTTACAATTAACACCTAGACCTTTTGACTTTTAATATATTGTACTTAATTTCAGGGGTGTTGTTATTTCCAAAGCCCCTTAAAGGTAAATGCTGATTACTGAATAATGTTATTTTAATATTTTAATTATATCAAAAACGTTCGCACTTAAAAGTAGTATATACATTTATTTAAAAGCCTTTGAATTATGTAACAAATACCAAGAGATCAAACTCAACATGCAGATCAGGCTATTAAATGACATTAAATAGATTTATAAAACCTTTGTATTTTGTTTTACTCGATTGTTTTCTCGTTTCATTCGTATGTTATCTGTTTAAAATCATATTGCAACTATTAGACTGCTTAACATATTATCTAGTTCTAAAACAGTACAATGAAGAATTGCTTCTTTAACTACTATATGGAGTGAAGGGTCAATAACATTCATTTATTCATATAGGCAACATCATTTAAAATTCTTTAATTATTACAAACAACGAGTGTTAATGCTTTAACTATATTGTATGCTGGACATTAAAAGAATATTCATATATTATTAAAGCTATTAAAACAATCTCATTGTATTAAATGGCATTTTAAACTATTGTAAAGGGAATTTAATTATTAATATGTATGTACACGTTCTGGTATTTAACAATAACGACGTATTGCATTTTAGTCAGACTGTAAAAGTTTTATTGTATATGCATTCACAGTACTATCAATTATATTATTATGAATAAAAGAATTTATTTCAATTGTAATTGAAGTCGAGTGTAAACTTTATTTAGATGAGTTTTCATCAATTATGTTTTCATGTCCTCTGGAGTATGTATGAAATTCTATGTAGTTTCTTTAAACATATTTTACTTTAATACACTAGCTATTTTCTAACTTTTTATGTATTAAAATGTACATTGAACTTATATTATGTTGACATTGCGTTAATGTGATGATGTAGTCACAAGGTATCGGGACAATAAAAAATGTTATTCCCTTCAAGTTTGGATATGAGGCCTAATCGAATTTGATAACCAGTATATGTCGAAGAAACCAACAGCTATTTAGGGAAACGCAATTAAATAATAAGCATCAAATGAATGTAGAAAATAGATACAAATGATGCTATTTTAAAAGTACCAGCATTTATTTGGTTCCAAAATAAAATAATTAGTTTCCAAGAGGAATAACCTTTTGTTTATTCTGGCAATTTTACTGGCAAAAACGCCGGCCTTCTTCTTTAAACGCACTGTAGAGTGGAATAATACAGGATGTTTCTAAAATAGGGCGCCAAATTGCTTTGTATATGGAATAAGCCAAAAAGTCCCTATAAACATATGACCTAAAACGTTACTAAACCCTTAGGAAGTTATATGCCCTTAAAAGGTCTTAAACAAAACTATTTATGTTATATAATATACTTTTAAAGACGTATAACTTCCTAAGCGTGCGTTTTAGGGCACAAGTTAATACGGACCTTTTTTTTTATTTTATTGAGTTATATACACAGCAGAAGTTTGGAACCCTATTGCAGAAATACCCTGTATGCTAGCATATGTAAATAAAAAATTAATAATATCTTGCGTTTTGCAAAATCAGTGTGAATAGTAGTGTCAGGTATTCCAGCAACAAGTTGCAACAATTAAAATGTATTAACATTTCAGTTTTTCTAGGCGTTTAATTGTCTCATTTGAAATAACAAATATATAACCATTTCTATAGAATATATATAATGAGAGATTGGATTATGTTTGTTGCTTACTTGAACAAGGAAACGCGTCCTGTGCATACTGTGAACCAATTATACTTGAACCATTATTACACAACTTCTTTAAAAGGGATGTAATGCAAATTTTCTAAAATTAAATAATGTTTAAAAAGATTAGCAGGAATCTCCATTGAGAAATGTCAGAACCTGAAGTTCCTGGTGATTCAGTATTAAAATATATGTACAAAACACCGTCATTTATTATTAGTCACATCTCTAGATAAACGAATAATCAGTGATGAGTTGCAATTCAAACTAAAATAACTCATTGTTATTTTCATTTTTACTTATAATCGAATTCTTTGGGTTGTGGGAAAAATTGCTTCTTGATAACTGTAATGAAATTCGAAAATGTAGAAATTTTACACATTTACTATTTGTATTGTGTTATTTTTTTATATATTGAAGTAGGTAGGTACTAGATAATATGTATAAACAGAAATAGGTTAATCACATAAAAATATTAATTTATGTATTAAATAATTGAAACAAATTTTACCAAACGTCGCTAAATGACAAAATAACTGCATAGTGAACATTTGCCTTAACAAGGCTTCCCTTCTGGTTAAACTCAGTTTATAACCAGGGTCGCAATTAAAAATTTGTCTTACATACTGCATTAGTCCTTGTACAACCGCATTTATTTAACCGATTGTTAATTTTAATCAAATTTTTATTTAATCTCATATTTTCACAATTTTGCATGTGACTACTGCTAACGACTACAAACCCGATAATCTGGAACTATACTTTGGTTTTTTCAAGATAAAATATTAAAGCAAGAGTTGAATAGCGACATCTATTGTTCGTAAAATTTTAACCACTAGGGACTATTTTTTCGGATCCTTAGAGACGTTTATACTGTTAAGAGAATTTATCCGACAGCGGGCGCAATCGGCCATCAACCAATTCGTAGAAGGGACATTATTCCGGTACTTCTGGGAATCCGAAATGGTTCAACTCTCAACAGGCCGACCGCTGCCGTTACTGGGAATTCCCTTAAAGCTTCCAGAACATGAAAGAGTTTCGGAAGTTTCGTGGACTTACCAGACAATTCGCAGAGAAATATATAAATGTAAACAGCTGGCGATAGGAGGCATTCATTTTTCGACGGTCGTATTGTATACTTAAGATAAAATGTAAATAAGTTTCTGTGAACATAAATAGTGCTAAAGTAGTGGAAATAAATTAGAGTGAGTTGGACTGTGTTTTTAAATAAATCCAAGAACTGAACCCGAGTGTGAAAATAAAAACATCACAATGCAATAGAAAATATATTGTTTTTAATCGAGGTACATCATTAGTTGCGTTATCTTCGAAAGACTGGAATTTCAAAAAATGTCTTCATGTAAAATTGAAATAGGATCTTTAACGTCTTAGTATTGTGGTGTTAACCTGCGATACCTTTGTTAGAAATCACGACTCGTGATAAAGAGAACAAATTCGAAGCTTAAATGAAATTTTCAAAGCATTACTTTCGAAACATTACAGGCTTTTGAACGCAATACCAGATATCGTATATGGGCGGCACCTCTAACAATTACGCTACCCTGGAAATATCGAAATCTCCAATAATTATTTTTATATTCGAACTTATGGTTGATATGTTTAGACACGTCAACACGACTTGAAAAGCGATGTCAGGCAGTTTCCCGAAAACGAGCTACATACATAGGGATCACAGGATAACCTCGCAACATTTGCAGGTTACCCACTCTGGTACTGGTCCGTTTATCCCATTCCGTTCAAATGTCTAATCATATAAACAATCGGTTTGAATTATGTAAATAATTGTTAAAGATTGCGGTCTTTTAAAGTAGCGCAACTGATGGAGTTCCCGTCCTGAAACGATGTATGGTCTTGCGTTCAAAGGCATACATTAGAGTCATCTAGAAGCTTTATAGAAAGGAACCACCACAGGCGCCACATTTATTATAGTGGCACATTTTAATTAAATCGTATTTTAACACTAATAAGATATATTTCTGAGGAATTAATTATAATAAACATTCGAAACTTCATTATTTGTTTTTTTTTTGTAAATTAATATACACTTGGAGAATAAAACGGTATATTAAAATGTAAAGATTTCAATATCTAAATCTGACCTCATCACCATTTAAATAATTGAACTAATATTTCCTTATAATTAAAATGAAATTTCCGTTGACACCATGTCAAAGTCAGACCTTGAATTTATAATATTGTTCGCAAATACAATGCGTCTTGATTCTTAGCTTTGTAATTTGTAAACCTGGGTTTCAACACATCGAGCTATTAGAAAACTTGGACATAATATCTAGGTATCAGAGAACAGTTCCGGATGCATTCTTACCAAAATATCATAAAATACCTATTTTTCATTAAAATACAAGTAAATGAATATCTAGCCTCATTTTGCACGCTATTTTATAGTCATGTCAATACTATATACCAACAACAGAACACCGTAACGCCCCCAGTGGGCTAGAATGTTATTGCTGATGATTCTCATTTCTAATTACAACTAATTTCCGTTAGATATTAAGCTATTTTATTACATAAATTTTAACTCTAGCACGCTCTTCTTTAATATCTAAATATACACTAAACCAAATTGGCACAATCACTCTGGTATATTGTTGAACACGATAATCTAGTAGAATCTATAATTATTTCTAAATCCTGGTCGTGAACAAAATACAGTCAAAACTATTGTAACTCCTCCTTTGAGTATTGGTTACAAACGAAAAAAAAAAAAAACAATTAAAAATGTCAGGCAAAGCCGAACTACGCATTAGCAGCATCTGTTTGCAGACATATTTCAAATTGAAAACATTCTGTAAACGATATTTGTTTATTCTTCTAGTGCACTCTTTCTGTAAAATAACAAATTCAATTTCAAGCTTGTAGGCACAAAATGAACAAGTTTATACCCAAATTTACCGCCCTAAACTGCTTAAGATATGGTCAGTCGCACTTTATGAATAGCCACTGTGTGGTCGGGCCCACCCTATTTACTAACAATAGATAATAGAGAAATTTTGACGTTTCTCGGGGTGAATACAAAGTGGGTTTTCGTAATTCCCAGAAATAATATTCAATTTAAGGATCCGTCGTAGGTCCAATGGGCAGGTTTATATATTGGAATTTCTTGGAATGAAAGATGAAGTTGGAATTCTTAATTGTTTTCTGTTTCGATAAAGTTTATTGTGATATTTTTTAGTAAAAATAAAAATATGTTGCATTAATGAAGCGAATTATATTAATTTTATACAGTCCAATTTTTGTGGTAATACAAAGGTTTTTTCGATGAATATAAAAATTGAAGCCAATGATGAATTCCTAGAAATCTATTCAGTAAATTGTATAATATCTAGTATGAATTTAAACCTTAAAAATCAACATTTACACGTGGTAGCGCTGCAAAGGATGAAATTCAAATGTATTTATTCAGATGTAGATCTAGAAAATTTTCACTAAAATTAAAGGACAACAGTTGTATCCATTTTATCAAAATATTCAGGTTTCGGCTAGTCTTCTGCAGCCATTTTCAAGAAACATAAGGATAAATTAAAATAAATATTTAAAATAACTGCAGGATTTATATAGAACTAAGTGTCTCAATCTATCTTCTTCCCAATTCTTACTAGAATACTGACAGTACTGTTTAAAAATTTAGATATAATTTGGGGTCAAAAACTACCTACACTACAAGTTACACTATAATATAGTTTGTGAATCTGGATCGAAACCGTGGTTAATCTGCTCACTCACCAGATCTCATTATATGCTAAGTGAATTTTTAGCTCTATATCTATTAAAAGGGGATGTTACGCCAAGGGGTGTATGGTGTATGCGACTGAGTTAGTCAGACCATTTTTGGTGTTTGTATGTCGAGTGCTATCCCTTGCAAGACAGTTCAATCGTTTCACTATTTCGATAGCTAGATGATTCATATTCCGCCACAAAAGCCATGGAAGTCTTATTTCCTGTCCGAACAAAACATTATCTGGTGTTCACCCGGTGCTATTATGTACAGCGAATTTTATACCAGCAGGAACAAAGGTATGTGCTCATCCTAATCCCGTTGGTTACTATAGACCAGATTAGACAGTTTCTAGAGTCCTGTTAAATCTCTCCACCATGCAGTCAGACTTTGGGTGTAACGGCGTAAGCAAAAGCCTTTTTATACTGAATATTGCTGTAGTGAATTGGATTAAGTGGACTGTAGTTTTGAGTTGGTTCTATTTTGATAAAAAACTCAATTGCCCTTCATAAGAAAACTCTTACCTTGTCTACGATCTAGTAAAAGCCTGGGAAATCTGACATCCATGTATTTGTCTGTCTTAACTCTGGGTTTTTAGGCACAACAAAAGTTTATAATGTTGGGCAATGCACACTCACGAGGGGGTTTACAATAAGTGAGTAATAGCTGCACACACACTTTGGGGTTGCACTAGCGAGTAAGTAACGTTTTTCCTTGAGAGTTTCTAGCGAGGTCTGTCCTATACGAGAGGCAAACAGCGAGTCACTTTTCTTCTTACTGCGATTGCGCTTAAGGCATCGAGTTTTTCCAAGCAATTGAGAATATACATATATAAATATAAAGGTTGTCTCTTTTAAACCAAAAAAGACAGAGTCTTCTGAACAATTGCCTTAATTACCTTCAAAATTAGCAACTTATTTAGATTTATGTGTTCAGAAAACAAGGAACGATCTTCTCCAACAACCCAATAAGTTCATTAGGCAAAGCGGCCCACATGAATGTCTCTTCTGGATTTTGGGTTTCACTTAATGCAGTCTGGATGACTTGATTTATAAAGTAGACCTGGCGTATGTTTGGCTTAGACTCTTGCAAAACTTCGGTCCACAATTCGGGATGTCTCCTGTGGATTAAATAGCGAGCTTCCTATTTAAACAATAAATTTTAATTGCAAACAGCAATTAAGTCGCGATCGAACTATCCTCCTGCGTATGCAGGTAATGCAAGCCAAATGTTTTTCACAATAAGCGTACAACAAATCTAGTATCATACCAAGGATTTTTCTTTTTCAATATTTCAGCATTGTTTTTGTATCAACATTTGAACATTGGGAACTTTTTATTGTGATTGGCTACATGCGAAATCCGGTACGGACTTATCATGTAGTAACTGAGACACAACAAATTTTCACTAATTCCCTAATTTAATAATATAGGGATCTTTACAACTTTCTAATGATAAAACTAATTAAAATATCTTCCTGTAATTTACATGATGTTAGTTACACTATCTTTTACATATGCAGATCCTTTTAGCTTTTAACTTAACAGTGGTGTCTATTTTTTTCCCAAATTTTGTTATATTTTCTACATTTTACATATATCAATTACCAAGGTCTATCCTTTTATTATTATTATTTTTTGGAAGCTACAATTCTATTTTCTATTGATGTGCCTATAATATTTTAAAATAACACTTTTCTTTATTTTTTATTACTTTCACTTTATTTATCATTGCATTTTTCTTGTTTACTACTTTATCAACATGTAGTTTTCAATTGTCGTTTGTGACTGACCCTATATTTTCCAAATTCTTGAGCAGTAAGTTCAACTCTTATTTGAAATTCTATTTTTTAAGCTTTATTTTCAGCCAAATTTTTACTGTACGATGTCCAAACAACTTTAAAAGTAAAGACTATGGTAAATATACATTTTGAATTGTAAGCAATATTTTTATTTATAACTAAAATGCCTTATTATCTACCCATAATTTTTTGTTCAAGATGTGACTCAATTATATGTGCTCTGGTCTTACAAATTCAGATAAGAAAATCATCTAACTTTGAATAGTTACTCTACTTTGTCAGATTTATCATCTCATGCCGTATAATTTTACACTTCTGCGATTTTATTTTTCCCATATTGTCAATCAATATTACTAATTTATATTTCTTTATTAAAATAGTAAATAACTACTGAATGTAAATTACCTTTAATCTCTTTAGTTTCCTACTTTCCCTGTCCCTAGTGTTGAGGGTCTATCTATCTATTTTGCCTCAAACACCTTTAAATTATTTTCAGCTGATAACAATATACATCAAATTTTCGATATTTATGCACATTCTCTAGTTTTCGTTTATGACGAAGTTTTTACTTGAAATTATATTGCAAAATTTTTTAAATGTTTATTTTAAAAACTGTTTCAACAGTACCTAAAGTTACAAATCCCAGGATTTTTAGTTTTTGTACTTTTATGAATACTTTTAAAAACATTCAACTTGCTTTTCGTATATAGTTAATTGGAATTAATTTTTATGTGAATTCGTAATTCTCACTTTTAGCGTATGCGAAAATGAGTGGGGGAGGGCAAATCGAAAGCAAGTGGACATTAATGAACAAAATTTAGATTTAGATTTTAAATAGAGATAAGTGATAATTGCATTTGAAAGAACGAAATAGTTATGAAGTAGATTTAGTAATTCAAAACCACGTATATATTTTGCAAATACACGTTAGTCATTTGCTAAATGACTATGTTCACCATGTTCATACATATAAAATTTCGAACCATCAATAATCCAACTCTACTAGATATACATAGTACATACATACAGAATAAATAGTTACTAATTCATGTGATTGCAACTAAAACTTCTCAGTCAATACCATTATTACACTTCACAGAGCAATCTTATTCCATTAACCAGTGCTTCCCTTGTATTGAACTTTCTAATGAGATTTGTTAATGATATTTGGTGTTACTGACATAAACGCTAAACGAATATCTGGCAATTTTAGCTAAAGTTGTCATATTTAGCTCGTGAGAATCTGAAATGAAATTTATCAATTAAATTTACCATCTCTAAATAATTAGTTTAATTAACGCAAAATGTGCGAAAAACTTTCTTAAATTCCGGCCACTATAGTATAGTATTGTACAAAAGTAACGGCAAAAATCCATAGAAAAAGATGTTACTAGTCACACATTTCATTATTTATTATTGAGTAAATAAAATCGAGTAATTTATATTATTTATCCTGTTTTACTGTCAACAGTCAAAATTTATTAGTAGCATAAGTTACTTGTTCATAGAGAGCGTCATCACAGTTAGTTATATAGTTTCTAAATGATTGAGGAGGGAAATAGTTATTTTCGATGTTCATGTGGGTTTTCACTCCTCACAATGGTTTCTGAGAAAACACAGATAAGTAAAGTAATTGAAAATCAAAGTTTAGTATCTAAGAGTAGTTTGTGGAAACTGCCCGGAAAAACTCTGTCACAGACAAAACACACACACACACAGACAAACTGTGAGACAATTGACATTGCCAAAAATTCAAACTATAATATTGTGTAAATTATTTCAAACTACATTGTTCTACTGTGAGGAGTGAAAATCCACATGAACATCCAAAATAACAGTTAGTTATAATCCAATATTTCATTTTTATTTTGCAGACTTTAAAAGAAATAGACTCTTTAGATATTTTGGAAATCGTCGGCACAGAACGTTTCGAAAGTCATACGTTCCAATACCCGCCTTTTAAAATAAAGACCAAAAAGGGATAGTGCGTTTTCATGTTGACGTATTGATATATATGGTGTAAATTTGTGATGATTATATCAAATCTTATCAACTATATGTCAAATATTTATATAGTTTTATTCAAAAGTGAACAATGCATGTTTGTTTGGTTTTGTAACTGGTATTTTATTGAAAACAAGCTCTTTAAATATTGTTATCGGGTATATGAAAACAATGATATGTACCTTTACAACAAACCTTCAGTTTCAAGGATGTTTCTTCAGTTGAGCTGGAATCTTCAAGGTTTTAACCAAAACACTTTAGTGCACAGGTGATTTCCTAATGTAACCACTTTAATTTAGCATGTTTTTCAACTGTTAGAGGCCTGGTATGACGTGACGTATGCTGTATAACTCTATAATATATAACTATTATAAATAGCTGTATAGCATTAGTCTCTCTATATGATAGATGCGCCTACTATACCCGTTACAAGTTACATAATTATATTGTCGTTCTTTATTCAATAAAATATCCTATGTAAAATCTAAGACAAATTCTCACACATCCAATTCGTAAACAAACTCTTAGTAATTCCGACCACATTCCGAATTACTAACATAAAAGACGGTCTGATTGCCAGACATCATTCACCAGCAATTAAAGCTCCCCTTTTCAAAATCAATTCAAAAAGTTGTCTGCTTCACATACAGAGGGGCTCCATGTTTACCTTCTCCAACAATAAGACATCCTCAAAACGTGTTATTTCGAACCAAAATATTGCTGAGTTTGTGAAATTCACACCGAGGGTTTTGGGTGGGTGGTGCGAAGCCGTCTGTTATCATTTGCCCTGAAAGGGGTTGGATTTCCTTATTAAACCTTTCCATTGTTGCTGTTTCATGTTTCGCTTTGTACGACAGGATGGCTGTCAAAACAAAATTGTACAAAGAAAAGAGGATGTCATTGATTATTAGAAAAAAAGAAAGAAAATATTCGTACATTAAAAGCATCCGTCACAACTTTTCTACTATTGTTATAAATATGATCTGCTGTACCATTTTGCACTAAATTGATTTCATTTCTGCGAAACGGAATTGGGATGCTCAAAATTGCTGGCGGTTAAGTTTTCCTGATAGTTTGTTTGTTAGACTTGGAAGGACAGGCATTCTGGCAGAGTTCTCCAAATAATTGTTTCGAATGCAGATATAATACAAATAACGATTTTTATAAGGAATGAAACAAATTAAATTAGTATTATATCACTTATATTTACACTATTGATGTGACTAATTTCGGTAAAAGGCTATGCCATTATCAAACAGAAACAAACTGAGTCATTCATCAGTTTTCACATAATCTATTGAAGAGGATTGGCATAATTCTGACATCATGTCTAAGTGACTGACTATTTTTAAGAAAATACACTAGTTAGGTACTGTAAATACTTAACTAAGCAGCAGAATAATGTTATCACGAGAGATAACAAACCAACTTCAAACACACTAACTGTGCTGTCAACTGCAAACTGTCAAAAATGTGAAATTGCCAATCATGATGTGTGTAACGCTTTTCCCTGTGATTCTTGAGATAGAAATTACATGAAAGAATTATGTTTACAGCAATTATGCTAGATATTTTCGAGATTATACAATCCGTTGAACACAAGAAAAATGATTGACAAAATAATTGTAGAACTAGCTCGAAGGATTGAGAAGAAGAACATATTTTTGCTGTTTTTAATGGATCTTAAGGCTAGTGCTGGCAAATTGGTAAGAAGAAGTTAAGGTCTTATGAAAACAGAAGAAGCGTTTAAGGTTGTTTTGTGGGAAGAATTGGGCTCGAGAAAACTCAGAAGGAGGCATAGAACATTACAGGGGTTATAAGGCGTACCTTAGCAAGACATTTTAAATTTTTATTTCTCTAGATTTTTCCATTGTTACTAGAAGTGACCAAGAAAGAGTTCTTTCACGATTTGTTATTGATTGATAAAAAACATAACTTGCCTGGTATTTGATCCCGGACATATTAATCTCTTATAAATTTGCAAAAATTTTGAAAGGAGAAGGTCGTTCCCTGTGCATTAGGTAGGCGAATTTTAATTTTAAAACAACATGAAAGTTTGTGTGGCGTCATATTCAGTAAGCATTTTATTGTCATACAGACTATTTGTCTGTTCTTCATTAACCTGTTTATTGTGACAAGGCTAAGAGGAAACGCACAATTTCATTTATTAAAGCAGTTTGGTAGAAGGCTAATCATCGGTCTGACGGAACTGGTATTTATTCTGAAAATTAGCACAACAATGAATAGCAGTCTTAATGCCGTGGTGCATTGTTGCCAGGAATGACTCTAGAAAGGCGGAACATGAAGCGCAAAATATCATTTTATAACAACAGACCGTGAAGAGAGACACCTTAGAATTTTGGCTTTACGAGACAGTTTCACAACCATAAGGGTGATTGCACACATTTGGTAACACGTATCATTATCGAACATAGACGTACCCGAATACAGTGGTACGGTGAATGGCTACAGCGCAACCCAGTAGTCTTTACCGACGAATCCAGATTCTGTTTGGATACGCAAGATAGCTGGGCAAGGGTGAAAATGATAAGTTGTGAAAAGTGTGGTTATTAATTTTCTGTAGAAAAACTTGAACAACTCGCTGTGAGAGTTATGGTCTGAGGATGTATTGCTTCAGTCAGTAAATCATATTTAGAGAGAGTTATGTTGAACTACTTTGAGCATAATGAAATTGAGTTGTCTTGTATGTCGCACAATGAAGACTCAACTCATTGTTAATATATGACTATGCGGTTTCATACAATTTTTGATCGTTTAATTAGGTAAAAATATTACAAATATATAAAAAAATTTGTTGTAAAAACTAGTAACTACTGGGTGTTCTGATTTCGATGTCACAGTATATTTGCTGAATAGGTGTATTGTATTTTACTTTATTAAAACGAAGAGAGTTATGACAGTAGGATCAATAGGGATTATTACGCTTGCATCTATAAGCTGGGTACAAATGTGTTCGCTTTGGCACCATAGAGCTCTTCTTGTAGAATACTATCACTTGTTGCGAGTAATACAACTGTAGCTAGAGTGGAGTTTCTCAGCAAAAAAAAAAATTTAGTCAGCTAAATGGAAATAAATTTTGAACATTTTCGGTTTGACTGGAGAGTTTTTCGCATTACGATTTCTACCAGAAACTATCGTTGTTTAATGATTGATATAGTAGCCACATGTAAAAGATTTTCCTCTAAACTAACATCTTTTCAGGTCCAAGTGTTTTGGTATTTAAAATTACAGAGCCTGTATTTGGTTGCATTTTCGGTCTATGGAATTATTGATACAAATTTCTACATTAGTTATTGTTTTTGTAGATACTAATTTAAAAACACAATTTTTCACCCTAAGGTCAAACCTTTATTTTAAACACTCAACGCCGGTTCAACAACTCCAAGTTGTCATCATCAAGGAGTATAGTTTGGTTTAGTCCTTGACTTGTATACCAAAACATATATTTGTATTATCTAAGAAGACAAACCATCCATTCCGCGTATACGTTATTATTATAATTTAAATTTTATACATCAAAACCAGTGAAATGTATGAAATGTCTTTCAACGTCTATTCAATTTAAAAATATATTGTCAATTAATTTATTATAGCTATGTTTCTAACTTTGGTTACTCATACATACTATTTGTAATTCACCCCTAAGGGAACATTAGTATAGGCGAAAGATGTCACATTAAAAATGAATTAGAAAACATTTCCTGGTCAGACTGAGCTGACAGTGTTTCAAGATTGTATACACACCTAATTTATTTACATGTTTTACCACCGTCGGTAATGGAATTCAGATTATTGTTGCTGGCCAAATGGTAAACACATTACAACCTGATTGTCAAGTGATTAAATTGATGTAAGTAAGAATGTTGAGTTCTCCTTCAAATTAATTTTTAATTATAAGACGATGGAATCGGCTCATGTCCTACAATTCCCACAATAACAAGTAAATATTTAGAATGGTCTAGTATGAGCCATGGATTTCTCGATTAGGAATTACTCTTTTCCGCCCACGGAAGTAAATTTGCTGATAAGTTATTCCTGTCATAATTTACGATATTTCTCTAAAGGATCCTTCACATATCCATATGGGTTTGGAAATAAACTTTAATAGTTTTCTGGATTTTTTTTTGGGCTTACCTGAAAATGCGATGTGAAACCAGCTGGTTAAAACAAATTTTGAAATCTGGTTTAACTACGATATTTCAAAATTCTTGACGGGTCAAAAGTGTTGATATACATTTCATTAGCGGTCATTGAATAGTGTGAAAATATAAAAACTGTTGACGCCAAATTACACACATCATTGTCGTCGTTATAAACCTTTTCCGAAAAACGAAAAGGTCGGCAGCTTGGTTTTTGTTCCACCGCCACTAAAATTACGGTCGTGTAGTCTAGATAAGAAATGTTTTTTCTTGTCTAATATACATTTTAAAATTCAGGCCATTATTTTCATACAAAAGTATTTCGCTTTAACCTCGTAGGACGAATGACAGAGCCAAACAACAAGTCATCTACTAGAACAGATCAAACGTTTCCATAAAATTCTAATTGAAATATGGGAAGTATACAGTCAAAGGAAGTAAACTAAAATTAAGCAGTTACTGCCTTAATATCCAGGTAAAATAACTCAGTTAAATTAGCTATGTCATTTTTCAGAAACTCAAATTATCATATATGGGAATTACGAGCTATTCTGGAGCTGAATTTTACGTAAAAGGATATTTGGGCTGATTTTTACTACGGAGAAAATGTAGAAAACAATCTCAGAAAAACAAACAAAAATATTTTTGGAGCATCTCGAATTAGGAACTAATTACGAGCATTTAATTGACGTCAACCCCCAAATTTACCTCCGAAAAAAATATATTAATTTTAAATTTAAAAATTTTAAAATATTTTCGGTTTATGAACTCTTTAATAGTGTATTTCCCATGAGAACCTAAATATGTTCAAGAGGTGAAAACCACCCCCATTCCTCAAATTATGCAGTGTTTTTTGGAATTTTCTGATTTATAAATCCTGAAAAATAGCATCAAAAACAACGATTTACGAGCTTTCCAATGGTATATTGCACGACTACTTTGAAATCGTATAAACTTATGCAATTGTTTTAAAATTTTTTCATTTTCGTCATTGTCATATTTTCAAAACTACTGACATAATATTATATTTGTGGGGTTTCCAACGGTACATAGCACGATTATTTTCTAACATTTCTTCTAAGAGATGAAAACAACTCCCAAAAGATGCAGTTATTTTTTAAATTTTGTAATTTACAAATTTGGAACATTACCAGCATAATCTACTATTTTGAGTTTTTCGACGGTTCTGTTACCCATCTATTTTATTATGTAGTTTTTCTTTTTTTTTGGCGGATTTCAAATTTAGAAAACCGCCAGCGTCATCAACGATTGACGAGTTCTTCAACAATATATTAACGAATATAAATATATTAAATTGGAATGATTTTTCTAAATGTGATCTAAGCTCTTATGTTCTATTGTTGGCTAAGCCAATTCATAATAGAATGAATTTAAGTTAAGTTAAATTATTTGAATTGATTTGTTTATGAACTTTGTGATAAATAATAAATAAACAAATTTCTCAGGGTCCTTTTTGCTTGGGTTCACGTTGTCAAATTTTTAATAAATAAACTTGTACTTATCTCTTTTGGCTTATGTGTTCATCAATCCTTCTTCTGTACCACTTACACTTTAAATATTTAAATTGTATCTTCACTTTAACTTTCCACTAGTGACTTTTATTCCTATAACTATTTTTTTAAATCAAATTCCAAACCTTCAATCTATTTACGATTTATTTACGTTACCCACAATATAATCTTTCATACAAATTTTCTTTAAACACAATAAATTTCCATTAATTTAATCTACCCTTAATTTCATTAATCTATAGTACAACATTTTTATTATTTAATAACGTGACTATTTTCAATTAAATTTGCCAACCTTTCATCAAAACTTATCTATCAATTTTTAATGACTTTATACTAAACTTAACCTTTTGCAAAAATTTTATTATTATAATTTCAAATTGTTTGTCAAAAAAAAAATTTAAATTTACTTAGGTTACCTTCTTGTCTAGTTGACATGGAACAATAGTTTCAATGATACCATAGATAATTTATCTCGTTGTCATAGAAACGTGATTTTACGAGAACGCAATTTTTAAACTGCTCTGGTCTTAGAGCACGTACTTTCTGGTGATAGCCCGCAATGCACAAATCTCGTGGTAAGACTCAGGAGAGAGAGGGCAATAGGGAGGGCAAGAGGCTAATTCACTCGGTTGGGAGCTGCTTCCAATGAAATACGTTCAGCATGTTGTTCATTGTCTGCTTCCACCCACTAAGTGAAATAGCCCCTCACTGACTCTATTGCCCTCTCTTTCTAGCGTTGCCACGATTTTATGTATGACAGGCTATATCTAGAGGTTAAATGATCTAAGGCTCTGGTTGACGCTTGATGATCAAAGAGAAATGTCAGTGTCACATCTTCAAATTTATACTGCCACCTGCTGTTTCTATTTCCGTTAACAATTAGTTTGTTTATTTCCAAATAATTCCCCTTAAAACTATATCAAAAAATCAAAATAAATTTCAACTTAAATTTTCGTATCCTTTATTCCCTTTATAAATTTATCTAAACCATTCAATCTTATTTTCAAAAACCTTAAGTTGACATTGGTTACCTGGTAACCACCAGCTACAGCAGGTCTTTTATTAAAATTTTAATTTAATTAAAAATGAGATATTATACCCTTTAAATTAGTTGATTAATCTATATTATGCTCTCTGCTCTGTCTACACTATGAATTTATTTTACGTTCCATCTGGTTCTGAGGATTTCTAACCGTTTTTATAATTTGACATTTCTACCTTCTGTAATTTATTTACTTTTAAAGTGATTTTGATCTAAAATTTGTGTAATTTGGTGTGTTTATGGCATAATTTGTGATTTTACATGTATTTTAAAACTCTACTATAATTTTACGACTGAATTTAACCTTTTGATGTTTAACCTTTATCATGGGTCTTTGCAAATATTTCCTTTTATGTAAATATTACTCTTTTTTTAAAATTTGTATGATGCAATGTCTAGCTTTTAAATGCCACTATTCATCCTTGCAACAATTCGCTTTTGAAATATTTTACATAGTTTAAAATCATTTCTTTATCTATTTCATATTATATTATTCCTTATTTATTTACAATTATTTGCCATATCATTTAACAATTTAGATTCTTGCAATTTCCCTTTATTTTTATGAATGCAGATTATCCACATTACCCCATTAATTAACTATATTTGAATTGTTAAGGTTTTCATATTATTTTACAAGTATTTAAATCCATTACAATATTTATTTGTCCAAATTGTGTTATTTTTAAAATTCGAATATTTTCGATATAATCTAGTATTTACGAATTCACCACATAAACGACTATTTTCAAAACAACCTAAGGGGTATAAACAACCTCCTAATTATTTGCTGCTTTCAAATATCGTAATTTTCAAATTTAGGAAACTTCGGATATAACTTAATGCGTGCACACCACACTAGGTATATTATTAATTTGGTTATGTTCATAATCTGGTAAAATGACCAGAATTACTCGTTTTTGAATACTTTGTTTTCACGTTTATGAACGAAAATTGATTGACTCAGCACCTTCTCGTCATTATAAATTTCGATTTATCAAAATATATCCTGGTCCGAATAATGATTTAAGAACCAATTTAGAATAATGAAGTCTATAGACTTCAACTCCTAAATACTTGTTTTATTTTAATTACAATTTAGAAATGTTTCTAATTTTTGCTTCGATATAGCTATTCAATATATACTGGTGACTCACAGAATGCACACCCTTTTGAAAAGGCTGCACAAACTTACACAAACTCAACATAACTTATAAAGGACTCTGTTTTGTCTAATGGTAATTTGGTTAATCTATTTAATTATTTCTTGAAATTGGACGGTAACAAAGCAATCAAAATTTGTTAGTTAAGATATCTATTTTATTTAAGATCTTGTAGGTAATTTTCTTTTTGAAAATCATGTATATTTAAGTTATAAGTTTTAATATTATTTATTCGTATTAGTAAAAATTTTTCAACAAATGAAAACTAAATTGTTCCTGATGTATCATAGAATATTCGAGTAGCAAAATTCTGAATTAGACACAAAAATCACTATTGTTGCTGAATAGGAATATGTCCTCATAGATGCCGAGACAACAAACATTTGTTTCATCTATTAGCGGTTTTTAGTTGTTTCTTTCTTATTATTTGTATTTTTCATTACTTATTAATTATCGATTATTGGGGATGCAAAAATATTGGTTACAAGATTAATACAAAAATATATTGCATCGCATTGCAATGTTACCGCCATTCCCTGTTATGTTCGTTGATAAATCTGTAGTTATGAATATATATATATATATATATATATATATATATATATATATATATATTGTTTAACATAAGAGAGATACATCAGCAGGGGGATTAAGTAAATTTGATACACCCGGTATGTGTTGTATTATATTGACGGGTAAGTATATTTTGTCACGGGTAATGCCTATTTCAACGTATCGGGTTCATAGTTTTACTTAGCAAATGAACAACATGTAACAACATATTTTCCAAATAAAATAGTTTTACTGGTTGAAAATAATTTTCAAAAATTTTTCATGAATTGAATAGCTTTAGCACCGTCACGAAGTGATTTAACCATAACTGTTGTACTATATAGTGGTGATTTGATACCTGTAGCTTGGAACCACTTAAAAGTTTATTTACATGAAATCTACTCAAAATTTCAACAAAATGATAAACGATAACGTATTGATACAAAACAACATTGTAGGATTGATTGTTTGAACAAAGTATGAAGGAAGTGCACTTCATTTGTTTATTAAAACTAGTATTATTTACTTCACCTCTTTATAAGCTGTTCTTTCATTACAATATTTTCGACAGCACAGAAAAAAGGTGAATAGGTCTGTATTTGGTTGACGATTGTTTTAGCGAATATTGCTGTAACTGTAACCAAGTTGTCGAATATAGGTAAACTGGTTCACTACATATTTTCACATGTTTTATTACGATAAGAATGAATTGCAATGAACTTGCTTAGCGCTTAGTTTAATTGGTTGTTTATTTTCTAGTAGGAAGTGCTTATGACTAATTGGGGATAAGATTTTTTTTATTTTCAAGATAACAAACACATGAATCACTTGTTCTAAAAAAATACCTAGGCAATTTACATTATTCAGAAACGGAACTAACAATATATATCAGGTTTATGTTACTATTCAAAAAGAAAGAGGGTATTCTTCTCAAAAAATAGAAAGTGCTACTAGACCCATAAAGTTTATAACACTGTCGTCAAAATTTGACATCATTATCTGGGACAATTACAAGGACAGTTATCTTTCCGCTGCTGAAAAGTGACAATCATTAGGGAGCCCTAAATTGTGCCAGTAGTAAATCAGTGGCAAGACATTTTAAAGTTTACCTGAACTACCAGTTCTCGAAGGCTCATAAAAATATGTGTCAGGGTGACTTTCTAAAGAGGGTTAGTTAGTAACTGGCTTAAAAGCAATTTAATGGTTTTCTGTGAATTGTCATCGGTTTACAGTTCATATCTTCGACTCATTCAAGAGGGTTCTCCAACCAGTCATACGATTGTAAATACGAGTTGATAGTTATTGAAATATAATGAAATAAAATTAAAAGAAAAAAAATTAAAAACAAGCTTTACGTTTTAATAAAAAGAACTAAAAAGTTAAAAATAATTTAAACCTATTAACAAAAATACTACTGACACTGCAACCTTTAACGATAATTAACCCTTTTCGTCTAGGTCACAATAATCCCACATGGTACATACCAAATTATATATTTTTATTAAACCCTAACACTTTACACTTTGTATTAAATCCTGGCGTTCTTATCACAGACCCAATTTTTTAAAAATAAAAGCGTGTTACATTTTAAAGGAACATTACTTTACTTTTGAAAAGTAACACGCTTTTATTTATAAAACATTGGGTCTGTGATAAAAACGCAAGGATTTAATACAAAGTGAAAAATTTTAGGCTTAATAAAAATATATAATATAGTTACTTTGGTATACTTGCTGTTTTGTTAATGCCCGAGTGCATTATATTATTAATATCAATGTGTTCATTATTTTTTGTTCCATCGATTGATTGATCTTGGGCTGTTATTTTGAACATTTGTGAATTTTTTCTCTCTTAAAATGGTCGAGAACGGCTGCATTATGTTTTGAACTAGGATTCATTACCCACCAAGCAATTCAAAGCCTCGAAACATTATCACGAGACATTGAAAACTCAGTAGAAATGTTTATATTCTCTAGATGCTCAGTAGCAATCACTATTCCCCAGTTATCTACACATCGACGCAACACATGTGGCAGTTTTTCATTTACCTCGAAAATATCTTGATCAAAAAGTACTGCTTGGCAACAAAGTCCATATTGTCCAAATAAGTCGTTAAGTTCTACAATTTTTAAAAATGGTACTATTCGAGAAAGAAGGCACTTTTTAGTTTGCGAAAATCATAGTAAAAAGTCAGGTATAAGCCCAGGTTCCATACTATCCCAATATGCCTTAGAAGGAGGTACGGATGTGCTATTGTTACTTATGTGATTGTTACATCCGTAATTCAGCATCAATTCTTTCCTATTTTCGCGTTACTCTCGTGGAAGAAAAGTTGGAGATGAGGCACTAATTTTATATTTGGTCACTTGGTTACTTGATGGGGATAATATTTAATCCTACAAATATTACACTTTATCGCAAATTGTATTTATCGCGTTCCTCTGCCGTTTGTGTTAACTAACTTGCTTGCTTGAGCATTCTGTTCCTTTCTTTTCTGGCCAAGTGTTCTTCTTACAATTAATTGTTAAATTATTTTTTTCCAAGCGTTGTCTCTTGTGGACATCCTTTCGTTAACCATCTTCTCCTGTTTCATCAATTTCGCATTCTCTAAACGTCTCTTTCTTTGTGTGGTAGTTTATTTTTTGTTCCTGTTGTTTTCACGATTATAGGACAAGAACGGTGAATCCCCCCAGATGTCCATTGTAGAGGTATAAGGACTTCAGTACAACAGGGTTCGCCCTGGTATCCTGAGGCGCAAAAGTAGCGATATGAAATGTTTATAGACCCTCATACCATTAGCCCTCGGCACGTGCTCACCTTGGTTTTGAGTCAACCATCTAATCAAAGACAGTATCCACATTCATAACAAACGTCCACCAAACCACCATCACTAACCACCCATCAAAAACGGTCCACCCATGATGACGAATCAAACTCGACGCCGTTGTATCGATTAATTACTTTCCTTTGGTCACCTTCCAATTCCATCATCAGACCCTGTTTAACATCTAGCACCAAAAACCGTTAAGACACGAATCAAACAAGCCCAAACTCGATAGGGTTATATCGTTTAATTACTGAGTTGCTATGGCCATCTTCCAGCTCCATCATCAGACTCTGGTTACCATCTAGCACCAATGTACTTATCAAGAAAAATCATACGAGCCCAAACTCGAGTTCCTATAGTCACGTTCCGGTTCGAACATCAAATTAGCTGCACGTCATAACAATTTTGCATTGTCATCCGATTTACACACGCTTGCAAAATTTCAGCTCAATCGGTAATCGGGAAGTGGGTCAAATTTAACTTGCAAGATTTGATTTTGTGTCGTTTAACTACCTAGTCCTATGCTAGCTTCCGACTCCATCATCAGATCAGCTTTATGTGATAATAATTATGAATTGTCACCCAAAATTTCAGCTCAATCGGTTACCGTGAAGTGGATTCAATTTAACTTGAAAGATTTGATTACAGACAAACATCGGGACAGGTGAAACTAAATACAAGCTTGTAAAAAAAGTGATTACAAAAGTATACACTTTTCAACGTAATTACATTAAGAAAAGGTAAGATTAGCATTTTGTGGCCACCTTGTAGCCGCAGACTTGGAAATATTTGGGTGTATAACTCTAGAGTTCTGAATCTCTAGTGTGGTTTATATTTCCAAAAACGGTATAAATAAATTAGAAGATGCCATGAATGACTTTTAATAACACTTAGAACATTTTCACTCTTCTTGCTTTTAATTTATACCGATTGATTAATAAGAATGTATATGTACTTCTACAGATTCCAAGTTTTAGGTACAGTAATTAATAAATTAAGTAGAAAAACATACTCCCCTGTAAACATATTTCTGTTTTATTAAACTTATTCTAAAGAAAACTGAATTCTTATCAAAATATCTGTACCTACATACTGAACTATTTAATACATGGTTGTCAACAAGTAGTGTAAATAAAAAATATAAAATATTTAGCTTATTCTTTTGATTTGTGAGGATCTTCTAGCAGTTGTCGCCTAAAATAGATGCATTCCAATGGTAATCTTACCGTTCCTCAAGTCGTTTACAATGTCTCTTCATGTTTATCACTCTCGTCTGCATGTCTGCATGATAATGTGAAACAGAATTGGGGATATATCTATCGTGTTCATTAGTGGCGTTGTACTATGAAGACCGATAAAGATTATTTATCTACATTAAAGGTTATTAATATGATTATATTTAAATTGAATCTTAACATCTAGAAGAATTAGGGAAAGGAGACAGTATAAACTCTCAAACGAAACCAAACATATCCTCATTTAATGCAAACAAAGCATTCTACAACACCGTTTAGTGACGTCCATGCAACTGGTCATCTGTTATTTTAAGTTTTAATTGAAAATTTTGTCCATTACTAACTAACATTATAATTCGATAAATTTCCTTTCTTTTAAGCACATAATTTTGGAAAAATGGACGCTTAATGTGCAACTAAGCATTATTTGTAGGGGAAGTTAAAATTATAACTTTGTTATCAATTAGTAACAAACATTTTACATTTATCACTCACAAAATTTGCCATAATGGGTGTGTTACTTACTACTGCGATCAGCAACAGACAGGAATGAATTCAATTTCTAGAAATCGTTTTGTGATGAATTATAAACTACTAATGATTCCGATATCCATTTTTAACAGTTAAAGAACACTTTGCTTTATGGACTATATTACTGCTTTAAATTTTAGCGACGTAAATTTTTATTATAATAAGATTCTCAAATTGTCTCACCTTCCCATTATGACTGAAAATGACACTCTGAAATCGAAAAAAGCTAAATAAATCTTTACCTTATTTGAACGCTGAAGATTGCTTTCGTATGTCCACAAAATGAACGCTCTGTGATATTTACAGTTGGCTAATCTCAAAACTCAGTTTTGCTCTAGCCATTAGCAGCGAATGAACCTATTGAAACCATTAACTATGGTATGTACCTTCACACGACAATATATATAGAATTAACGTTTCCAACTTTTGCATTACATTGACAAATATAGCACTATTGACTTATTGGAAGAGACTATTGAAACAGTTTGCCTTCACAGTAGCTAGATTTGACACTGTATCAACGGCTCCAAAAACAAGTTTACTATAGACATTTTTGGGAGATACCTTAGGACTCTAATTGCTAATAAAGAAACCGAAAGATAAGCTGGAGAGTATGAACTAGGCTTTGCTTGTACAAGGACGCCAAGACTATTAGGCAACTGACCAACCAACTCCTTTAGAAGATTGAAGGATAAAATACCATCTGATCTTGTGTAGTGTATTGTGTGCATACGGGATACAAAAATTTTACAGTTGATAAGTAAGTTGCCAATAGTTCATAACAATTTAGAGAATTAAAATTCGTAGAAACGAATAAAATCAGAATACATAAGAATTATGGTGAGATATCCTGTCAATGAATAATTCAAACCTGTGTCCAATTTTATAATCAAAATTAATCACAATTAAAATATATATAAAGGGCTAAGACAACCCAAAACTGGGAAAGTAGTGCGCAAAATGTCCAGTAAACTAGATATCCAATCATGTCCTCAATAAATGACTCCTTTGTTTAATAGTAGAGCGTATCAACATCGTAAACACTGTTAATATGGCACAGGCGTTTTATAGCACTCTTATAGCGGTTTGACAAGCTGGTATAAGAATAATGCCTATATTGTGAATAGAAGAATACTGCTGAGCACACGATTTTTCGCTTTGAGAGGTAGTCTAGGGGTAGCATTAAAATGGAGAACAAAATATTGGTTAAAATAAGTACTATTGTGTAACGGAAGTACAATAAAAAAGGTGAAAAGGGAGTTTGCGAATGAGTGGAATATTGGTAGCATGCTGGTGAGTTGAGCAACACTGTAAGCCCGAGAACACGAACTATACCCAGTGGCACAATAGCAGTTACCTAGAGAGCAACCAGTATATGTTTTGTCGGTCACTTAAAAAATTTACAGTTACTGACGGAATTCGCGATTAAAATAAATTCTGTTTTAGCCGGTACGTCAGAAGTAAATATACAGAAACAAACTATTTGTATTTTTCCCTAGGAGTAACTAACTTGACGACATGTAAAACACCCAACAGATGTAAACTCGTGATCGACGACAAATTATCCACCAAAAAATTCGAATAATTGGACATGAAAACAGCTTTCCGGGAGCGCTGAGATGTCGAACGAGCAGTCAGATAACAACTAAAGAAAGCAATGAAGATAGCTGTGTATCTAAAAGACACCAAATGAAACAACAAACACCTGAGAACAGAGCCCAAGTCAAGAAATCATAAAACTGTAATGGGACCAATAACGAACTACAGAGCAGAAAGTCGGCAAAATGAAACAAAAACTAAAAGGATATTTGCAGATTGAACGTACTGCGAAAAATAGCCTTGAAATTGCTACTGCACAGCACAGCACGTGGATAATGAATGGATCCTGAGATAGAACAAGCCGGATCATCGTCTAAGAGAGGATCGTGAGAATTGCAAGCCATAAACCACCAGTGTGAGAAGTATGGGAAGGCAAAAGAAAATGTGGAGCGATACCCTTACCATCAATTATGAGTAGACAAGCTACGATAAAAGAACTGTGTCTACATTGAAGAAGGTGGCAGGAGAATAGTTACTACTGCCATCACTTTAAACTCTTACATTTTCTATAAAATGTCCTTGCTATAAAAATTTTGTTTTTAACTAAATTTCATACCGTTAGTATTTTTCTTTGTTTTTGAATCAGAAGTACAGTGTGCTAGATTTAATTGACCGGAACATTCAGATAGTACATGGCGGTCCCAAATCCACATTTTTATATAAAACACTTTGTGAAGGTGCTATAGTATACCTTGTAGGTCTGATTTTTGTAATTAATTGTGGTTGTATGCATTATAAACACAAATCGTAATTCATTTCGCGAAAAATATTTAATTCAGTTGTACATACTAAATAATTTTTTGGAGTTGAATTGAGCGCAAATGATGAAAGTTCTTGACTAGAAACAATATATTGTTTTGCATTCACTAAATTGTAAAATTTCGAAATGAATGTAGTCTAATTTCTTTCATAGACTGTAGTTAACCTACGCACTCCTTCACATGATTTCTATAACAGAAATCACAGTCAAACGGCGTTTCATGATTTGATTTGACATTCTGTGAGCTAATTTTTCGTAGATATTAAATTTCCTTTCACACTAAATTATTAAATTTAGTTATATTTACTAAATTAATAAATAATTGTTAGAGTTTTCAATCAGTTGAAGGGAGCATAATTGATGAAAGTTCTAGACTAAAAACTTGCTTTCAAGATACTGAATAATCTCGTAATGAGAAATTTATTGGAAAACAAATCTATATATAACTAGGCAAAGACAAAACGAATAGGTACCATTTCCTCCTCTGTTTCTTAACCGATTTTCTTCATTTTTGTTCTGTTAAGTAGCTACTGACGACCTTCAGTGCAGAATGCTAATATTAATTTATAATATTGGTTCATTCATTAAATAAAATATAATAAAAATTCATTATTTACGTACATACTCTCAAAGCCAAACAACTGACCGTGCCGCCACCGCCAGACGGTCAAAACTCAAACAATTGAGTAATTATATATGGAGGGAGCGATCGTTAGATGCTGTTACATTCTTAGAGCATGTACTTTTGGATGGCATACAAGCGTTGTTAGTGTTAGTGTGTTGTTAGTGGTAAAATAGTCAATGTAGTCGATTAGTATTGATTTTTTGGATGCGTTGCAATAACTTTCATATTAAATAAGTTGTTTTTATGTGAATTTAATTATTTGATTAATATATTATTATCACAACCTTCCTGAAGGTTTTGTGTAAAAAGTTGTCAGACAGCGGACAATAGAGAATATATTAAATATTTAAGTTCTCCTAGGGTTGTTGGTCCTCTCTTTTCTTTAATATTCCTGAACTTGATTGAAACCGCAAATGAGGAAAACTTTATATGGAATATGTTGCCAGGGGCGGTCCCAGCCAAAAATTTGGGGGGTCATTCATTTGTCAAAAATATTTCGAATAAAGCTGTTTGATTAATTTTTTTATTGCAATAGATTTGTCAATATGAGTGAACAATTTTGGTCATTACATCTACTTTTCCGATTTCCGACAACTCTGTTTCTTATAAAAATATACTTTTTACAATATTATGAAATACGGTCGAATTTCGACCACTGGGCGACAACTAGTATTTATAAATGTGTTTCATAAAGGTGTTTCATAAGAAAAACTGAAATTTCGAACCACTTTTTTTACAAAAATGTAAATTTACTAGAACCTTACAAGTAATTTTACACAGTCATAAAATATTCACATATGCGTAAGTGTCTGGGTCGAGAAACAACTGCAGATTATTAAAAACTATCATAGTTCTTTAAAAACATTCAAAATATCGATGTGTGATTCTAAGGATTCGGTTACACAAAAAAATCGAACCCACAGCACGTAGGCAACTTTTTAGTTCCCTTTGAAATGGATTATGTCAACAGTTTTCATTTGGGTCTACATCGTACAGTAAACAATGTTACGCTATTAAAAATAAAAAATAGCGATTGTGTGCTAAAATTAACATACCTTATCAGAATGGGTTTTAACTTACATTTGGTGCTCATTTCCAACAACGTTTGTGATAGTTATATATACATATATATTTTTTTTTTACAAAAATTTTTGAATATATTCTAATTATCTAAATATCTAGTCCTTTTATATAATAAATAAACTGTCGGTTTGCGAAAACAAATCAAAACGTTAATACTGTGGATACACAGTTTATTTTCTCCCTTCATTTGATGCTCTTCAGTACAAGAAAAACAAGACATCATTTAAAGCGACCAAACATTGTGTAGATTACATGCAACGTGCTGACAGAAACCAAACAATTTTTCTAGATATATGTCGACAAAACCTTTTGTTGATTTTTGCCTTAGCCGACGAAAAGCAAACGACTTGAAATCTAAAACCCATCGACGACTTAAAATAGTAGATATATATTCTAATATAGGGTTGCTTACTCAATATTATGTACGTTTTAAGAAAATACACATTTCATTCAGCTGTCAGTGTTTTGTTAAGTATTTCAAAATGTGCGCTTGAGATTTAGAATTAATTTTGAGAAGCAGGAACATAAATAATGCATTTACGGTTTTTTTAGTGACGTATGACTGCACCGGAAATTTGTTAATAAATAACAATGATTTCGTTTAAAAAGCCTTGAAAATAAGGAAATTTAAAGTTTCAACAAACATACATGTCTACATTGAGGAAAAATGATACCGAACAAATTCATATAATAAGTAATAACGCGTCCATTTTAAAAAAAAATGCCCGGACATGTCGATTTTAACTCTTGGCTGCGGTTAATATGATGGCAAGTTCTTGTATACATAGCTGTCAAAAATAACATTTTTTGAAATAGAAACACCTTACATTGTAATTCATTTTTAAATTCTCCATTAAATTCTAAATATGTTTCTTGTAGGTCTTATATATTAACCCCAGAATTATAGAAGAAATTAAGATTAAACTTTTTTAATAACTAATAACTATGATCTCTGATTCTGAAAAGAAACAATTTATAAGAGAGAACAAAATATTAATTGACTTAAACATTCAATTTGTTGACCATAACTTCCTAACAATGATCTGCTTGAATTTCAAATTCTTGTAACACTTTAACGCTAACTTCCGTACTTAAAAATTGTAGGTTTAAATCTGTCACTATTTCGAAAAATTCTGATTTTCTGTTGTGATCATCTTCATAGTTTCTAATACTTGTTTTTTGCTTCTGTAAATTGAGCAAAACATACAACAGTGTGTTTATATTGTGATCTGTTTCATTTCTGGTAATTGACTTGTGACCGGTTTGTATGACATTTTTATTAAAATAAGAAATTGTCAAATACAATAATTGCACCTTTCGGAGGAATGGCATGCTTAAATGAGAGGCAACGAATAGGAATGTATAAAGAATATATTCTGAAGAGAATACAACAACTTACAAATTACTCTGTTCATAAACAATTTCAGCTGTATTTTGTAGCTCCTTATATTTATAAAGTTCTGATATAAATGTTGGGTTTAAAAAAAATAGTCATAAGGATATGGATTTTGTCTGGAAACCACCAGACTTTTGTCAAATTTGCACATATCTACGGGGACTTTTGAGTCGAGACTCGAGTTGAAACATGAGAATACTGTTCAACAATTGTTATGGAAGAAACGTTTCTGAACCCTTAAAGAACATTAATACATTCAAATTATTCAGAAAAGTGGAATGAAAAGAATCATTGTCTGTTGAAGCCAACGGGTACATTGGAGCCTGTCAAATTAGCTGTAGAAGTCCGAGGAAGTCGAAACCTTCGTAAAAATAAGCCAGTAGCCGCAAATAATAATTTGGTTTTTCAGGTATTGGAAGCTCGTCTAGGAGAAAGAAATTCATAACGACCTTTGTTCAATTTCTTAAAACATTTCCACATTGGCTAACACGTCCACAGCTCACTGTCTCAAAAAAAGATTTTTTTTCTATTTTCTGCCCAAAGCCTCTATAGCAAACTGACCAAAAAAACCTACGGTTTCATATTTGGAACTGGTGAACAACCAACTTGGTACTAATAGCTCCACAATATACACCGAACCTAAGAACGAGTATTAATATGTGCCTGATTCCTTAAGGATGATACGATAATTTTTTTCTATTAGCTTTCTAATATGACACTTACTGTCTTAATACTTTGTTTTGTTGTAAAATTATGTGCAAGGCTTGGTCTATAGGTGGGAACTTTCCACTAGAAGATAAAAATAAACGATTTTTTCAACGATTCCTATTTCCGTATTTTCAACTTTTTCAAGTTTTCTTTCCGCATATAAGATTGAAAACGGTTTATCACATTTTTATCTAACAGAGTTCGTAAGTACATAATCCCATGGTAAACACATTTTTTATGTTCTAAGGCAGTTTCTTTAAGCTATTTAGGGCATTTTTTAATATTTCTCTCATGTTTTCAAAATTCTCCAAGACCCTTATAAGTCACTCTAGGTCCATAATTACTTGTATTGAAAAGATCTATCAAATAAATTCTATATCACCAGGGTTAATGTTTTACGTTTATTATAACGTTTGCTAGTTGCCTTTGGCATTGCTATTCCTTGAAAAATAAATAAATGTTCAAACAAATTTTGTTGGACTACGCTAATAATTTTCAATTTTACTATGAATGTTATAAGTGGAAAATATTCTCTAAAAGTTACTGTACAATACTTCAAAGAAATTACATGTATAAATATAACCAAAAGTTATAGACAAAGTATAAAATTCTCCTAAAAAATAATTTTTTATATGAACATATAACTCACAAGAATAAAACAATTAATGATAAATAATATATGACACTTCCTAAAGTATATAAATTCATCATTACTGTAAAGAAAACATATTTTAGATCAAAATTCAGCAACCACTTTTACAATTCTTTCCACTGTCAGTATATATTAAGGTTAAGGGGGAAATTCGCATACTGGATAAATATTTTTATTTGCTTAACTCTATATTAAAAATTTCAGTACTAGTAGATCTTTTGACAGTTATGTTAAAATCAATAGAAGCGAGATAAATTTCCATAATTTGTTTAACCCTGTTGATATCTACTAAAAAATTGGTTTCTTAAAAAATGAAAATTACAACCATTTTTATTAAGAGTTATTGAAAAAATATATTATTATTGTAATGCCTGTACGAATAGGTCTAGGGCTACTTGCAAGGTTTATGGTAGGTATTTGTAAAAGGTAGCTTTACACAACCCCCTGAAATATATTTCATACACGTGGATTTTGGTAAACGAAAATTTACTTGACGAATCATGAAAAATGAGAAAAAAAATTAAAACATTTTCACGTAGGCCAGAGCTCACAGCCTCAAAATAGTTTCTTTTCTATTTTCTGCCCAAGGTCTCTATAGCACACTGACCAAAAAAACCTAAGGTCTCAGGTTTGGAAATGGTGGACATCTAACCTAGTACTAATAGCTTCACAATTTACGCCGAACCCAAAATCGAGTATTAATATGTGCCTGATTGCTTAAGGATGGTATCGCAATTTTTTTTTCTTATAGCTTACTAATATGACACTTTTTTGTAAAATTATGTGCAAGGCTTGGTCTATAGGTAAGAACACCCACTAGAAGATAAAAATACCTGATTTTTTCAACGATACCTATTTCCGTATTTTCAACTTTAAAGTTTTTCAGTAGTCTTTCCGCATTTAAGACTGAAAACGGTTTTTCACATTTTTTTCTAATAGAGTTCGCAAATACATAATCCTATAGTAAACACATTTTTTATATGCAATGGCAGTTTCTTTAAACTATTTAGTGTATTTTTTAATGTTTCTTATTTTCAAAATTCTCCAAGACATTTATAATTCACTGTACGTAAATACTCACTTCTATTCAAAAGATCTATCAAGTAAATTCTATTCACCGGGATACTGTTTTAAGTTTTGTGTAACGTTTGATAGTAGGCCTTCGCATTGCTATTCTGTGAAAAATTAATAAAGGTTTAACCAAATTCTTTGTTGGACTACGTTTGCTGGTTACCCTTGACATTGATATTCCGTGAAAAATAGATTAATTAAATTTTCAAATGGCTATATAACTCACAAGAATAAAATAATTAATGATAATTAATATCTGACACTTCCTAAAGTACATAAATCCATCATTATTGTAAAGACAACATATTTTAGATCCAACTACTTTAACCATTTTTACAATTCTCTCCACTACCAGTATATATTAAGGTTAAGAGGAAAATTCACACACTAGATTAACATTTTCATTTGATTATCTGTATATTTTAACAATTTCAGTAGTAGTAGATGAAATGGCAATTATGTTAAAATCAATAGAAACGATATAAATTTACCATCATTCGTTTAACCCTGTTGATGTCTACAAAAAAATAATTTCATAAAAAAATGAAAATTGCAATCATTCTTATTTACAGTTATTGAAAAATCTTATTATTTGTATTGATTGTACGATTAGGAATAGGGCTACTTGCAAGGTTTTTGGTAGATATTTGTAAAAGGTAACTTTACGCAATGTCATGAAATTTATTTCACACACGCGGATTTTGGTAAGCGAAAATTTAGTTGACGAATCGTGAAAAATAAGAAAAAAATGGAAACTTCGTGTTCGAAAACAACATTAGTGAATAAAAATTAACATACTAATAGATATTTATTCAAATATGTAATTTAATAAATTTGATATATATATATATATATATATATATATATATATATATATATTTATATATTTATATAATTTGTAATTTAATATATTCTTGTAGTTATAGTAAATTTTTCAGTTTAATAAAAATGAAATTTACAAATTGCTTTGCATAAGAATCAACAGACATAGTCTCAGTATATGGCACACCCAAAACAAAATGCAGATAAGCTGTAAAGATGTAGAATTAATAATTTCACCAAGGAAACATTCGACGTCAAATTATATTTGAAGATAAACTTCGTCCTTAACAGCAAATTGGTATTAGTCAAAATAAGCCAAGTTTGATCCTGAACAGTTGACAATGGCGTATTTTTAAGTGGAAGTTTTTTGAAGTGTTCAAAATGACCCAATAAAAAATAGAAGAATTGTTGCAAAAGAATTGTAAATTTCAGCATTCTCTGTGTTGAGAGACAGTACATAAACCACGAGTGTATTGTTATAGTAAAGTGTGAAAGAATGTTTCTAAGGAAATTAAGGCTCCATAGAACATTTTGCAAATATTATGATTATCACTAATCCTATGACTTCGCAGGGTAACTAAAATCTGTGAAAACTATTGTGATCATTTCGAGGTTTTGTAATCCATTGAAAGCAAGAGAATATGTTGTTTATACATCTCTTGAGAGTGCCATGTAAAAGATATTCGAAAAAGGTGAACATTGGAAAAAAATATAAGAAAAATACCTTGAAAGCAGCTATTTGCCTTGTCATGTGAACAAATGTTTTTACCACAATACAATTTGGTATCAGAGTCCAGAGAAATTTTTAAAAGACAACAGATTTGAATTGAATGAACTCAAACATATATATGGAAAAATAATAAGATGGGGTGTTATTGAAACACAACTAGGTATTATGCTGCACTTGCAACATCATAACGCAACATAATATATAATGAAATACTATATTAGTACGTATGAGAACAAAATGTATAATTTTTTCACACATAAAATATTTCAAGTATTTGTAGCACCTATTCTGATTGTGATTACACATCAAAACGAATTTAACAAAACAATCGTCCGTTATGTAAATATTTCACATCTTCGCTACTAAATGAACGATTTAATAGTTTTAGTAGATCGAAAACACACACACACGAGCAAAAGGGAAACCGCAAGTTAAATAAAAGTGCATCCCATGTTATGCAAATAAATTGCCGAACACAATCCAAAACTTCCTCCCGCGAGCCAACCATACCGACCCGAACGACCGACGGAAATCCACCTAATTTCCATCCAACAACCCAACAACAAAGAGTCAGGTTACCATTCAGCATCTCTCATTACACCTGGGCATTCACCAAAAGACGTGTCACCGAACATCTAAAAATCGAAACTTCGAAATGATAATTGTGATGTTTGGACTCGAATTCGACAGTTCTTTTTCACTTCCTGTTCAAAAGCTCTATTGTTGCTCGTCCCTCCTATTCTAAACCAATAAGAATTGGTGAATTGGTGTGCACTATTCCGGCAACACAGGTAAAGGACATTATTCAAGCTTCGTGCCCGTGGTGGGGGAGAGCGAGTAACGCATCCCAGCAGGCAAAAGCTGCCTGTGAAACAGTGGAAGAGCGAACGCGGTTCAGTTTAGAATCAAACGACGTGAGAACGGGTGCGCGCTAAGTTATCTCGCTCTCTACGTTACGCGTCGAACGAGCATATAACTGCCAGTCCCCGGTTCACTTCAAGGGTATTCTTCACTCTCAATCCTGAGGAACAAGATGATCATCAAGGGATTGTTTAATCATCCAGTCGCATTTATGTGTATGCTGTGACAATCCATTTTCGTTTTAACTGTGATAACTGTGAATGATTACTTTGTGAAATTCGACAAAATTGTGTTGTGTCGTTATTTGTTAAATTGGACAATTTGGATTTAAATTTTCGTTGCTTGCTTAGGTGAGTGCTTTCAGTGGTTAGTAGCTCATATGCGGTTTTGTTCGATATGCCACTAACTTCCTTGACTTTGTGTCAAAATATTGAGGTTACTGTACTGATACCAGAAAACAAACGACCCCGCTTTTCACAACCGTCAATGCAAGTACATGAAGTTTGTGCAAGCAAAGCTTTATGCTGCGGCTTTGTGACACAATTTTGGAACTTCGTTTATTGTTGAGAGCTTTTGCATGGGTACAGAAGAATCTTTTTCTGACTAAGTACCAGACGTTGATGAGAATTATGTTTTCGATTTCAAATTGGGTAGCACAAATTTTTTTGTTCTCGATCTTACACGAAGTTCCCAAATTATGGTAGTGAAAGTCTTGTGCTGATAAGATGTTGTACTGGAATAGAACTTCTAATTGACAAACAAATAGATAGAAGCAAATGTTAGTTTTCATAATAAAAGTTATAAATCATTGTAGATAGGTAACGTAAGGGGAGCTTATATAAGAAACGACATCCTAAAATTTGGGCTAGTCTGGGATTCTGAATCTTTACATTCGAACATGTAAGCTGTTTTATTTATAAAACAAACTAAGTCCAAGATATTTGAGTTTAGTAATGTATAAATGGCAAATGTGTTATAGGGTCAACTTGTATGTCGGAAATACATGGTAAAATGTAAAGCATTTTTTATAAAAAGTTTTGTTTTCATTTGTGTAAAAGCTTTAAGCTTGATGTCAACAAAGTAATTTGGATATCTGTACTTACTTAACAGGAGTCTGAAAATTCAAAATATGTTTCTATCTTTAGCAAAAGTATCAATAGTTTCGTAGATTGTAATTTAGTTCCAACATACATTGATAGAAAATGATTAGTGAAAGTCAGGTGACAACTAAAAGGAAAGCTCAATGTGTCAAACTCTTTGAAATATGGAACATTTGATTTAGATTAGATATTTTCTACTATATAAACTTTATTTGTAAATTTACTTTGCTCACTTATTTCTTATTATTCTGGACGAATCGCAAAACATTTGTAATTGGCAAATATCTAAAGCTCAGTTTAATCAATAATATTTAGGGCATTACACGATTCATCATGTAAAATGTGTAATGATTAGCGCGGATCCATGCAACAACTTGGGCACAGATCATTGCACTAGACTATTTTTCACTAGAATCTTAAGGAAGAACTATAATTATTTATGGAAGTTCATTGCTCATTTTAGCAAATCTAGAGGTCAACATTTTTTGTATTTAAAGTTCTACAAGAATATTGCCACGAGGTGTCTGACCTGAGTTATATACGTTGAAGCGTCAGTTTACCAAAAATAGTCTTTAAAAATATATAAATTTTTCAAGTCAAGATATTTGTATCGTCATGCTAGTTGTTACAAACTAATCAATTAAACAAAATCTTTTTCCAAATTAACGCATTTGACGGTAGCCTCAAGGTCATTACTATCATTTAGGTACTACTTGTTATGCTTAATTTATTTAAGGCTATATGATCACGTTTTGTTATTATAAATTCATACGATTATTTAATTTTGCACCAGAAGGGTATAATAACTGTTTTCGATATAATGATTTTGACCTCCCTCTATAATGATTTTGACCTCCCTCTATAAACATAATGTTATTTTGATAAATTGAAAATAGCAGTTGCTGGTGTAAACTTTTATTCTCCTACTGCAGAACAATTTCTGAAAATCGACGGCTCATGACCAGGCTAGAAAAATCGTAGAATTGATAAACAGTTTGTCACATGTTTTGAAAACTATTGTAATTTAGTGGTTGCTCCCTAGTCGAAAAATATTTGTAATATATTTTTTAGAATGATTGTTAAGAAATTTTAGCTATTGGTTCTATTTTGGTAATTGGAACATTGCTCTATTTCCAATTAAAAAAATCACTTACTCACGTTAGGTATTCTTCTAATTTTTGGAATGTTGGCAGTTTCTTCATACAAGTATGGACATAATTTCTCACCGATGTTTTTTATTTTTTTAATGGATTTCGTTTTATGTTCTGCACGCATTATCCGTTTATTTCAGTTCATTTGCTTTAACGCACAGGTCATTGACTTCTAGGTAGCAAGTTATGAGTAACTAATAAGTTGACTTCCTCAAGAACAATATTAAATTTCTCAATCTCATTTCACAGACGTTAGTCTTTATGTAGCATTTATTTTCCACAACTCGAACCGTACCTGTAAAAATTGTCATTTACTATCGCAATGCTGCTGGCGCGAATCTAACCACAAATCGCGATTTTCTGTTGAAGGTCTATTGGATACGAAGAATGATTCTTCGAAACAAATAATTGAACAGCAGCATTGTTTGTTTGACAGTGGTCATTTTCTTGTGAGAACAAATGGTACAATTTTAAGTTCGATACCGAGAAATTGAAACGGCTGTGACGAATGAAATTACTGGCTTGAAACAGGTGACGGTGCTAGAACAGTCAATTAGAGCAGCTTGCGGTGAGGCATTGTTAATAACAGAAGCGAGATGAGATCGTCTGTTAGCTAAGTGACTTCCGTGAGATATATTTTGCCATTTGACATATTTATGCTAGCACGTGTAGAGTAACAGTAGATTATAATCGCTAAAATCTAATATAATATAAATGAAATTTAAGTGATTTCCTGGAATTTCGAAAGACAAGTGACTATTTTTCTCTAACTTCACTTGTTAAATGCACTGTATTCAATCTTACGATCACATATTTTTAAAACTTTTCTTGTCTCCTTGTACGGGATAATCGAAACATTTGAACGGGCTTTCATAAGCAAATAGTGCAAGAAGTGCATATCGGCTACTTTTGTTTCATGGTATCTAGAATTTAATACACCCAAAAATAGATTTTTTTCAAATTATATAGCGTTAGCTATATATACCCGATATAAACTATATCAGACCACTGTAGTGATATGGCTGGATAGTCATAAATATCCGGGAATGCCATGGTTGCCGAAATTAATAACTTTCGCGAGGAAGTAATTTGACTAAAATTAATTGTTTAGTATCGTACTAAAAGTTATCGAATTATAATAAAATTTCGCAAATTACTCAGGCCCATGATACAATATTGTTCATAAAATAAAGTAGAAAACAGAGTAATGAGGTTTTGATTTCGGGTCATTTATTCAGTTATTTGTGAGAGTAAGACTATTAGTCGCAGGAAATTGAAAATCTGTATTTGAACATGTGAAAATAATAACATTAATATTCTAGGGGATGACCACTGAGATACATTGCATAAACATGTTCTCATTTAGATGTAGATTATTTATGGTGTTTTCACGGTCACGTAGACAAGTCTTGGTGTTCCTAACATATGAGGTTGTACTAATAGTAACATTATTTTGTTAAGGAGCAAAAAGTTGAGTCGGCAATAGGTGCTCGATCAAGCGGGGAACGCTAAGCTGTATTTTGGATTTTCAACAGAAATTTGTTAATAGAAATTTCATTTAAACATAGTTTAGGAAATTCTTGACGTTTTGTATCAAATAGACATAACGTATTTACATAAACATTTATTTTTCGAATCCTGCAATTAACAATAAACTTATAAAAAATGAACATAAAATTGAAATGGCTGTCATTAGATTTATTGTTGCTGTAATAATATCGCTTTATGGTACGGTTCTGACGCAATTAAAAGTTTTACATAATGTCAATAATGAATATTTTAACAAAATCAGCCGGCACTCAACAGGTACTTTCATTTTAGTCACCAAAGAAATTATTTTTTAATTGTGGCTTATTATAAAATTTGCTAGCATATGGTCTTGGAAGTTAGTAGTTTATCAGGTCGAAACAGAATGGAGCGTATTTCAACTAGGTATATTTCGTTATCATATATACCTATTTATTACTGTACTTAAGAATTATAGTGTACAAATCCTTTTGACATAATACCGAATAATTAATTTTCAGTTTAAAATTTTTTAATATTTTCAGCCAGAATACAAAATTTAAATGATAAATCAGATAAGATAATCGTAAAGAAGCACAAAATGTAATTATCTACTATATGAAAAAACTGAAAAATGCACCACCTGCATAAAATGTTGCCAACAATCAGACATTTCTCATACAAAAACTGAAACGACAATATAAGTTTCTGATTAACTGATCAGTAGGTACACAGGGACGCTACTAGTTAATCTAAAATTAAATGAACAGAATAAACCCCAAAACTATTTGGCATGTACCTTGCAGCCTATTCCTGCTTGGGGGTACCGTTTTTGCAGAAATAGTTCCACTGGCTTCTCGAAGGTTACTATCGACGTGTTGACTATTATAATCAAACAATGGTAATTACGACAGTGTCAATTCACTGTGAAACGAATATGTCTAATTTGACAACTTCGACAGTTCTCAATTCTGTTGCAATTCTTTTCATATTTCATATATGAGGATCGAAGTTGGCATTGTTTAACCAAACTGCCATTTATTTATAGGAATTGATAACATTCTACAGATATGCTGGTGTAAATGCCACATATGCTATAAAAATGACTTTCCAGATGATGTCACTATTCTCATAACTCCATCACACCGTCGTTACCAAGTGTCCAGGGGCCCGATTCTCGAAAACATTCGACCGCTCTACCACTAGAAAGATGACGTCAATCGAATGAAATTTGTCATATATGACGTTTATTTGGTATTCTCGAAGGTCGTGTACGACAAGAGATTCTAACGGTCAAACGTATACAAAATTTTGACATTTTTAATAATCAAATTTGTCGGTTAGTTTTGTTTTGTATTATTGTGTTGGGCCGACTAAATTAATTTATTTACATTATAAATTTTACAATTTCTCCGTAACATAGAAGATATTAAAGAAGTTCTAGGAATTCACCATATTTTAATTTTATATGTCAAAAGTCAGTATTGTCTCTCTACCAATTCGAGAATACCAATTTGGCCTGCAATAGAACAAACTTCGTGTACGACTGCAAGGCCGTAGACGACCATTTTCGTCGCATAGCATGGTTTCAAGGATCGGGCCCCTGGGATGATGGATAAGGCTGGGTCTAGTCAGCATTAAACGACCAGTTTCAATGTGAACGTACCTTATTGATTCGTAGTGGACAGGTACAATCTATTCACATTTTGCAATCGTTTACCAATTTCTACTATGCCCTCTTGTTAACCAGACTTCGTTACGACTTCTTTCATTTGAACATGAATAGACGATGTTAGAGTAATGTCCCAAGCAAATTGGCAACAATACAAACCAAATAGCGGCCCTCTCCTTTAGGAATATTACCTTAATTATCAAATCACAAAGAAGCATGTCTTGACTCTTGCCCGTGGTCCTAGCGAACACCAAGCAGACACTTCAGGCGAATTATCTAAACCTTTATAAAAACTAACAACTTATATGTAAAATTCGATAGTGGACAGGTAATCTGATGGTCTAGATTAATGTTCAACCATTGCCTCAACCTAGACAGGAAAGACTCCATCTTGTTAAGGGTGCAAACAATATTCATCTAGAGAGAAACAGTCATCAGGTCATAATTTATTACCTAATGATCCATTAAAACCTGGCTAAAAGATAATAACGACGAGTGACAGTGACTGAACATACACAATACAAAAAGTTACTCAAGTGGACTTAAGAACACATTTTCTTTTGTTCTGATAAAACCACCAATCGTTGTAGGTACAATGCTGTCGATTCCATATTAAAATCTGTTTATTATGAGCTCATTTTCTGTAATAAACTCCCCCCCCCCTCTTTTAACCTGGAGATATTTTTGAGTGATTGTTTTTTCGATTGTCTATTTTGTAATTTTTTTTAACTTAAATGTGGCTTATAATAGCAGATTTCTTTCACTGCACATATTCAATTTAAAATTGCGATCCACCTCTCCGATTTGACAAACTGATAGCAGAAAACCGATTGAACAAAACCGGGTCGCTTAGACAGAAGGACTATTTGTCTCGTTCGCTAGAGACAGTCTCGATGCCGCATACCTGACCCAATTCGAAATTCTCATGGCACAGACCGAACCACAGTTATTCGATGTGTCCCTTGCAGGGCCTACTTTATCCGTTTCCGAGCACGATTTCAGTTGTGCCGTGTCACGACAGTTCAAAGCTCATTACAGGTTTCTATAATAAAAACAATGACATCTTTGTAGTATGGCGTAACGAAGTGTTTAAGATCGATGAATTTGTTTCGTCGAGGGAGTCAATAACGAAATTTATCGGCGTTGCTTCTCCCTTTCATATCGAATTTATCGAAGCTGAAATAGCTCTGTTACTCGAGTTGTCCTTAGGTGCTGTTGGGCAACGAAACAAAAGATAGGATGTTCTTCGTTACACTCGAAAATATCCCCCTAAGGTAAATATATTTACTCTTTAGTATATTGGTTGATAACAGACGAGCAAGGTTAAAAAACCATCGACGAAGGAACATAAAAATGGTATCTATAATTTGGGGAGTTTTCAATATTTCACCTAAAAAGTTACTTGTCTAAGTGTGTTGACTTGAATCCTTAAGGGAAAAACGAAATTTTGTGGGACTTAATTTAAAAATAGCACCAATAAATTGAAGGCAGAAATTACAGTTTCAAAGCTATCAAAATAATTAAAATAAGGAAGATCTGAGAATGTGTACTGAAAATTAATAATAGTAATAATATATAACCATTTAAAGGGTTAATAAAGGAATTGTATACAAATAAACTCTCATTCACTATGTTGAATGTCAATAGGTTACAGGCGCGATAGGTCGAAAGTCCATCTACAGATAAAACTAATTTGAAACAAGACCTAAAAGTTCGAAACCTCTACGAACGATACAAGTTCACATAAAATAAAATTTGAACTGACATTACCACCACGAATCAGATTAAATCAGTACATAATCTTATACAACTCTTCAATCGTAGTTACTACTACTTTTTATAATGACTAAAATTTTATTCGTTTTTGTGTCAAATTTAATTTATTTTAAACCGAATTCAAAAAAAAAAACGGAGGGGTCCTTAATTCGTCCATACAGATATTTTTACTGTTTTTATTATATATCCCGACTTGACCATACAATGTATGGTATCACACTCCCTCTAAGGCACGCTATGCGTGCCTTTAGGGGAAAATTCACTAAACCCCAGATATCCTAGTTATCAAAACGGTTTACCTCTGTGGGAGCCCTTGCCAGGTTTTCAGGCCCGTGGTTGGAGTCGTGGCAGCTTCCCATGAATTTTCTGACCGTCCGGGCTGTTCCTAACAGAAGGGCTCTTTAATGCAAATTTTTAATGCAAAAAGCCGATCAAATTTACTACCCAAAAAAAACATACTTACCCTCAAGAGATGTTTGAAAATACTCAGGAATTTACACATAATGGACAAGCCTGAAATGCCAGTACCTGGAAGTCCAAATTTCGCCAAAATATATAAAATTGACCACTTGTGAGAAGTTTGAAAGCTAAATTGAGACTCACATTTATGTGAGCGAAATAAATAATTTAAAAGTGGTTGTGTTCCTAAATGAACCTTGTTACCTATATATACCACCATTTTTCTAAGTTTTCTTTAAAAAATGGACATTTTTGAATGTTTTTAATATTTAGTTATATTAAAAAAATAGTAAAAAAAGCTTTGCCACTTAAAGGGTTAATATATTGACGCTATGAGCAAAATGGGAAACAGGTTAAAGGATGCTTGTGGCAATTAACGACTAAAATGTTATATATATATATATATACATACATGTGATATATGATACAACATATTCTCCCAAACTGTGATATTCCTTTCAATACGACGGTACAATCTTTCTTTGAGTTATAGGAATTGCTTCTTCGTTAGTAAAATCTATAATTCAAAATGAATAAATTGGAACACAAAACAAAAAATGATTATCCAGTTGAATATAGCGTTGTAGTACAGTTGAAGTATACCAATTAAGTTAATAAACAGTGAGAAAAAAATTCGATTGCAAAACTAATCTGAGCAATGAAGATAATTAAATTTCATTTGAAATTATAAAAAATAAAAAATAGTGACGTCTTTTACTTTAATTCTGCAATCTTGCCAAGACTCATAACTAAAAGTATTCGGTAAATTTCGTAATAAAACATGTCTAAAGTGGAATATACTTCACAAAATAAAAATAAAAGAAGACTGTATATAATTTGCTAAGGTGTTCACTTGTTTCTCAAATTCACTACTGGAAATTTTATGAGTTGATTAAAATGGATACAGCGACAAGATCAAAAGAAACAATCTTCTCATATGTCAAGTTGAAAAGAAATAGAAGATAAAGTTTTATTTTAATAAATTTTGCTTCAGAGAACTTCATTTTTGATACGCGACGTTTAACCGTCACCGAAATACATTTTCGGCGAATATTACATGTCATTATTGTGCCTGAAGTGGCGAAAATGAAAAGCTAAAAGGATGACAGCACAATAACAGTCGTAATATTCGCCTTGCTGTCATTTTTCTTTTTAATTAAAAACAATCTTATCGAATTTGGAGTTTTAACCTTTTCGTTTTGAGCTTCAGTTGGCTTTGATCTATACAGAATTGTTGATGTTAGAAAAATAAGGAATAAATCAATATTTGGTAATGATGAGCACAAAAAAAGGAAAATGAATAATTAATAAATTTTACTTTACAATAGTGGGTTATCTATATTGCAATAGATTCTGTGGGTTCAAAACAAATTCACTTTCGACATATTTATTTACAAAATAAATCCACTGTTTACATACAATGAGTACTACTACACCTGCCTTCTGTCGATTCAATCCACACCGGAATATAAACTAAACTACCTATTCAATTTGCCCCTTAAATAGTCATGATTATTTCATTGTTGTCAGAGCGGTTTCAGGAACCTTCTCAAGGCCGGCTTTTTTCCACCCATCGAAACTTCGAAATAGTCATTGTGTTGCTTTTACTATTTCAGCCGGTTTTATGTTTACGTGTTGTTTTTGTCGCAACGACTAATTTAGAAGGTTTCTTAATTTTTCTCTTTGGCGACGTAAAATGAATTTTATAACACTGTCACCTTTTAATTCTGGTCGTCTCAATCGAAATCATTCTCTCCATGGTAGGAAGTGCGTCGATCCAAATGAACCACCTTCATCTTAGCTCTTGGATTTCGGCGAATACGATAAACAACGTCATTTATTCTCTTGACTAACTCCTACAGACCATCTAAGGGTGGTGTGAGCTTTGGAGATTTACCTGTGCTCCTCTGGGGGTTCTAGAGCCGCATCTCCTCTCTTTTGGGATCCGACAGAATTTGCCTTGAGGTCATACTATCGCAGAAATTAGACATTTAGTACACTTGTACTAAACATCTAATCCCGCTTCGAATTCTTGAGGGCTCTCTTTGGATTTTTGCGCTTACTTGCACTTGGTATACTTGGTTCAAGGTTTGATTTTGGTTTATTTTGTCTAAGATTGCGATGGTCTTGTCGAAATTACCTTTACCTCTAATGCCGGATCTGTTAAATAAATTACAAGAGAGGGGGATTTTTCTTTATTATCCCACCAATTAGCTGCAGCCACGACTTCAAATTGCTGTTTGTACATAAGCCAAGATGAACCACCATCATATGTGGGTGGTTTGCTAAAGGAACCTTTGGTACTCACGGTGTTCTGGTATTTCCCTCTCTGCAAATCGTATTGAATTTTTTTAAATTCTGTTTCGACTTTGTTTTGGATGGCACTGTTTTTATCATGTACTTCGCTTTGTTGTGATTTCAGCTTTTACCTGGCTCTGGATGGAATCGATGTCATCTACTTTGGTTTCAAGTATATTCACGATATTTTTTTAAGATTTCATATCATCGTATATCTGTTATAGGTCTTACTTCACTATTTGCACTCAGCCATTATCTGCTTCATTAACTTTCATTGTCATTTTTTTGTCTATTTTATCATTGAATTGAATATTTTTTTGCTAGTCCCGTCCATTTCTGACATACTTCTAGTTTATAGCAATAAATCAGTTTAGTATGTTAACTTCACTTAATACCACACTCTGTTGCTAAATTACAATAGATTCTGTGGATTCAAAACAAATGTACACAAATATTCGCTTTCACTTTCGCTACCTCTATTTACCAAACGAATTCACTGTTTACAAACAATATAAACTAAACTAACCTATTCAACTTGTCCTTTAAATAGCCAGTGTAGAACATATCCGAATGCTATGCTTTTCTTTGTTATCAGAGCATTTTCAGGAACCTTCTCGAGGTCGCCTTTTTTTTCGCACATCGAAATTTCGGGATAGCTATTGTTGCTTTTTTTATTATTTCAGCCGGTTTTATGTTTACGCTGTTTTTATCGAAACAATTAATTCAGTTTAAGCTGCAAGTTACATTTATGGTTAATTTAACTACAGTTATTTAAATCTTAATATACCTACTTACATAAGTTGAGATTAATTATAGAAGTTAGCAAATCATTCAGATTAAAGAATTATGAATTAAAAATTATAATTCTGACATTGAGAATCTTTATTTCAAAATCTATTTGTCATTAGGTACAAATAATCAAAAACGATTTTAGTGATTAGATTAGATTAGTTAAAAGTATTACAGCAACATTTGATGTTTGTTTGATTTGTTGTTCATAGTGTTATAATCAGTAATGATATATTCCTCTTAATTTTTTTATTATTTTTTATGAAACAGTATCTATCCATATTGGAACTATGTGCTTCTGAAGTACATTGATGTAAGTTTTGTTGTCTAATTCTAGCAAATAACAGTATATGACGTTTAGATTTTGTACATCTGAACTTTTGTTAATGCAATCTGTATTCCTTACAAAAGGTACATAACTGGAAGTCACAAATGAAATTTTTTAGTATCAGAGTTGTACATGAGGACAAACAACTCTAAAGGTATGGAAACTACTGAAAGTTTAAAACATTTTATTTTAATAACCAAAATTTTATTTCATTTAAGTAAATCACTAGAGAATGAATGTAAAACTGTACACAAATACATTAAAAAATATATATTTCCAATATTTCATACATAGTAATATACACCTAAATTAAGCAAGCATTCAATCAAAAGAACAAAGTACCAAACAGTGAAAATTAGGTAGTCTCTCTTACGAGATGTGAAGCCGCACAACGGAGTTCTAGTGTGCCTTGGAAATTTACGATCCAGTCAAGTGCAGCACAGCCGAACAGGAGTATATTTTATCCTCACAACGCTTTTGAACGCCAAAAAACCAACCATTGCGCCCTCGGTTCGCTTGAAAATGCACGTATGTACGCCTTAAATGTAATCGCAAATTTTGTGTTAGGGAGAACTATTTTTCAAATGGTTGTTGTATTAGTTCGTGTACCGTAGAGCAAACAGGAGTGCTATTCGGAGATAACACGTATGTCAGGTTGCCCTTCCTTCAAATTTATTGATGATTTATTCTTTGTTAATATTTCTAGAATTTTTCATGGTTTATTTAGTTATGTGATTGTCCTGGGATAAAAGTAATATCAGTAAATATTTATTTATAGTGACGAACAGATAGTTAAATTTAGATAACCGCACATTATCAGTAACGTCAACATTTTTCATCAATTTTATCATACTCGTAATTATCACTGTCAACTTATTTATTTAATTACACTTTATTTATTTGCAATTTGAATTTCCAACAAATAGCCTGATTACCCAATTATCGGAAACTACGTATTAGAAGAACAGTTACAGAAATATTTAAGGCACGATTAAAAAAATGGGGTGAGAAATAAAATAAGCTAGTGATATTTGTGCCTCAATTTTGAGGACTAAAGAGGCCGCTTTTTTAACGCATATAAATAAATGTTGAAGATGTCGATTTGCAAGCAATATATGTTATGTTCTCAGCATCCTGTACAAAAAAAGAGTTGTACGAAGAATTGCTATTATACCTTGGAATATAAACATAACACTATATTTTATTCTGAAATAATTAATACAGAAATATTACATAACGCCTGGTAAGTTGAAGACAATTTGTATTTTGACAAATTATATGCATATGCGCTATAACAATATTCCCTGTAGAACCCATATATTAGAATATTAATGAATTTAAGTTATATTCTTTCTATCCTTTCCGCGTATTTTACATATTGGGAGTTCTAAAGGACAATAAGGTGTACTTCAGACGAGAATCCTTGGTGATTCTTAAAATAATGCTTAGGTATCGTTGAATAACTTGCAAGTTATGACCATCTTCTACACTTACTGTAGTATCATAAACCTTAATATCATCAGCATATAGTTTACAACTAGAGTGCAAAAAAATGTTGACCTATATTATTAATATAGATGCAGAAAAGTTGTCAGTATTTTGTGGGTAAATTTACATTTGAAAAAAAAAAACTATATAAAATGTATTAGTTTTACATTCATGTGTGGTTTTTTTTTCAAAATAGTTATTCAAGTAAGTCATACTGCCATTGAAATGTTCCTTGTGTCCCAAATTTTGCACATTGGGCTCTTTATTTACTACAGAGGTCTACCACCTTTTTATTCTATCCTTATTTATTTCGGTTTAGTGTGTTCAAATGAAAACTTGCTTTTTGAAGTTCCAACTAGTGCCAAGGCTAACTTATCTTCTGAGAACAACATTGTGATTTGGTTGGTGCACCTAGAATGACCAATTACATCCCGTTATATTTGTGATACTCCCCAGATGTAAACACATTACTTATCAATAAGTAATATAATACCCTTAAAAATTCAAAACGCATATATTTTCATTCAACTAAATTAAACAAAAACCCCTTCTGTTTAACCATCCTATTCTATTTAAAGCTATTATATATACTGTCCCATATAACTTGGTTCATTTTTTTCCTCGTTTTTGCGATAACTAAGACATTACTGATTAATGTAATGTTCTCCGTGAAACGCTCTCTAATGATATATGCCCTTTATAAAAGGGAACAATGGAGAATTTATCTCGCATTCGTTTCAGGAGAGTAATGCTGCAAAACCCTTATATCGGTCATTCCGTCTCTCTTTCGCTTCGGCTTCGCACATCCTGCACTCCAGAAATAAATAATGAATCATAAGGCGTCGTAGGCGATGAATTCAACAGATGGCGTTGAGAGTTCGATACCGACGATCTTATGTTTAATTCACCAGGCAAACTCTCGTCGATGTAGGTGGTGCGTTTGGAATTCCTCTTGCATTATGTACAAGAGCAAAATCTGAATTAACTCAGTGAAGTTTGTTGATAATTTATTTTTAAATGAGGCTGAATTGGTTTAACCGTTCCTTTTTTGGAGTCCAAAAGTTTCAGATTAAATAATTGTATTTATTTATGTTTCGGGTAACATTTGTTTAGTCAAATTTCAGTATTTTATATTTATATGAATCACGATTGGACAAATTTTATAGTTAATTTATATGTCTAAATAACTTCAATTAAATAATTCTAACGATACTGTTTACACCAAGACCTCTTTAGTCTTGATATTGGTCTTACAAAATTTTTGGGGTTTTAGGCTTGCTTTTGCGTACTCAGTATTTGATCATTTGGATATTACTTCTTAACTACTTTTTGTATGGGAATATAAGTGAAGAAGTTAAAGCTGAATGCTAAGTCATGTTCTAAATTCATTAAACGATGTATTTGCACTACTAAAATTTTGTTAAGGAACTTGTATTTTTTTAACTTTTATATTTTTTATAATGTGAAAGCTTTAACTACCTATATGAAACTATTAGTTTTGAATTTATCACTAATGAATCAATTAAAATATGAAATTGCAGTTATATTTATATACCTAATAGTACCTTCGACCCCAAATTTAAAGGTAAAAGTAATCTTGCCGATTCATTCTTGGCCTTGATTTTTTTGTGGAGGAAATTTTTTCACATTCGTTGTGATGTTGCTTAATACATTTTTTAAGACGCGATGTATTTCGATTTTCCTTTAATGTACCTCATTCTTTTTATAGATTTTCCACAAATCTCTCAAAAAAGCCATATGATTCGTCTTCTATTTCAACTATATTGAGAAATTCATTAAAGTTACTGTTTGCCTAGTTTTTGTCTAATTTTTTAAGCGGCTTAAATTCTATTACTTACTTTTTTGAGTAGTTTTTAGACTTGCAACTCTTTGGCAGTTTAAATGAACGGTCCATTGTTTCTTCAGTCATTTTATATATTTAGTTAAGCAGACATAAATAACTAAATATTTATTAAAAATACTGCTTGAACACTTAAATCAATAGTAATATCAGCAATTAGTCAATTAGTTTTTTTTACAATTTTCACTTAATAATAAGGTACTATGTATGTACTATGTTTCACTTAAAATTGAATAACGCGCTTTTAAGAACTTTTGTTTTAATGGTTTAATAAAAACTATTCCAAAACAAGTGATACCCATTGCTGATAACCGTTTAATTTTGGACACTCGTAAAAAGCCCTATTTGAATGGCCTCCTATTCTAATACTTACATTGGCCTATGGGATAAGTGTTAAAAAACTAATGTCAAAGACTGTGTAAGAAAATTAAAATAATATGTAGGATTCATTCATGTATTGACCAGACCTTAGAAATAGATACTTAAATAATAAGGTACTAACTTTTAAACAAAAGCACATTGTATAAGGGGATTTTCGTTATAATTTCTGGGGTTTTTAATTATTCCAGGAATTATAAAAATCTTATCTCCCAGTTTAACGAAGATGTATGATTGCGAAAGTATAGTTCGACAATATTTGTAGGATATAGAAGTGGCTCGTGCCACATACATACATGTTTCCGTATAAAATAAAGCGTAAAGTTATTTCTTTTATACTGGAGAAGGCAAGGTACATGTTCAAACTATTTAGTAACAAGGATACGATTGGTTTTAACCAAATTATGTATGGATACAACGGTCCTCCATCTATGTTCCAGATCTCAATACTGCATACCTAAAATATATGAGAATGACTTGTTTAATAGTGAAATTAGTGTTGTAGGATATATATATATATATATATATATATATATATATATATATATATCAATTTTAAATGTCATAAATCAAATTTTGATTTTGGAATCTACATTAATAAATATAAAGCCATTGACAACGAAGTCAGAATAGACTTTGAAACGTTTGGTATTCCTGCAATATATGTCGTTTTATTTCTATTGTGGTGTTATTGCCCAAAAAAAACGTAAAAGTAATGTATATTTATAGTTTCTTTATTTCTCCTCAAAAACTGTGTGACTCTTAGTATAGTAATAGGTTGTCATTTTATGGTTTACTATCACTCATTTAGTAGCTTCTTCCAAAGTTAGTATTTAGAAGGAAAAAATAAAAACTTTCCTTTGTAATTGTAAATTAAATTATTAGTAATCCAATTTAAAAAAAAATCCATATAATGATCACGTTTCTCGTGAAATGTCCGTCATATGACATTGAATGTAATCAATAATCGTTTATGAGCCGTATATCAGAATACCGTTAATTTCAGGAGACTTCTTATTCATTATCAATTGAAACACGTTCTTGTTAAACCATTTAAGGGCACGGTACAAAGGAAATGATGAGTTTCACGCTTGTTATTCGCACTAAGAGTACATGAGACACCGTTTCAAAGACGAACCAATTGACTCTATTGTTGAACTGTACGCCGTATTCCCATCGGAAGTAATGAACATTTACAAAACGAGAAAACCAAAGAAAACCCACCATTTCGAAATTCATAATATTTAGTCAAGTGTGAACTAATGTTGAATTGCTTCACGATCTGGTGCCTTTCTTTGTCTTCAACAAAGCATCGGAATGACGAATGAATCGAATAATAAAAGTATCGGGCAAAATCGGACTTTAAAAAGGAAATTATTCGATACTTTCGATTCATTTCCTTTCAACAGCTGGTAATACGGAGCGAAGGCAAACAACATTCTGTCTGAATAACAAATAAAACGAGATTTTTTTATTGTCGACTTATAAAAACTGTAGACCGAAGATTCTTGTCAAATTAATTTTTGGTCTAATAAGTAGTTTCTGAATGACTGAGGAGGCAAATTGTTATTATCGATATTCATTTGGATTTCACTCCTCGCAATAGTTTCTGAAAATGCAGATAAGATAAGTAAATTTAAATTAAGGTTTAATACCTAAAGATATTTTGTTGGAACTGCCTCGAACACTAGTTGCCCTTTTATAAGGGAACCCTCTCATAGGATTAACCGAGAGAAAGTAAGTCAAGCCATATGTCAACTAGTTTTTCTATATTAGGTAAATGTTTAAGTGTATTTTGTATGATACTTATCTGCGTATTGTGACGTTTCAATTCCTTATCAGGAATCGCAATTTGTAGAATATTTGTTGGGTTGGTTCTTCTCTGAATTGTCAATTGACTGATTAATTAAGATGATCTGTTACCCTTACACCGCTACCCCTATAGGGGGTGGCCCAATTATTTGATTATTTAACAACACCACACTTTCTTTGATCTTTCTTTATTGTTATGTGTTTTCCTTTAAGTAATATTTGTTGCTTGTCCCAGTCCATTATGTGTATACCATTATGCGTGAGTACATCATTTGCCAATCTTGATCTGTCTGCATGTCTTCTTGAGACGTTGTACTGGTGTTCTTTTCTTATTCGGAGAGCTCTTGATGTTTCACCGGTATGTCTTTCGCAGACACACGGCAAACTGTACACACAATTTTTGGAATTTTGAGTAGTGTTTTGTTTTTCTCAATTTGATATTAGCGTATTTGTTTTGAAAGTCATTTTTACTTCAATTTTTTCTCCAACACCTTTAATTTTTTTCGATAGACCGGAAACATAAGGTATAACATTCATAATTTTAAAATTGATATCATTTTGTGTCTTTACATTAGAATTAATTTGAGTTGTTTGTGTAGTTTGTTGGTTTCTCTGTTTTTTCGTGATTTTATAATTTGTTATGTTTTATGAAGTTTCTTGGGTAGTATTCTTTTTGTTCTAAAACGTTTTTTAATCTTTCTAGAACAATTTTTCAGTGTGGTGTTATATCCCCAGAAACCATGAAAATAGTTTTTCGATGACTGCAAGAATCTAAAACGTAAGCAATTAGAAAAAATTGTCTTAAATATAATTAATTATAATGATCTGAGTTGAGTCGGATTTATTTATATTGTCTAGTTTATTATTTCCTTTTTGTTTAAACACTAGAAGAAAAAGGACAACTTACAAAATTTTTCATGCCTTTGTAAAAGTATAGAAAAATTTATTTAATTTGCTATCAAATTATCATAAAAAATATAGTTTTGATTACAATTATTAAGTTTTTGAAATTTATGTGAATTGAGCTTTTTTCTAAAGTATTCACAAAAGGGTGATTTTGAAACACCATGTAATTACTAACTTTAGTCTCCATTTTGCAATCCAGTTAAAAAATAACCGAATATTGTTTACACTCCAGAAGACAATTACTTGGTAATTACTCATATTTTTTGGACCTCCACGAATTTTGGCACCTGCATATCTCAAAACATATCAAGTTCCATGAGAATTCATTCAACGAGGTCAAATTTTCATTGTAAGGTAAATTTGATACTTAAGAAAAAAACTGTTTAAATTACAATCATCGAGTCGTGAATAAATTGAAGGGGACTTTTAAATGAAGTGACAACATCGGGCGTGACAACTTTTGTTTATTAGCGCCCTTTTGGGAAAATATCATGTTACCCTGATTAGAAAGCGTCTGATAGAATTTTAATGACGAGTAGTTTACGTCATTATCACGTTCTGTTCTGCAACAAAGTGTTTCAGACACACATAGTTTTTATCTTTTGTAAAGCTTGAATAAAATACTTAAAATTAAATTTGTAAAGTGTTGCAAGTGAAAGGAATAAATAGTTGGCAGCTTAAACATTCTAAAATAGATAAATGTTTTAAATGTAGTACCATATTTGCATGTGACTTGTTATTACCTGTGACTTCTACCTTGTAAATAAATCGTGAGTTCAAGTAGTTCTTTGACCCTTCCATCCAATAACCACGTATTGAGTATTTTGACTTCTGAAGAATTTGAATTTTTCAAAAAACACTGCTGTTCCTGTCAATTTCAGTACATAAATTTTGGAAAACTTTTTAGTTATAATGGGCGTCTTGGCTAACGAAGAGGAGACATGGGTTGTCAAAGTATAGGAACGATATGTTTTGCTTTGACGTATAAAATACTTAATAAAGTTGAAACATTAGGCAATCTAATAAAAATAGTAACTATGGGATAGTCACTGACAGATTTATTTGGATTTATAGCAATAAATAGGTTAATTTTGAATTACATACAATAATTTTTTTCTTCTCCTTTACAAATTTACTGAAATAAAAATTAGTTAGTTTTTCTCTGCGATTTAAATTTTATAATTAGAACCAAAACTTAAAGCATTAAATCGGTTTTGCTGTTAATTGACTTTAACTTTTTTTATGACATAATATGTCGTCAAACGTTGTGTATTGGTATTCACACTTTATTTTGACCTTTTCTATTACACTGTTATGACCCAGATTCATGCAACCATTTCTAGATTTTGTCCAGTATTTACTGCATTGGGATAGAAACAATAAATTAAAATATTATTTACCAAATTATACGCCAAAATTGACTAAATATAATGTTTTCCGTATTTCCTATTCAGTTGCTTTTTGTATCAGGTGCGTTGTTCCCACTTGTTCCCACACTTCAATCATTTTGTTGATGACTTTGAAAATGAAAAATTTCTTACAGGGTTCCTCTATATCTTATAGTTGTTTAGTCGTTAGTTTTTCAGAGCAGTATTCTTCATATACCTAGATATTAAATTAGATATATCAGAAGCATTGTAGTCATCCGATGAACTGGCTCTGATTCTGGTGCAATTTGTGACTAAAATTCTCTCTATGTAAGATACGTAACATTAAACAAAGTTTCATAGGTGTTTTGAAAAATCTAAGATACTCCCTTTTTCATGGTGGCCCTTATCAAAATATTGAAACTGAACAGTACGAACAAATTGACATATTAAAGAAAGTTTTGCAAATATTTTCATATAATTATCTACGAATAACTAAACTCTTTATCTGTACCAAACTTTAACCAAGAGTAGATCTATCTCAAAAATGAGCAGATTTCAGTTGCAGAATCAAATAAACCAACTATTACTTGAACGATTGATTTCAAACAGAAACCACATTTGATTCAATTCCACGGAGTTTTATATATCGATCAAAGACTTCCTCAAGAGACGCGATCTTCTACAATTTCCTTACATTGTCTTCACAGGACACATAAAAGGCATCCCAGCTCGCGTTCAGACTTCAGGCGAAATAAAGATGTAGGTGCTTCGAGGAGTATTTCAAATAAATTCATTTTGCTTCTGATTTATTCAAATTACTTCGTGACTTTTGAAGAATAAGCTCTCAGACGTGTACGATGTCGGGAGAGAGAGGTCATCGATACGGTCGACGTTTGCTCAAATAATACACATCCATTGTGCTGCTAGAGTGTATTAGTTATTCAAATAGTGAATCAATCATTGGCATCGGTAGAGATGGGGATTAGCGATAAAGTTATGCAACCATTGTGGAAATTGACGACTGGAAACAATACTTGTTTTACTCGATCACTTTAAAATATAGTTTTTGAAGATTCATAACAGAAGTATTTGTATGTTTCAAAACAATCTGAAAACTTAAAAATCAAAGACAAAATTGATAAGAAAATAGATCAACAATCCCAATATGTAGTGGTTGTAAGACTTAAATGTCATGGGCCACAACTAAATAAAATTCAACTCCCTAAACCTTAGAAATTCGTGTAAGTCTTTTATTACTTAAATAACAGTGCCGTTAATTATTTATTAAAATGCTATAATCTGCAGAACAAAAGATCTACCGACTACCGTTTTCTTATGTTTTCTAAAACCATTTATGTTAATATGCCACTTATATCAAATTTCCAAAGAATTCGACAAATAACCAGATATGTTCGATTTCTATTCACAATCACAATTTAATTGACCAATTAAAGTATCTGTACTCAACTTAATTACAACCATTATTAGTTTTCTAAATATTATCCGTTTACATAACTTAAATGTTCCTTTAATTAAAAATTCCAAATAACCGCTGATGATACGTTTATAGCGTACAAAATGTTTCCTTCAATAAGCATAATATCCGTGAAATGAGTAGGAAATTTGGTTCGCTATAACGACCATTGTGCTGTGGAATATCAACGCTAATAGGTTTGGATCTCTAACAATACCTTTTGATAACTCTGAAATGTGGGTGAGGCGCACGCAAAGTATACTGAAAAATATCTAATCTGACTTTAATAGTCAACGTAAAGCTCCTAATTGTGTGGAACGAAAAGAAAATTTATTCTTAAGAGGTTTTGTTGATAGAAAAAAGTAGTTTAAATATTTTTTGTTGGTGGCTTTAATTGAAATTTTGTATTTTAAACAGCAAAATGATCCAATGGAAAAACTTTGTAAACAGTGAATCTTTGTTTTATGATTAATCAATCTCATTTACAGATGGAATTAGAACATATGCAATGGAAATATACTGTTTAATGAATTAATTGCGAGTATGTTGATTAAAAGTTTTTGTGAAGTATGTCGCTGAAGAATAATAATATGCGGAAACAACTCCTGTCGACACACTGCAATTTATCACAGAAATGTATGCTATTATGTGACAAGACAAATTTCCTGGTGTAAATGTGCAACATATGAAATTCAGCAGTTTAAAAATGTTTAGGAATAATACCTGAATAGCAGCTCCCCTCCAGTTTTATGTAATCTCTTCAAGTCAGTACCAATTTCAGATTGGTATGCCCTTTGCCTTAGATCAGGGCGTCGGGCGAGCGCATGCTGGCTATTCAATAACGAAATTGGCTATAACACGTGTTAGAATTCTCATCACCACGCAGCCCAACTACAAGCCGTCGTCAAAACTTTAGTAACCAGATCACAAAGACTAGCTGACCAGGACAACATCAAACAGGAAATGGACAGTTTAAAAACAGCTCTGAGACAAAACGGATTCACAGACCGAACTATTCAAAGAGCCCTAAACTCAAAACCGAGACGAACAGACGAGGAACATGAGACACCAATAACCAAGGCCTATTTACCGTATGTCAAGGGTACCACGGACAGTATTGCAAGAATTCTACGGAGACACAATATCGATACTATTTTCAATACAGACAGAAAAATAAGCACGGTGTTGAGGACTCCGAAGACGAGGATCCCTTTAGAACAACAGGGAGTGTACGAGATTCCATGTGCAGACTGTCATTAAACCTATGTGGGGCAAACTAACAGAAGAATTCAAGCTAGACGGGATGAACACCAGAAGGCTATAAGAAAGCAGGAAAAAACAACATCCATTGCGGAACACGCCACCACGACGTCACATCGAATAGACCAGAGAACACCAGAGTACTGGCAAATATCGAACATCCGAAATCAAGACTCGTAAGAGAGGCAATTGAATTAGCGAAGAGGCCTCACAGTCTAAACGCACGCAATGAAATCCAGAACTTATCGAATTGTTGGAAAATTCTATTAAACACCGTATCGGCCCGGACCCGTCCAATAACAACTAAACAACAGGGGAAACCACACGCAGCCGTTCACGGTGCCAACCAATAGGCGCCGAGCCGCTCACTATATAACACCGTGCGCGCTCCAGAAAATATCAGTATTCGAGTAACTAGAAGCGAAAGCAGAAGGCTACGAGCATTATGCGAACCGACCTGAAGAGGGCAGATGTTACTCTGGCGAAACGTCGTCATTTTACCATCGATCCCGGCAGGGATCAGTTATCAACTACGCGGATGAATTCCCGGAAACCGTCTAATACATTTAGTGCCCGCGAAAACTTAAAAACAAATAGATATATATATATATATATATATATATATATATATATATGCTGTTGTATAGTTAGCAAGATTTAAGTGTCCGATTCTCTTTATTTACATTAAATTCTGTGTTCAAAAGAAATACGATGGCAAAATACGAAATGTCAGAATTTGTCTTTGCACATAGTAACTAAAAACCGAATATGACAAAAATTACAAAGCCGGGAAAAACGGTTTAAAAAACATCGTAATTACCATACAGGCTAAATGTTCACAAAATTAATCTATTAATGTCTACCATAAAGAAAATATTGCTGAGTAGCCCACTTCTCATTAAAATTTCTGCTCAAATCACTTTGTCGACCCCCAAACAATATGCAGATTGTTTTAATCATTTTAAATCAGAATCCCGTTAACCTGTTGAGATTAAAGCATTTTTAATATAAACCCGACTTCATTAAGGTCAAAATTAATAAATCAATTAGAGTTTAAAGAAGCTTTTAATGAACTCAACATTCGTCATATGCTTTAATTAAAAAAAACTCAGCGGCAATAATTAGGACCATAATCGAATGAAAATGAGGTTATTCCGTAGTAATTTCTCTTTATATATATTTTATTTTGGAGGAAAAAAAGCAACAGCATATAAAATGTTTAGGTTTATTTGATAAGTTTTTTAAATGTCAGGTTATTAAAATTCTTTCATATAGGCACGTCGTTTGGGCTGAATACATGATTTCAATTAACTACCTTAACGTAGTGGTTAACATATTAATTAAGGGATATGCTCAAACAGCAAAAATTTGTTTCTGTCGTTGCAATGAAATATCAGTTTTTTATATCCTAGTATACAATTGTTCAATGTAATTAATGCTGTTTAAATTTTTTTGCTTGCTCTGTGCTTTTTTATTACAATTATTCTGTCTGCTAAATGTTGATGTTGAGGAGGAGGATACACTTCGGGAACTGCACTGCTGAGTCCAGCGAGGAGGGGACCCTGGCAATTCTACATCTCAAAGGGTAGTCATCACATCCAAATATAAATATGTGTGGTTTCCCTTCTGAACTAGTGTTACGAATTATTACTGAAGATTCATTTTCATCTGTAAGTTGGAAAACATGAGCAAGAGTCATATTATTATTGGTTCATAAGCAAAGGCGCCAATAAAAATGTTTGGAGATTCGATGGGGATCTATTCAAGATTTTAGTTATAAGCGAATTGGTTTGTCGCTCACTGCATGTTCCGTATCAATATCTTTTATTCAGATAAAATTATACTAAATTTCTTAACATCTATTCGACACAAGTGGGCTGATGTTTCTTTAAAGTTTGATGATATTACTCATAGAAACTGCTGCAAAATCATATATTTACTTTTCAGCTTAGTCACGTTTAAGACGAATATATTTCTCACAAAATGTAACAAGTTTTTTATGTCATTCAATGTTCAAATATTGTGTGTATTTCCCTCAAATCCCGGACTTGATAGCTGCATTCACCTTTGCCTCCGACAACCAGTAATTGCCTCTTTTGAGTAGAGTAAAAAACAAAAATAGCAAGGCTCAATATCCGAAGAGTAAACAGGCATGGCATCGGTTTACACTACAGATTTCAGAGAGCCTCTTCAGCTGCGTACAGTTGTTGGGTCGGGCATTGTCTTTTGGCAAGTTTGTTGACGCCAGGCTTCACCTAGGAAACCTCTATGTAGTGCTGCGGGTTTATCTTTGCCCCTTGTTCCAGATAATCGATCTCCGAAACTGTATGAGCATCCCAAAACACAGTCTTTTTACCGGAAGGCATTCAGGATGTGGGTATACAGCGCTAGGTCTTTTCTCCTTCTGATCGTAATGATGAATTCGCACCTTTTCAGCAGATAAAAACTCGATACCAAGTTTCAACTTATATGATCCTACAAGGTTTACGTTTCTTTTGTGAGAGGCAAGGAACCTTGTCTTCTAAATGTTATTTGTGGCATATTCTTTATTTTTTTTTGTTTTCTTGGGAATAACACCACAATTGAAATAAAAAGCTGTATATTGAACGAAAAAACCAAACGTTTCAAAGTCGATTCTGACTTCGTTGTCAATGGCCTTATATGTATTGAAAATCGAGTTTGAAACCTTTGGTTTTTTTCGTTTAATATACAGCTTCTTTTCAATTGTGGGGTAATTCCCAAGAAAACATAAAAATAAGCAAGGAACCTTATTATGAGAATAACATTTTTAAATTTCCCATGTTTTTGCCTGTTGTACCGTCTGATATTACTTTTAGCTGGTCTACACATGTATTCATTTTGTAAAAATATTCCGAGAAAACATAGAAATGTGGTTTTACTCCATCCGTTCACGTTTAGTAGTAGTACAATATGTGTTTTGTTTGTTCGATAAAAGTATAAACTCATTTTTAATTTTATTTATATACACAACAATGCAGTTCAAATAGCTTGAAAATTAATTTCAAACCAGAATATACCATTTCCAATTTTTTAAACTCCAAACTGGATTTCACGACTATTCTATTGAGACATTGCACAGCTGGTCCTTATGACGAGTATTATTTCCCAAGGACGTTTTCAATCAATTTTTCCGGCATACTCCTGTTATGTTTTCGGAAAGATGACAAATTCCCTGAGCGCTGCACGTTAAGCCACTTCATAAGTCCCTATTAATTTTGAAGAACAAAGTTGTACTTCGGAGAGACAGAGAGAGAATCCGAAGTTTGAACCACTCCCTGGGGGATTATTATTATTGAAGTGACAGATACGATTTCGAACAATTTTACCTTCTTGAACAGTCGCGACAATAAAATATTATTGTGAATTATGTGAACTGTGTTTCGTGAGTGTTTTCGAGGGTCTGTGAATGTAATTGTAGGGAGGATATTCACAAGCTCTTTGTTCAATGCTGAATAGCTTTTTCAATAAATATTACACTGTTATTTATTTCAAGATTTTGTTAAGTTTGGTTATGCCTACATTCCGGATATCAAACTGTGACAAATTGTATTAAGTGAAAACGTTTAAGCTTAATATCGAATCTGTGAACATAGTAGTTTTAAGTGATACCACATTCCTTTAGGTTATAAAAACGATGGTACCTAATCAGTGTTCGAAATAAAAAGTAACAAGTAAAAGAATAAAAATAAAACAGATTATTTAAGGCTAAAATATATAATTATAGAAAAACAGATAGAGAAAGAGAACCAAATCAATGTAGAATAGTAACACAAAAAGTTGTATAAATAAAGGAATTAGAAAATATATTTCAAGAAGTATGAAGTATATACCTATTATAAACCAATATATAAAAACTTTTGGTGAACAACAACCACACTACACGTACAGGTTCGTTCAGAAGGGCAAAAATATGTAGGTAACAGATTTTCTATCAAAACCACATACAAAAGAATAAATACAAAAAAATCAATTACATCAAAAAAAAAAATCAAACAATACAACTAAAAAACTTGTACTTGTCTTCCGAAATTAATTAATTTTATATTGGAGAAACCTCTAGAAGTCTAACTGTATGAATGAATGAATACCCAAAATATATACATAAAGAACTGAAAATTCGAAAAATTAAAAAACTGTTAACATACCTGAGACCTTCATCATAAATTGCATTCTAAAAATTCAACCACATTTCACAAAGAGAACCTAAAAGAAAAGGTAAAAAAATATTCTTTAAGTGTATAAAATGAAAGCTATTGTATCGCTGCAACTTTCGTATTCATACTTTTCTGGTTCATAATGGTTTTCCTAAGATTTCCCTTATGAATTTAAATAAGATCTCCGGCACATTAGAATTATAAGATCGGATTTTACACAATATTTGAAAGGAGCTTAGTTATTTAAATATTATTTTTGTGCTGCCCTGTATACACTAAATAGCGATAAAATCTCTTAGTTACATCAGTTCATATTGTCAAACATTGTAATTTCAGATTGTAAATTGTTATATAATTGCTTATGCGATTTTTTTTTCTCTTTTCTTATTTTTATTGCAATTGAAAACCGTGTCTGATTTAGACCCTGAGATGTGTGGAAGTTTTGAAATATTCAGACTTCTCCCCAAGTGTGGTGTTATTTACAAAAAATCGATAAATACAAGTTTTTCAATTTTTCTGAACTTATGTTTCTTATTCATTTCAGTTCTACAAATGCCAATTCTCAGATCTTCAGTTCTTTACATAAATTTCTCTATTTCTCTCAAACCACTATATAGGCGACCCCTTTCAATGCAGGACAATTTATCTTAAAAACTTTAAATTTCATTCCAGCTTCCTTTTAGTACATAGAAAATTATCTCGATAAATTCGGAAACCAAAGAAAATTTCAGGCTCTTTTATAACTCTATAAAAATGAAGTGCATAAAAAATCTTTCCGATATTATCTGAAAGCAATTCATGCAATAAGCTGTGAAATAAAATTTCACATCGACACTTCAATGAGCTAATATAACTTTGATGAGCCATCTACCACATTTTTTCCCTACCAATAACCGTAAAATTAAATGGCGGAAACTTCGGGAAGCAATCGCTACATAAACAACAAAGGGAAATGCATAGAAGGAAAAAATTCCACCGAATTTTATGTGCAAAAGTTTAGATAATGTGCTTTTTAAAGTACCCGGAGCAATAGTTCGTTTTCAATGGCCCATTTTGAGTCAATGGTTTGAGACAAAGGCGATACGTTTTCTCTGGCGACACTATTTCGGAACTTGCGTTTCAATATTTCAAGTAGGAATTAGTGCAGTCGTATTTTAAACGTTGCCGCCGCGTTACTGCACAAACCGAATTTACTGAACTTAAACGCATATTTCTTCTTCTGTGACGTGAGAGCAATTGCAATGGGTGAATTACCGAGATTTATCATTAAAGGAAACTTTACAGCGTTCAATACAAGTTAGATAGGTATCTTTGTTCTGTGCTCGTGCGTGCTCTACCATGCAAGAAATTATCTCCACGCGGTGGAGTTTCCATTTCGAAACAATCCCTAAATTCCCAGACGAGAGAAGAACCGTTGAAATCGGATTCAGATCGGGGAAATAGAAAAGCTCGAGTATAGGTGGAAAAATCCGAATACGAAATTCATTGTAAAAAAAGGAATTTATCTTTATGGACGGCTTGAAAATTTTAAACGTTCAGCTAAAATATGATTGTTTTTTTATGACGGCTAAAAAGCTTTAAATTTTTGTTGTGATCTGATTCAAAATAATAATAATTGAACTATAGTGAAAATAGCGCCAGTTATTTGCGACTGAACGATTGAAGCGAACGCTTCTTACGAAATTATACTTCCCGTTTTTGGTTGTCACTGCCTGTTTCCCTTTTCGGTACCATTCCTAGTGATGGATATATATTTCAGGTGAATTGAAATAAATGTTACTATTTTGTTACGACCCAAGTTTTAATCCTAATGTGTAACTTAATTCTTAATTTAAATATATCTGCAAACAAACATAATTTTTTACATACAGTGGACACAATTTCTATCTGGAAAAAATGTTATTTACAAAAGATGCTTCTCGTTGAAAATCATTTTTCATTATACTTTTTGTTTTCATTGTACTTTTAGTCCTTCTGCAACACTAAAAACTGAGCTCTAAAAAATATTTATACAATACAATAATGCAACCCAAAACGCACGAATGAATATTTAGGGTAATTCAAGTTACCGAAATGGAATAGCATTTCTAACGGAATCAAGGATAGATATCTATATATATATATATATATATATATATATATATATATATATATATATATATATGAACTAAGCTAGGTTCCGGGTGAGAACCGCGTCTGAATTTATTGAATACTCGACGTTTCGACTCCTGCTTTGGAGCCATTATCAAGAGACAAAAGTGAAAAAGAGTTTCAGAGTCTAGATCGAACTCGGGGCCTCAATCTGCCTACTCCCCAAGAGTCACTAGGTAACTGAACTGAATTTGAGTCTGCTCTGCTTCTTTTATTTATAGTTAGCGCTGGGGTAGAAGAAGATGTCACGTGATGAGGCTGTGTTGTGATTGGTTGGGTATTGGTGGGCGTGTCTGCTTTGTTTAATCTGGCAATTACGGAGGACCAAGCTGTGGGAAGGCGAGTGCTGCCATCGCGTCTATTTAGACAGAGAGGTCTTTTCTCTATTTCGATGGCTTCGCGAATAGTGGATGCCCTAAGAGAATTGAGAGATATGATAGTCCTACTGTCCTCGAAGTTGATAGAGTGTCCTGTTTGGATATGGTGATGCGCGAGAGCTGAAGTCGGATCTTTTTTACGAACTGACAGAGAGTGTTCATATACTCGATGGTTAACGCGCCTGTTGGTACGACCGATGTAGCTTTGTGGGCAATCGCGACATGAGATTTCGTAAACTCCTCGATCCTCGTTAGGTACTTTGTCTTTGGGGTTACCGGTTAAGTTGCCTATAGTTTGAGTGGTGTTGAAAATAGTCTTTATTTGATGTCTTTGTAAAATCCGTGCTATTTTGTCAGTGACTCCTCGAATGTATGGAAGTACGGCTTTTTGATGTTGTTGTTCTGTTTCTGACAGGGTTGGTGTGATTGGGGGTTGTTGAGATTGATGAATTATACGCGCAATGTGGTCCGGATGATAACCGTTTTGTCGAAGGATTTGTTGAAGATTATTAAGTTCGTTTTGTCTATTGTCAATATCTGTTAAACGAATGGATCTAAGAGTCGAAGATTTCATTACAGAACTCAATTGGGCAGGGTGGTGGTGTGATTGGGCAACAAATCCTTCGACAAAACGGTTATCATCCGGACCACATTGCGCGTATAATTCATCAATCTCAACAACCCCCAATCACACCAACCCTGTCAGAAACAGAACAACAACATCAAAAAGCCGTACTTCCATACATTCGAGGAGTCACTGACAAAATAGCACGGATTTTACAAAGACATCAAATAAAGACTATTTTCAACACCACTCAAACTATAGGCAACTTAACCGGTAACCCCAAAGACAAAGTACCTAACGAGGATCGAGGAGTTTACGAAATCTCATGTCGCGATTGCCCACAAAGCTACATCGGTCGTACCAACAGGCGCGTTAACCATCGAGTATATGAACACTCTCTGTCAGTTCGTAAAAAAGATCCGACTTCAGCTCTCGCGCATCACCATATCCAAACAGGACACTCTATCAACTTCGAGGACAGTAGGACTATCATATCTCTCAATTCTAACTATAAATAAAAGAAGCAGAGCAGACTCAAATTCAGTTCAGTTACCTAGTGACTCTTGGGGAGTAGGCAGATTGAGGCCCCGAGTTCGATCTAGACTCTGAAACTCTTTTTCACTTTTGTCTCTTGATAATGGCTCCAAAGCAGGAGTCGAAACGTCGAGTATTCAATAAATTCAGACGCGGTTCTCACCCGGAACCTAGCTTAGTTCATAATAATGACCGCGGAAGCCTCTCAGAACATATATATATATATATATATATATATATATATATATATATATATATATATATATATATGTGTGTGTGTGTGTGTGTGTGTGTGTGTGTAGGTGTTCCTGTACTCCACTTACTATGGCATCATTGTGCGTGCATGGGAGTGCACTCTGGCATCCGCTCACTTTATGGCACCATACACACGATGCCATAAGTTTTTAATGCTGTTTTCGTCGTTTCTGGCGTTAGAATAGTCGTATGGTAACAAAAAAATATTTTCGAGTGTATGGTGCCATAAACTTGTTTATCGAATTTTGCACGCACACGTATTTATTGTGGCATCTTTGAGTTGTGCTGTCAAGTGCTGCCCCCCACGGTAGACAGTTGAATTACTAATTTAGAATTATTTACACTCAAGCATATTTGTTTTTCCTAACATGTGTTGCCATAAGTAACGTAACTGTCAATGTATACACTTTTGTTTGGAAATATTATTATGAGGCGAGTTCGTGATTATATTTCGCTTTGTTAAATAGGCAAGAATTACATATACGGCACAAATCGTGAGAATATTCCGCTAGGCTGAAAGAATTGGAATATGGAACAAATGTTCCCTAAGGAGTGTGGAGGTGGAATAAAATTGAATATTGAAAAAAATCATTTAGGAGGGGGAAAAAAGGGTCCAAATTAATTTACAATATTTTAAATTTCTGGAAAAAACTAATGCGTTGTTGGAAATTGGTAAGCAAATTCTTCGTCCTAAAAAAGAGTCTCGTGTTTTATTATGTTACGAAAGTTCGACAATCAAGTGGGGGACGGGTGGAGAACTGATTATAAAGAAAAGTGTTATTTCAAGATTTAAAAGTGATTGAGGAGTATCTTTACTATTATAAAATTCTAGTTTGTGTGTTTTTGTTTGTTCGGGCATCACATAAGGCAGAAACCGTATATATAGTGAAAAAACTTCTATCATGTTGTGTAATACAATTACTCAATTGGTTCGACTGCACACGCAAAATATTATATACTAGCATCAAATTAGATTTTATTCATAATTCGGAATGTGCCAATGTAACAAGTCTCTATTTAAAAAAATCCACTGATATAACAAGCGTAATTTTACAGGGTGTTCTTTATATAGGAAACTTAGAGCGGAGTAGAATTACATGCATTTAAAAAATCTAAAAAAAGTTATATTAGGTGACATATAAGCAGCTGCATATATACAATGTGGATGAAAAAAGGGGGAGCTTAATTAGTTATACGGGGTGATCCAAAAAAGTTATATTGAGTGGGTCATAAGTATACCAAGTGATTTATGGTGTGGTTAAAAATTTGTTTTATATCCACAAGTAGTTGCATATATAGGATGGTTGAAATATATAGCGGAGTATAATTACAGCTATATAGGTGGGTTTAAAAAATATTATAAAAAAATGTTATGATCTACAAGCTGTTGCATTTACCGCATGTTTGAAATATAGGGTGCAGTGGGATTTTAAGAAAACAAGGGGGAGTGGAATTAGTTTTACGGGGTGACCCAACAAAATTATATTAAGTGGGCCATAAGTATTTGTGTATACCAAGTGATTTATGGTGTGGTTAAATATTTGTTTTATATCCACAAGTAGTTGCATATATAGGATGGTTGAAATATATAGCGGAGTATAATTACAGCTATACAGGTGGGTTTAAAAATATTATAAAGAAATGTTATGATCTACAAGCTGTTCCATTTACCGCATGGTATCACGGGGTGATCCAAAAAAGTTATATTGGGTGGGCCATAAGTAGGTGCGTGTACCAAGTGGTTTATGGTGTGGTTAAAAAATTGGGTACAGTGGGATTCTAAGGATACAGGGTGGTACAAAAATGTTATATTTGGTGCCCAATAAGTAGTTGCGTATAAAAAGTTGTTGAGATATAGAGTGGTAATGGGTTATAATTATACAGGGTGTTTGATTCAAAAAAAGGTTAGAAGAAGTTTCAAATGAAGGATGGTTTAAATGAAGTGTGGAGAGAAATTATACTTTATATTGTCGTTGAAAAACTATTAGAAAAAATTGTGAAGTAGCGCAGTTTATAAAAAGTTTGAAAGGTAGGATAGCTGAAATATAGGGTGGAGAAGTGTTATGGTTAATTATTTTAAAAAGTTATATTGGTTTACCAATAAGCAGTAGCGTATACAGGGTAGTTGTAATACAAGGTGATTCAATATCATGTTGAACAAAATTGTTATATAGGGTGTCCAATAAACAGTTGCAGTTTTGGTGAAATATATTGTGCATTGATGGATTTATGGATATACAGGGTAGTACATTTTTTTATACCGAGTGGCCGATAAGTAGTTGCATGTACAAGGTGGTTGAAATAGCGGGAGAAATAGAGTTATAGTTAAACAGTTTGGAAAAAAAATTTGTACGATAGCACATGGGCTGTTGCATATATACAATATCTGAAACATGGATCGAAGTAAAATTATAGTTCATACAGTGTGATTAAAACAATGTTAGAAAAAGCTGCATATAAGGTATGGTCGAAAAATAATAATTTCAAGGGTGGTTAAAAAATATTTATGTAGCGTAGTCCATAAGCAGTTGTGAGTGGACCAGAGTTATGGCTAAGTGTTTAAAAAACGTTTGCCCCTAAGCAGATGCACATATAGGGTGGTTGAAATATTTTGTAGAGTTATACAGGATGGTTCAAAAATAAGTTATAATGTTTGACGATTTAGCAGCGGTGATACACGATAGTTTTATTATGGATGGATGGAGGTAGAGTTAGTTATACAAGACGGTTAAAAAAAAGTTTAATAAAATTATTATATAGGGTGGCCAATAATCAGTTGCAGCTTGGGTGAGTGTTTAAATAAAGGTTTAGTGTTAGGGTGCAAAAATGGGTTTTTAAGTTGTTATTTAGTTTAGACCATGAACAGTTGCATTCTACTATATGTATTATCTGAAATGTGGGAAGAAGCAAGATTCTTGTTTTAGAGTGTGTTTAACATAATGTTAGAGAAAGTTGCATATAAAGGGTGTTACAAATATAAGGTAAAGAGAAATTGTACTACTTTAAAAGGTTGTTCAAAAAATATGAGAAATAATTGTTATCCTGCGTGGACCATAAGCAGTTGTATACCTGAAATATAGGGTAGTGAAGAGTTATAGTTAGGTGTTTAATGAGTTATACTGGCTGACAAATAAACAGCTGTATATACAGGATGGTTGCTATATAGGATGAAGTAGAGTTACAGTCATTAAAAAAGGCTAATACAATTAATATATAGGGTGGCCCATAAGTACTTGCATTTTGAGTGGAATATATTCGTGATTGGTGGATTAATAGTTAAGTAGGGTTCAAACAAGTTAATTTTTTTTATATAGGATAACCCATATGTTTCATATGGTATTTCTTTTTGCAAAGGCATGAAGATACCGTACGCGGTTGAAACCGCGGGTAACGGCTATTTATTTAATAATTTCATTTATGTAAATAGACAGAAATGTGCTTTTTCAGAAAGTTATACTGCGGTAATGGGAAGCTGTTTTTTTTTAGGAAACTTCAATATATTGTAAACCGAATGCGATATAGGCGAGAAAATTTGTATGAAGACTATTCTGTAACAGTCAATAATTAGTTATTAAGTTAGTAATCTAAGGAATTCTAACATATGCAGCAGTGAGATTTAGTGTATAGTTTATTTTCTTTAAATACACATACATGTTTTGGAATTTTTCAATATAATATTTATTGGGTGGGGCTCGAGTGCACTGTACTTTAAGAAATCGTGATACAGAATAAAACTTGCTGTGTAGTTTCTTCACCTAAAATGTATAATTATCAAGTTATTATTTTGCAAAAACTGAACTATTTGTTCGAGGGGAGGGTTGGGTGTGGGCCAGAAAACTGATTTTTTGACAAATTTATCTTAGGAATCAAAAGATTTTCACGACTGAGAAGTTTTGTATTGTCGTTAAATTAAATTTTCCAAAAAAAAATATTTATTGGGTGAGGGCAATGGGAACTATTAGGTAATCAGAAAACTTCAAGAGCTAGGAACTGAACGTGGGGTAGGGGAAATGAGTGATTTTTGTATATTTTTGTTAATATCGTTTAAATAATTTATTTTAAAAATATGAAAAAATATGTTTGTATTTGCCATAATAAGCTCTTTCATTTGATATATTACATGATGTGCTAGAAACAATTTTAATTTAATATTTTCCATATTATTCTGTAATTTGTCCCCCCCAAACAAAATTAATAGTAGAGGTTTCTTCTTACTTTTCCGGTAAAATTCTCTAATTTTATCAAAATTTTGCTACTTATAGTTTCGGAGATGAGGTGGGGGGAATGGTCGATTTTTCTAGTTCCCCCCCCCCCAAAAAAGTTCTATTAAAATCAAAATTTCTTCATTTACGATATATATACTCCTGATGGGGTTACAAAACTATACACTGACACCAAATTTCAACCTTTTCTGTCCAGTAGTTTAGGATAAAATTACAGTTGTGTGAAAGAGGGAGAAATCCGGAGTGATATTATAAGGGTATCCGTATATTGTATATATACGGAACCCTAATAATAGTAATGCTGAAAATATTTTTTTCACTTTTTAGAATATTATTATTACATTTTTTATTTTACACGAACTGTTATCTAATAAACTTCCTTCTAAACTATTAGTTTTTTATAACTATACTGATTTTCATTTATGATATTTTTAAACCCAACAGAACCATGTTTCTTAATATCTTTTGTTATAATCGACCTTATATTACAAAAATAAATATACTATTTTTTAAATATATTATTAATATATTAACATTATTTTTAACGTTAGTCTCATTAAAATTTATATTCTTGTTATTTCGTTAATATTGTATCACTTTAGACGACTTTTTATGGTCCACATTGGAAGATAGGTATTTAGATTAAAACAGGACGGGTCAGTCTGCTACACAGTCCGAGAGACAACTGACATTTAGTAAACAACATTTGGGAACAGAATACGAGATACTTATATCAATTTGCCGCCCAGATCGTACCATCTGAGCCGCCCTACTATAACAATGCACAAAAATTCGCGATTAGAAACATATGAAATGACGAGAAATTAATGAAGTTAAACCCAAAATGAGCTAAACTTTAGTTGAAGTTTCAAGTATTGCTTGCCAAGCAAACAAAAGGTCATTTGGTCAAAATTATTTCTCACATAACAATACACCTCATATATTAATAATAGTTTATTAAATTTGCAATAGATTTACTTTACAATTTTGTCATATATGTTTATCCGAACAAAGTTGTAAGCGGCTTCAAAGAACAAATCATTTCTTTTACCAGCTCCCGTACTAACACATATTAAAAGAAAAAGTTCAACCTTGAAATAAGATAACTACGAGTACTACCGCCTAAAATTTAAAGCCACACATATGCTAACGACAGTGTTTTTAAATGCTCTGAAAATATAATACAATAACTATGTAATTTCTTGTATTGCAATTTTCTTAGTAATCCAGAATCTGTTCCGTAATTTTGAGACACATTCGGAATATAATATTTAATATTAATAAACGTAATATAAAATTATGTGAAAAGTTATGATTGGTATATCACTGAGACATCTAAAAATCGCAATTAAGGGATAGTTAATACAAAAAAATTCCAAATTGTTCTCTATAAAGATTAATGAGACTTCATGGTGCATCTTTGGAAATTCTTGGAATAAGTCGTTTCTTTTGAATTCGGGTTTAATGTGCACTTACTTAGTTCGTTATACCAATTATATTTTTGCATTTAACTACCTGTGTTTTGATCAATTTGACTCTAACTTTTGATAAACCTTGACAAGTTTTTACACAAATTTCCTGTTCAATTTGTACAATTTCGGATTCAAATATGTTTACTTAAATACTTAGAGCCCAAAAAGTGGTATGTCCTAATAATATGCTGCAGAGGGTTAGTTGTGGATCAGTTTATTATAACTCATTAATGGCAAATTTTATTTACCTTTTGGGATTTTTTTTTATAAAAAATTAGACATAGACTAATGAAATATTTTTTGTGGATAATGGCCATTTTAATTTCCTGGGCTAGTAAAATGCAAATTTTGTGAAAGATACAAATATCGGCGACTAAATGTTTTTTAAATTCCGAGCCATTGTCAGGAATGATTGTTTGAGATAGTTCATAAAATGAAATATAACTGCAAAGACCTGCATTGTGTTCTTTTTAGGGTACTGGCAATGGACCCATTATTTTATCAGAAAAATATATCAATATGAATTACTTCTAAGGACTTGCTTTTAGGAGTATCTACAATCATATTTACATGTATGAGAAATTTGGCAACCACTAGTGTAAACTTTTCTTAAGGAATTCCTTTATGTTAGATTTTACCCTCAATATTTTATTAAGTTAGTTCTTTTTGTGTCATTCGCTCTGTAATGATTACATTTTGGCTTCGTCATGATTGTCATAAAAATATAACAATATAGTCTATGGGGGTAACTACTTCTTTAGATCTACAAGAATTTCTTGTTTCGTTTGAGGATCTGGCTAAACTTAAAGTATATTGTAATATTAAAAAAAAATGAGCTAATTCACTAGTAATTAAGGTGTTCGGGATTAGTGAAACTATTATTTTTTGTAAGAGTTTGTAGATTTTTCAGTTAGACATATTTGTAAAACTGTGATCGTGGGATATGTGTTGTCCAGAAAGTTTTTGTCAATTTCATTCTTTTTAAATTTAAGAAGTACTTAGGGCAGGAAAGGTTAAGGACAACAAATTTAGTGATTGCTAATTTTCATGATTTTTATTTGTAGTTTTGTTATTCATTTGTAGATGTTGTCGGCATGTGAATTCTTATGTCCAGTATTTGATAATATTACTCTTTACCTTTATGATTGATTTTATCACCAATGGTTCATGAATGACTCTTGAAAGGGAGTCTGCGGCATAATTTTGTATAAGCACATAAAAAATGTATGTAATGTAAGCAAATTTATTTAAATTTTTAACAATGATATTGGTCGAATTTCGACCATTGGGCTTTATCACTTTTCATAATGTAAGCAAAAAATAAATGATCTTTATATCTTGGGGATTTTCATTATATGAATAATTTACTTTAAATAATTTTTTTATTTCCCATTCTTTGGGTACCTATCCAACTGGAAAAATGATTAAAGAACTGTTTGTGCACATAGTTCCAACTATTGTTATAAAAATCTATCCAGTCCGTCTCTGGTTTCATTCCGTGAGAAATCAATCGCTAGGATAGAAAAAAAGAGCTAGAAGGATCGGATGGAAAAAAAGTTTATCTCGAAATAACTCGACAACTGTAAAATTGACACCGAATTGTACGAGAGAATTCGATGCTGATTTTAAAAGGAGCGGCCCACCATAGCAGCAGTTAGTTAGTGCGACGAAGAGCTTATGTTGTATTATTATTGTGATATTTGAATCAGCAGTTTCTGTATATTTGATGTTAATAAAAGTTCTAGAAAGTGGTAGTGAAAATTAGTTTTTAAATTTTAATTGAACCCACGGAGTATATAAGAAATTTGGTGATCAGAAGTAAAATATTAAATGATGTTAAAATCGAAATTTGATTTATGGAAACCCGAAGCATGGAAAAAGAAAAAATGGACGATAATACCAAAAAAATATTCAAGCAGATTACGGATGGACTAGATGATAAAATTATCCAGATCCTGGAAAAACGAGACAAAAAATAAACATGAGGAAGAAATTCAACAAAGGATGGTGAAATCTTTTGATGAAAAACGTAAAACTGAAATAGAAAATTTTGTTACTACCATGGAAGAAAAACAACAAAATCTAGTTACTGCCATTGAAGAAAATTTGCAGAAAAACAAGGCTAAACTGAAGAAAAAAGACAACTGCAATTTGAGTAATTAATGCAAATAGTATCGCAAGTTAATGAAACAGTTTCTGAAAGAATGCAAATAGTTGAATCAGACATATAAGAGCTAAATGATGACATTAAGACCATAAAAAATACCGTGGATACTCTTGAAACAAATGTAGATGACCCCGATTCCGTCCAAAGCCAGATAAAATTTGAAATCAGTTTAATTCAAGACACAGTTCAAGACCAAATAAGTTCCATTAAACAAACAGTACAAAGTGAAGTACAAGATAAAATGAGTGCCATCCAAAAAGTAGAAACAGAAATTTAAAAAATGCAACAGGACTTACAGCGAGGAAAATACCAGAATACCGTGAGTACCAACGGTTCCGTGAGTAAACCAACCACATTTGGTGGCAATTCATCTTGGCCCATATATAAACGGCAATTTGAAAGCTTGACTGCAGCTAATGGATGGGATAACCAAGAAAAATCTACCTCTCTTGTAATTTCCTTAAGAGGTCTGGACTTCTACAAAGCATTCCAGTCGATGAATAAGGCAATTTTGACAAGATCATCGCCATTCTGGACAAAGGATACGACAATCAATCCCTGAGTCAAGTGTACCAGGTGCAACTTAGCGGAGATGGCTTACTAGATAATTTGAAAAAACGAAATTCTGTCGATTTAGTCAAATCCCTCTAGCTCCTTTGTTTTTGATTTTATAAAAAAGTGTAAATATCATAATTGAAGGGAATCGTATCCCGAATATGATTGTCATGACCTCGTTTGCATGACAGCTCTCGTTTTCGAGATATGACACAAACTTATCTTTTTTTGAATGGTAACCATAGTTGGCTATGACCTCAAAAAATCGGACATTTTTAGAGCTTTTCAACGATATAATACTCGATATAGTTATTCATAAAAATAACGGAGTTATGAATGCTTTTCTCTTTTATTTTCACTTTTAACGTAGTTAGCCATGAAATAGATTGATTTATTAATAACTATTCCAAAAAACATTGAACGATTTTTTATTAGGTATATCAGATATAGCGAAAAAACTAAATAAGTAGGCACTTACTAAAAACTTAAGAAATTAAAGTACGTAATAATGGTTACAATTTATGTTCGAAAAGTTCACCATTGTTATTTAGACAAAAATTTCATCTTTTTAAGATTGACATTACCGCTTTCCTCACGGACCGCAATTTCTTCAATTGCTTGTAATACCGCCTCCCTTAGGTCACCAACTGTCTCATACTTACTTTGTTTTTTTAGCTCACCCCATAAATAAAAGTCTATAACTGCCAAATCGGGAGACCGGGGTGGCCATTCGCGTGCGCCATTTCTTCCTATCCAAGAGTTTGGATAGATTTTATCTAAGTGTTGTCTTATTAATAACGAGTTATGAGCAGGTGCTCCATCATGTTGGACCCACTCAATTTCTAAACCAGTTCTCAAATTCAAATTATGCAACATGTCTTGAAAACTGTATTGCAAGAAATGGAAGTAGCGCTCCCCAGTAAGTGATTCGTCATAAATAAAAGGCCCCAGAATAGTAGACCCTCTGATACCACACCAAACATTAAAACCAAATATGCTCATTGGGTCTATTGAATATACCGCAGTTAGTAAATCTAGTTTCATCTAACCATAACCATTAATGGAAACTGTGGATTGTCAAGGCACATTTCACTAAACCATCTACAAAACAAAATATGTCGATATTCGTCACCAGCATGCAAAGTTTGAGAAACAGAAAGTTTGTACGGGTGGAACTTGTGCGCTTTCAGTACCTTAACTACAGTTCGTTGAGATGTGCCAGCTTCTGCCGCAATCTCACGAGTTGATGTAGATGGATTTTGATTTACCAGTACCAAAACATTTATTTGTGCTGCTTTGTTGATTTGATTCCGTTCCTTTGTTGGTTGAGTAAAGATACATATCTGCGTAAACTATCGTAAAGCCTCTTAAATGTACATAGAGCAGGTGGACGACGATTAAAATATCTATGAAAGTATTCCTCAGCTGCACGAACTGAATTTTTATGGCATATGATATAACATTCCACCATATTCAGTTTTTCTTCGTTAGAACATTCCATTTTATCAAGAATATTGTCAATATCGACTGTCAGTTCAGCACTACTAATGGAATTCCTCTCAAATGAGGAAAAGTCAAAGTGAAACAATATTTTTCATGGCTACCTACGTTAAAAATGAAAATAAGAGAGAAAAGCGTCGCAAAGGCCGTTATTTTTATGAATAAGTATATCGAGTATAATACCGTTGAAAAGCTCTAAAAATGTCACGCAAACGAGGACATAACAATCATATTCGGGATACAATTCCCTTTAATTTTGATATCTACACTTTTTTTATAAAATCAAAAACAAAAGAGCTAGAGGGATTTGACTAAATAGACAGATTTTCGTTTTTTCAAAATATCTAGTAAGCCATGACTTTTTACAAAAATCCGAAAGTGTCATTAAATTGGGCAGTAAAACTGCAAATCTTTCCCAATTTAACCATTGCTCTATCTCCGCTAGTTTCCGATATCCCCATACTGATCATCAAAAAAAACTCACCCTGTATAATACTATGAAACTATAAACACACAATATTAATATAAATGTTCTATATGAAGAAATTTCTTCATTTAAAGACACAAGCTCATTCTAAAGACTGTACAGTTCTTAATCAAAGTGTCAACAGCATCTACAGTTATTGTTGTTTCTCTGGAGAAGGCTAAGTGACGGGATGAAAGAAACAGGGCATCCATAAATTTAATAAAGGATGAACTATTAATATACCTTAAAATGGATATAGAGTGCAAAGATGTAGTTTAAACATCCTTTAATAACAGATATTTGTTAGATATTGCTTGAAGTACAAAAAATGTGTATGAAAAATGTTTCACGGAAAAATTATTTATTTTCAGATATTGTACTTTATTTTTTTTACCTTGATTGGTAAATATACTTTATTTCCTTTTAGTTACGAAAGATGTCCTGTAAGGACCTTTAGTGAATTGTCATATTCATCTTGTTATGATCATAATACCACATGACTTAGGCCCTAATAATACTCGTTAATAATCTGTAAGACTTTATACAATCTATTGCGCTTTATAACCGTTTGCATGCACAAAGTTAAGGAAATCTGACAAATATAATTTTATTATATCAGTTGCACGTCTAAATACGAAAATTAAAAAAATAATAATAGAATGTTATCTTACTCCAACATTGTCAATACCGATATTTACCAGTAAATAATATCAATTAGTTTTATAATAGCCACAACTACCAAATAATCAATTCGTGAATCTAGGAACAATAAAAAAGAACAAAGCGTGTACTTGTTACTTACATATCTTTCTTACAGATATTCAAGCGATTTCTGTTAAAAGATATACTGTTCAGTTTATTAATAAGTAATTAATATTAGTTAAGACTATTTAATCCAAAAGTCACAGCCTGTTAAAATAAGGTGGAAAAAATCATTTACTCTTTAAACATGATAACGTGATTTTTTTTACGCGTAGTCTGCTAGAAAAGCGTTTAGTAAACAGTAAACCTTTTGATGTACCGTTTGTCACCAGAAAACGTATCTAAATTATGCACATATTACGGGAGTTAGGTTAAATTTTATAAAACTATTTCACCAAAACTTTCACCTTTGAAATATTTGAAAGTTTATTTATTATCTCGGTCGTTCCATCGAAAATCACTTGAAAATGTAAAGTATATGTAAGAAGATGATAGAAAATGAAATTCTCACAGTGCACTGTGCGCTATAGGTACGTTGTGATTCAATAATTACAATATAGTTGAGGATTATTTGTTTAAAAGACTTTCTAAAATATCATTTTCGCAGTCTCTAAAGATTAATAGTTACCTATAAGTTTTATTATTTTAAATATTTTTTTAATTTCAGAAATTCGTTTTTTGTCTTATATATAAAAATACATAATCCTTTTGCGAAACTAAGAAAACTAAGCAGTTTATATTTGTCAAAATTTTCAAATTTGAATTAGTTTTGAAGATATCACGCAAAAAATAAAATAGCGTGTATGTCGGAGGAGTGAAATATTTCACCAATGGAAAGCTTTATTTTGATAAATTATTTTATTGCTGTATGGGGGCATAGGGCTTTTCTGTATTTAATAGGTTTCTTTAAATGATTAAATATTGTTACAACTACAGTGCTGCCAGTGGCTAAGATTAAGATTCATATTGCAATATAGTCCGTGGGTTCAATTTTAAAATTATAAAACTAATATTCACTTTCACTTCTTTAGAACTTTATTTACATCAAATTATACAGAACAGCTGATTCACAATAACCTTCGAGATACGCTCGTCGTCCTCGCTAACTGAACTCGCGATCGTGGCCTGCTTCCTGTATAAACCAGCATAGAAAATTCTCGCAAAATCATCATCACTCCTACAGGTGCCGAGTCTTTTCGAGAACCATTTATTATCTCAAAGCGATTGTTGTCGTACTGCAATGAAACAGGGTCGGCTTTGGTAAATTTCGTAACACTATGGTGTAACAAAAAATTAAGAAAATACTATACTTATACTTATTTTTAGACCAGAAACCGCAAGTGAAATCCATACAGTCATTTGACAGATAATAGTGAACAATGGCGGATCCAGGATTGTCATTGGGGGGGATCTCGTTGGAGGGTCGCATGACCTCACTGAAAGTTGGGTTTAGCACAATAAACAATTATAAGAGCATACTATGCAAATGATTTGGGGGGGGGCTTTCGCTCCTTAGCCCTCCCCTTTGGATCCGCCATTGACAGTGCTCCTTTATTATATTAGATTACTTTATCTCCGATGTCCAAACAAGAGGAGGTTATCAATTAGGGGTGCATTTTTTAAAATTTATAAATCCGTACATTTAAAATTATTAGGGCAGCTTCTGTTTGTATGTCATATTAAATTCAGCCGCTCAATGTGAGAACCCGCGCTGTTAGCAGCCTCCCAAACCGTGGTCAGACACTGCGGTTGTGGATCTTGTTAACTTCACCTTCATACATACCCTGCTGGCAAGGATAGCATCGCTAGTAGCTATACCATCAAATTATAAAGATGGAAAATCACTCTCACGCATCATAAGTGTGCTCATCATAAGAGAGCTATTTGAAGATATATGTTATAAATTTAAAAAAAAAAACATCAGTTACTTTCATTTTTATAAGCAATGTCTCCTGGAATTTGTTGATAACATAATCACACAAAAATTGACGAGTTTCAGAATTACATAAATATCATATTTTTCGAATCGAATAGGATTGTTCTATGTTGGCACAATTTTGAGTAAATTTATAACAAAAAAAATGGGAAATTTTGAACATTGACATTTTATATCTGTAGGTATTCATTTTTACTTAGACATACAAGCGTTTTTTTTAATTTTTAATTAACCTTTGTTCTGTCAGAATAACTATTACGAAAAGCAAACAATTTACATTTGTACATATTATTGGCGTAGACCAAACAAATTAAATTTTTTCATGCCAAAATACTCGAATTCCTAAAAGAACGCCTTCATTACCTTTGTTCTTACACTTGTTAACAATATTGGATGATTCATAAAAAATGTGGGTTTTTATGTCCAAATAAACAGACATTTGGCGTGTAAATTAATTTTTCAAAAGACGAAACGAATTAGTTTAATTTTAATTTTCTAATTTGAAACACAATAATTTCACTCTATCATATATTTCAACCACCCTGTATATGCAATTATGCAATTGCTTATGGGCTACACAATAAAATTGTTTTTTCTAATCACGCTGTATGCCTATAAACACACACTACTCTAAATTTTAACCACCCTGTAGATGCAACTGCTTATGGGTCACGCCACAAAATATTGGGTTTATATCACATTTTGAACCACCCTGTATGATTATAAATCTACAGCTCCTATTAACCAGTACCTGGGGGACCAGCTTCACTCGTAAATTGAAGGTTTTATCATAAACGTACATTTATCTAAATAATCGGATTTTTGCTATGCAAACTAATTTAAACCCCCTAACATAATATTTTTTTACATTTTTTATTTACATGGTGTTACTACAGTTCTACTCCCCTCTATATATCAACCACCCTATATGTTCAACTTCTTATGAAAAACCCATTCATACATTTTTTTCATCACGTTATAATTCCACTTGATTCCATATTCCAGAAACCCTGTATATGCGACCGCTTTTGGCCATTATACAAACACTTTGGTTTCCAAAATCTTTTAACTAACCTCTGTAACTATAAGTCTACTTTGACCTATTTTTCAACCATTATATATACGCATTATACATATATATTCTAACATTTTTGTAAACACTTTGTAGAACTATAATTCCGCTACTCCCTATATTTGCAAATTCTTATAGGCTACCAATATTTTAAATCACTAACTATAATTTCACACCACCATATGTTTTAACTACGCTGTATATGCATTTGTTTGTGGCCACCTATTGTATTTTTTTGAACCACCATGTATAATTATAATTCCAGTACATCGTATATTGCAACACTCTATTAACATTTTTTTAGCGATACTTTTACAATACTTCACTGCACAACAATACTTTTACTCCGCCCTGTATGTCAGCTATCATTAAATTACAACTGCTTATGGGGTACCGTATAAAATAAATTTTTCTCGCTTTTTTCTAGCCATACTATAATTCCATTTGACGCTATATTTTACCAATCCTGCAGAGCAAGTCTTATGTATCATCTAACAAATTTTGAACGACCCTGTATAATTATAATATTATACCAACAATTCATATTATATACATCAAATTAACATGCGAAATCATGAGATCTTACTCATCCAAAAATTGCCTACCGTGCCAATTTTCTCACCTTGAAAACTTGAAATGTCTAGCTATAAAAATACAACGCTAGGAAAATATGACCGAGGCTTAAAATAGTTACATGTTCGGAACATACAAATACAATATTACAATTTCAGTACATCCTATATTACAACCACCCTGCAAATGCAACTGCTAATAAGCTTTCCTATAGGTAGTATAACGTTCTTTTAATTTTTTTTAGCGAACCTGCATAACCATACTTTTACTCCGCCCTGTATGTCAGCTATCATTAATTTACAACTACCTATGGGTTACTCTATAAAATTATTTTTTCTCGCTTTTTCTAACCATCCTACAATTCCATTTGACGCTATATTTTAACCATCCTGTATAGCAACTCTTATGGACCATCTAACATATTTTGAACGACCCTGTATAATTATAATTTTGCACCACCAATTCATATTATATGCCCCAAATTAACATGCGAAAACGTGAGATCTTACTCATCCAAAAATTGCCTACCGTGCTAATTTTTTCACCTTGAAAACTTGAAATGTTTAGGCATAAAAATATAATGCTAGGAAAATATGACCGCGGCATAAAATAGTTACATTTTCATACAAACACAATTTTTATTGAAAGAATGTTTAAATAAAGTTTCACTCTCAAATAGGTCACCAAATCACCCTGTATTAAAAGAATTTTTACAACAGGAGTCACTCTTACGTTGGTTACCAAATTACCCTGTTTTGAATGCCTTGAAATTACAAAGTCGCCGCCTTGATTGATATAACAAACATTGCTCGTATTATAGTATTAGATTAACAACTTATTATGGGCTACAATTAATATTTTTTACTCATTTTGTATAACTGCCATAACTGTTATAATCTCTAACGGAATGTTTTAATATTTCATTTTGTCAATAACAACTTTTCCTAAAGTAGAAACTCTGCCCAATAGATTTTTAGTCATTGAATTCTCCTATTCATAACTTTCATCACAATCGTTTTAGAGTCCTGAACTCAATTAAATATATACAAATAAAGATATATTACTCATATTATTCGATATTGTTTTCTATGTGAAAGTTAGTTGTTGAAAAATTTGAAGGCAACACCTCTGGTATCGTACTAACAAAGTTTTCCAAGACATATTTCATGATTTCATTAAAGCTTATGTTAGTTCAAGAAATACTGCAGGCAAGGGCTAGTGATCACTCCTCGTATATCGTGAAAATCGTTTGTGGCATCATACACTGCAAACAGGCGTCTAGTCGCGCTTGTCGCTTCAGATGTCATAGTGAACGATATTTTCAAACTAATTTTTCTCTCTTAAAAGCGAGGGTATGGCGAAACTGAACATATTGGGCAAGTCTACACTGCTTGAAGAGTATCGCCCATATCTCAGATTCAATGATGCCACTTTGTCGTTGTATGCACATGATGCCATAGTAAATGCCATACCATGTATAGCTGTCTGTGTGTGTGTGTGTATATATATATTTACTATGTTCAGGGCGTTTCAAACATAAGAAAGATCCATCTGGGATTTTATTCATGGGATATATTTTTTTTTAAATTCGTTCGGTTAGTGGTGATTAATCCGTGTCAAATAAAGTGAATAATAATATAAAGGAGTAAACTTACACACTTGGAGCCCTCTGCAGTTGCTTCGTAACAGTAGACGAAATTTTCGTAATAGGGTAGCATTGCGTTGCGATTACTATCGTTCCACCTTTTTACTACACCGTGGTAAATAATTTCCTACATTAATTTCAATTATTATTCAGAATTCTAAATTTAAAATGTTTACTTTATAATCTGAAGATAGTCCGCACACAAATTTAACCTTACCCTTATTTGTGGTGTTCTTTCAGATATCTGACGTATGTCAAGTTTCTAATTTAATATATCACAAATAGGGAATTGGGATGTTTATTAGAATGAGAAGCAAATTTTGTGGACGTATTATATATTAATTGGCTGTTATATTTACTCTTAAGGTATTACCTGGTTCCTATTTCTTACACAAAGGACTGAGTTGTATGGGTAAGGGTATTTCAATATCAAGGTAGTATTTGCTGTACTCCGGAACATGTCTAAACAAATGCAATTTCAAGTTATGCATTTCATATTTGCAAGTGCGGACCTCCGTTAACAAGCTTTGCTTCAACCTAATTGTCCTAAGATAGGTATTATAAAAACCTGTTCATTAAATTATAATGTAATATAATATAATAAGAAAATTCGTGTGTGTATTTTACAATTTGTTGATGCAATTTCATTATTAAACGTTTTCTGTTTCTTTTATAGAGTACTTTGTGAAATAAGCATTGAATATACCAAAAAATTTAAAGCATTACCCTACCAGCTAACAAATAAACAATTTGCTAAGTGGGGGAGAGTATTGATGTTCTTCATCTGTACTTTGTACTTTCGTTTAAGAACTGGAATATTGGACCCACGATTCATCCTTAGTAATAAATCTGACACGACAGTCTTCTTGCATCTAATACTGATCTCGCATGAGAATTTTGTGAACTGTCAAATGAGAAGTTAGCCTATTAAACAATTTGTGTAACAGCCTGAATGGATCTGCTTGTAATAAATCAAGTAATTTATTCATCTTTTCAACCATATTTATTATTATTGTGCAATTTACAATAAACATAAAGCCATTGACAACGAAGTCAGAATAGTCTTTGAAACGTTTGGTTTTCCTTCAATATACGTCGCTTTATTTCGATTGTGGTGTTATTGCCCAAAAAAACATAAAAGTAAAAGCCTATATTATCAAGGTCTGGCAGTCTTCTGTATATTTACAGTAGACTGTCATATATTTAGGGGTATAGAACTCAGTCTCGGAGATAAAAAGATTACCTGACTAAAATTAATTACATATCTCGGTGACCAATCGACCATTGTTATGAATATGTTGTATTGACAAGACACTCAAATCTGACAGCTTAAGACTTTGACTTTACGCCAACGAAATTATTATAACTTATCACGAAATAAGTTTAGCAGGGACCCCGAAAATGAAACGTTCATAATATCTTAATTATGTTGGAGATTCCAGAATATTCCCTGTCAAATATGTTCCGAACCGACATAATAACGAAATACATCCCGCATTCATGTTATGGACAATAACAACAAAATATCTTGTATTTCCGTACGGAATGGTAGATTCAAAGCGTTTCATAACCCTCGCATAAAACATTTTCATATCTCTGATATCATACCCTCCTCAATAAACTGTATTTCTCTTATAACATGTAGTTCCGAGCTCTGAAATATCAATTTCATATTGTTTTTACTGTTCTGGAAGATGTTTATAGCTTGCAGTGAACATCAAAGTCATGCATAAAATTGGAACCGTGAGCTTCGCGATTTAATATTTCGGTAGGAAATGTCACCATAACACGAAACTTGCAGAAAGATTGTAAAATGTTCGGCGTAATTTATTCCTTCCGCTCGTTGTTCTCGTTCCTTTTGTAAATTCGCAAACATCTCATCACGTAAACAAGCAGCTTCGCGCTTTTGCTGAATATGCCTTAACAATGTCGTGATGCATCGAAAACAAAACTGCATCGAAATGAAGCGGACGTTAAACTAAGTGAAAATACTGAACACGTTCAGGAATGGTTTTGTTCTTTCATTCATTCTATTCATAAATATATATAGAAATATGTTCTTAATCTCAGATTATAATTATAATCTAGTGTAAGTGTTTTGTATCTTCAACTTTTGGTTTTTATCCTCTAATACTTGGATCATGTTTGGCTTGTTACGCTTTTTGGGCATGTGCTTTCCCAAAAAAAAAATTCGAAAGCAAAAACATCATCTATGCAGAATATATCCGTAAAACGCTTTGCTCCTCATTATTGTACCATTCTTCAACTATTCTAATCTTCAGTGTTCATTCATACAGGCTATCAAATGTACACGTCAGACTTATGCTCATGGAGTTTCTACTTTCTTTTCTCCCTCTTTTTTAAATAATGACATAATGTACAGTTTGTTATTCTTATACTTTTTAATTTTCTTAATCGTTATAACATACTTTATTTCATTTCTTTCTTTGCGTTATTTAAATACTATTTAAGCTATCCTGAATCTTATACCTCGATTACATTATGCCGGAGTGGGCAACTCGATGTGGGCTCCTGCCGCTGGCATTCGTGCTGCCGGTACTCCCCAAATTGAGCGGTTTTCTTGCTGAAGTGGAAGGACTGGCAGTGCGAGAGGCAGCACTGTGACGTCTTTCATTGCCATAATCGAACGCGAAGTGAGTAAGTACACAGTAAGTTAACATTTTACTGCTCACGGTCCCACTGTGGCAGTCTGCCGGCAGTCCGAGTAACAGCGGCAGGGGCATCGCTCTCTGACTGTCTGGTATTATAATTTCTTTACTATACTCACTCTAATTTTGAAAACTATTCGTAGTATTTGGACTTTACAACTTGGGTAACTCCTTGAATTCCGATTCCTTGTCATTATGACAACGATATAAAATGTTGTTGGTTTTAAAACGCGGTAAATTAGATAGTAGAAAGCATTTTGTTAAACAGTAAAAAATAAATAAACCGAGTTTGGCAAATAATCCTAGAACTGTCGAGATGAAAGGGCGCTCTATATACTGGTTGGCCCACAAGCAAACGACATCTGGTCTTGTCAAACAGGTAGACTTTTAAGGAACTGTGGTATTATGCCCAAGAAATTCGAGAAATTCAAACTAGAGATGCTAGTATCTTTCATGAAAAAAATATTTTCCACTGCTCTCATTTGTATGCGTGTCCAAAAAAAAAACATTTTTATGAAATAATTTGACACAATGCAATTTGCTCACCAAACTTTAGTTGCGTTTTCGCTCTAGACTGGACTAAAAACAACCCTGAGTTAGTTCGTACAGTACCTCTATTTTTAGCCATCGTCACGAAACTTTTGGCACCATTAAGCGTGATAAATGACCTTATTTTATGAAATTTTACTCGAGTTTCGCGGTTTCCAAAGGAAATATGACCGAAACATTCTTCAGGCCTTTTAACCGTTACTCCATTTAAGTTGGGTTTCTTGTTTTATTATCAGATTGACGTACCGCCATGAATTTTCACCGGGAAGATACAAGCACTTGAGATAAATTTTAGTTTTCTAGGAAAGCATTTTTTAAAACGTGTATTCTACCATTTAGTGTACTTGAAGGTAGATTTTAATCAAGTCATGGAAAGAGTGCTGAAGAGAAATTAGAATTCGTCTTAAATTCATCAGATTGCGGCGTTGTTTTGTCACAGGTAGATAGTGGGATTTCTAATCGAGATCAACAGGACGGCCAAATATTTATTCGAATGTAAATGAAATTCTACGGTCTTAAAGTTCTGTAAGGTATATTTTGATATATAATGGCTCCATAAGTCGATTCATTTTGATTGATCACTTGCTGTAGACAGCATGAGCTCTACTTTTACATCGTTCGAAATTGTGTTGGACAAAACAATAGGACGTCCTGAAATATTTTGAGAGAAAAGGATTTTATTTGTCTATTTATTAAATCTAGTTGTTAAGGTAAAATAAATTTGCTGTTCTTAATAATACGATTAAGCCACAAGTCACATAAGCAAAACGAATTAGAACAGTAAATACATAATATTTAAAATGAAGACATCCTGGGAATAACTAATGGATACTTTATACTTTAAGCATATAAAATTTTGAAATTTAGTTTAATTAGCATTTAATGAAACATTTGAAATGAAATTGTAAAAGTACTTACTTCTGTTTCTTAAACTTTTAACAAAATAAAACTGTTGCCTACACCAGAAAAAATATATTCGAGTTTTATTTTAAAATGAAAATATCAGCTAACCGATCATATCAAAGTTCAAAAGCCTCTCAGGTTTTTTTAAAGAAAATCGATGATGCGATTGTAATTCAACAACAACGTTTCCGTTTCTCTGTTCATTTCGCCTGATTCAATATTGGTAAATTTTTATAAACGACTTCGTTCGAACTGGTTTGAAAACAGAAGTCATCCGATGAAATCGAACAACAGCATAGACACGACATGGATTGTATAACATTGATTTAGTTCCGGCTAATGGTTTTCAATCAATTCAAAGTCTTGTTGTCCAAAAAATGGAATTTGTATGGGAAAAATTCTTTTTATGGTCAAGTCTTTAACGTGCCATGCAATTCTAAGTCGTCGAAAATAATACAAAAAAATTGATTTACCGGAATATAGTTATTCTCATTCATAAAAGAGACAAATATTCCGAAGTTAACTTGAATGAGAGGTTTTATTGAATTCTTGGTGAATAACAGTCACAATAGTTTGAAAATCTAATATAAATCTATCCGTTAATAACATGCATTATTATATCTATTCATTTGCTTTTCTCTTTGCAGTGCTTTACTGTAACAGACAATTTCTAGACCAGTGGGAGATTCTTGACAAATTTGTTTCTTCATTATCAAAAAATCAAACTTCGATATATTTCTTTACAAGTAAATTATGAACTTTGACAATTCGCTATAGATAAAATACTATACGTATAACACATAAATTTTGTACTTCAATAAAATGAGAACTTAATTACGACCCTTGACTTGTGGTATCCTGCACTTCCCAGTACGAAAAACTAAAAAGACACCGCTGGTATTTTCGATATAATCTGGTAAATAATGGTGCACAGTAATTTACTGCAAACATAATATCATTTTATCATGAATATATTTATCACTCAAAGTTTCTTTACTTGAGAAAAAGGCTGGTGTTTCACGAATTCGAATCTGGTTTCTTAATTACAGCTACTGACAAACAAAACGTATGACTGAGAGTATTTTCTGATTGAAACTGCATACCTTTATACAAGGTTCTAAGACTTTTGTCTTTTAACACATCACAAAATGTGGAAATTAAATCTGTCACTTGCCATTATTACTGGCTCCCTTTGGCCACCAAACCAAAATTAAATCTTCAGCTCCCTAAAAACGGGGTCTATTATAACCTCCCTAACGTTTGTGATTTAAACATCAATTCTTCATCAGGTCCGGTAACTATTCTTAGCAACTCTAGGTGAAAGACTCTGAAGTTTGAAGTTTTCGACCTTTACTTAATAATAAACTTATTTGATTAGTTCAAATATTTTTAGTTATTTTCAATATTTTTGTTACGTCTGACAAAGACTGTCACAGTGCTTTGCATAAAATTGAATCTATATTGGAAAGAACACATATAACCAGATGTTATAAAAGCAATATTTCACTACAAAATAAAAGTATAATTTATTAATAACTAACTTTATCGTTTGGGTAACAAAGTTAGTAGCTTTGCAAGTAAGGAAACTCTTAATGCGGCACTAACTAATGGTAAGGAATTTAAACTCACTTATACTTTAATCGTTCTCCAAATATGAGGAATAACGTCAGCAACTTTCTCATTAAGTATTTAGCAGTTTACCCTTAAAACGAATATGCTCACTAACAAAATACCTGTATTATATGCTTGTGTTGAAAACCACTTAATGAACTTCGCACTTAGTTACCCCACTAAATCCCACAAATTCGAAGCCTCTCTAGACACGAAATTCATAATTTTGTTTCAATATAATTTGGTGAGATTTTTATAATGTAGCGTAGTGGCAAGAGAAATGAAACTTTAGGAAACCGTATGTTGAGGTATGGGGGACTTTACCAGTACCATTTTTAAAACTTATGTGTTTTATAATTAGTAGTAATTTTGTATTCATAGTATATCCATAACCTCAATTAAGGAAAGCACTTTTAACAAACAATTTAGTAGACTCATGTTCAAAACTTTTATTTAAATCTACCATTGAAGAGCTTATGGTTTTATTGCCATTTAAGCTATACTTTACACATTGTCCAAACATAAAATAGTACGAAAAACATAATTCTTTTACAAACATTTTCTAACTGATAATAATTGACACCATTTCATTTCTGAATAATATTTTATGTTATAGGCTTTAACTTAATTATTAGTCTTATAAGTTACAATAATGATTTCATGAAAATGAATGAGTAAAGAACTTTTATTTGTTTATATTGTCGAAAACTGGAAAATATTTTTAACTTTTCTTTTTGTTTCTAAACTACCATTACTTAATATTTACAACTTCAGTTCGCCTTTAACACAATTCTGGAATGTTAATCCAATTAAACCTAGAAATAAGTTTACTTAATACTAGATGGCGAGTTAAATGAGAAATTTTACAAAATATCATCGATACCCACAGGGCTAAACTACTTAGATAAATTCATACATAGACTTCCTCTTTTTCTATCTCATCTGCTTCCAAATCATAGGAAAACTAATATTTGGTAATGAGTTCTGATCGTGATTGAAAATATTTCTACTGGCCTTAATAAGTTGTTGTTTTTGATTCAGTTAGTTACATTATTAGTGTTATGATCTTGTTATGAAAATGAAATGTAGGATCAGTAAAAAATAGAAATTGTGAACACTTAAAAGCAATGAATCTATGAAAATATTCTTATGTTTGTGGATACAGAGCTATATCGCAAATTATTGTCTTTGTTTTCTTACATAAACCGAATTAGAACAGCTACAAATCGGGAGACCTTCGCGGATGTGATCGCCGACCTTCGATGATAAACAAAAGAAGAATGGTACAATTAGAATATTGGTATTAATAAATACAGGCCCAGGAATCTCAAGCGTCGGAAAAATCAGCAGAATTAAAAATAGGAATATCAAAGACAGAAAGATAAAAACAGAACTAGAAACCTTGTTAAAACTGATCATGAAAAACAAAATAATTAGAAAAATTAAAAAATTAATATATAATGACTATAATACTGAAGTATATAAAAAATGGTTTATGTATTTTGTCTTGTCTTTTGGCATCTTGTAGACTACTGCTAGAGAAGATTACATATTGTGTATTTAAGGCATCTTTACTAACCTACCCTTAAAACAAAACTTGTAACCAAGTCAAGAGAAAGTTCATTTCTTGACTCAAGTTGATTTTGAGTTAAGATCACTTTCAATTATCTACCTGTTTCGTGGTATTTTGGGATATTTGGACTATGTTTGCATATCAGGCTATCAGTAGCTTTTTTCCTCCATGTCGGATTAGTGAGAAGACATTTGGAAAATTATTGGAATCTATACAAAAGAGTTTTATATTAATGCAAGTAGAGGTGCTCGGAGGAACGTTCTGAAGACAGTACGTTGTAGATTAGATCGAAAATGGGATTCGTGATTTGTTTAATATTATAGAATATCTATATCTAGTTTTTTGGGCATACAATAGAGTTGCTTGTTTTCATAATCAGTATGGTACAGTCGTATAAGATTATACAACCCAAAAAGGTATAGTAACTATAACGCATCAGTGCTGATGTCTGGTGGACATTTTTATATACCTACTCTATAATATTTCTATATTTTTTATGCCTGATCATAACAAATTTAATATCCTTACTTAGGTCTATCATGTACGTATCCTCATATTTGCTGAAAAATATCTGTTCAATACATTTTGTAGTTTTGGTTATATATAATCATTTTAAGTTGAAAGCTGTATGTTTTGGGATGAATCTTTTGCCCTTACTACCAAAACGTATAGAATAATATAGTTTTTATTTTATTTACAGTTACACGGTATCCCTTTCAGTTAAATGTTTATTTAACAGTTATTTTTACCAGTACTATGCAAACTATCTTTAATTTTAAGTCAAATTAAGGCTACACTGCAGCTATAAAATATCCCAAAATAAATAATCTTTAAACATCTATCCTTCTATTAAAAAAACACAATAATTAAAACATACTAACATGATAATAATTTTCTTATAATTTATTCATGAAAGCTCCCCAAATATTACTTAAATTCTAACAAAATTTCAAAAATTATATCTGTATATATATCTGTTAACCAATATTATGAAAACATCCCTTTTATGGCCTAATGTGAAGTGTTGCTTAACAAAATGACCCTTCCGCTCCGTACCGTTTGTGCCATTTGTGCAACTGTTATTGTAATTCATAAGTTTGGAGTAAAATTATTACTGTATGTTCGTGCGATGACTACAATAGAAACGAACAGTATTTTGCATAATCACCCGAGGGTAACGTTGAGCAATAATTTTTTTTCCACCAGATTTCCGACAGAGCTTAGTAATTACGGTCCACATACCGAAATGGTGTTTCTACTCTGGAATAATTGAAAGACAATTTCGAGACAAAAAGTAAAAATTATATCCCACTCGGTTTCGGATGATTTTACATTCTTCGAATCGTAACTGATTATGTAAGGAAAAAATGTAAGAGATAAAAAGATTTAAACGTTACACCAAACATTTGGTGAAGCTGAAGAAAGTTGTTTCTCTACGGGATATTATTGCGGTTGGAGAATACCACAAATTTCGCAGACTGTCATTATTTATGTATGAGTGGGCCCCGAAGAAACAATTTCTGTTTGTAAGAAAGGGCAACTCGATGTATTTTGGCATTTAAAGTGTTTCTTCAGATGGGAGAGGATTGGGTATACAGAATTCAATGAGAAAAGTCAAAACACAATGGGAATTTAATTGTATGTAATCATAATTTTTATATGTAGTTGTTTATAATTTATATAGTTCTCTATAATGACACAAAATTCGTGACCCTTTTAGTTACTTTTTAGTAATACCTAAACTGGATAATTACTTTAAATGGCTAACTGTTCTCAAACAAATAAACTGACATTCTTCATATACATAAGTAATGCAGAAATAGGAAAAAAAATTGAACTTTGTAATTTTCTTTGCCTTCTCAACGTATATATTAATTAGTTCAAATTTGTTGGTTCTTATCCAGCGTCCTTGGTTGTTCACGTACTGTGAATGGCAAGTCTCAGCTTATAGATGTTTAATAAAATGTAAATATCTGATAAGTACTGACACTCTTATATAGGACGTTAAGCATAAAATCAATCATAAAAAAAATGGAGTGGGGCGTTTTCTAGTGCCAAAATGGAGGAATCACAATTTTATAAGTGTATATTGCACGAAATTTGGATACGAGTTACTTAACTTATACTTTTACGTAAAAAAATTCACAGTTATTTTACCTCGAAGGTAATTATATCCATCAAAACAATAATCTTTATCAAATAACAAATTCAGTTGTCTAAATTTCCTCGTAGAAAATAATCGAATCTCTATAAAAGTCTTATTCCTGATGATCATTTGTACGTTCTTCTTTCTCTTCTACAGTCAGTAGCCTGTTCTCCACCAGAATTTTTACAAAATGCGTACGTCGATTTCAGCTCACTGTCCGTAACAATGTCTCCGTTGATTCTAGTTCGGTTCGAATCAGTGGCATTTGGTGGAGACTCTTACCTTCCCGAAACTTTCTCGTTAGGAGGTTGTGTCGTAGGGAAGGTTATTCTGGCAAAGAGATGATAATGAAGTTTATCACTGCTTCTCTCACTTTGTTCTGTCAGAACTTCTAAACAACTTTTCTCCATTGTGAAGTGGTTGGTTAGGTCTAACCAATAGATGCTCCTCATTCAAGATTGAGGGTTATTGTAATTTAGATCACTTTAAATAAATTTCAACATTTACCACTATGATTACAAGTAGCGTAGCCTTTTTGTCATGATATCCTTTTACTGTCTATAACACCTCCTTTAATTGATATTTTTTACTTGGCCACTGGAATGTGGGTTATTTTATTAGATTACCATTTGTAATTACTATACCTAGATGGTGTCCTTGTATTAAGACTTTTCGAACTTTTCCAATTAAAGCTTGCACCTGCGTGACCTTATATACAACCCAAATCTGAATAAGAATGTTGCACAGAATGCGGACTTACCAGATTTTTCGATAACACTCAAGAAAAAATCTAGTGATGTATATAATTCTAGTCGAATATTTAAGAAGTTAATCTAAAAGATGTTGCTTGGTGTTGACTTGTTTTCTTTGAATCAAGTTAAACTGTAGTGTTTTTAGTAATTAAAGTGGTAATAAGATACGATTCAACAGTTTCTCACCAGGATCATTAACTTGAATATCGCAACTTTGAACTGAAATACTTCGATGCCTGCACAAGTAAGACATAATTCACAGATGGATACTATTAGACATTAACAACATTGCCGTTTCTATTAGCACTTGATTCCAAATACTAAAACCCAAATTAAAAACAGCTACCTGAAACTATTTGTAAGTAAAAAAATATGTCCCAAGGTCACCACTAGGTAACCCTTCTGAAAAACTGCAACTTTGTGCCAGGACATTATTAACTACGATAAATTATTTTCCAGTTGGTACATTAAAATGGAACGCCCGGTATACTAAGTTTTTTATTTCATTATATAAAATTTTAATTGCACTACTTAGTTATGCTATTAATTTTTTACTTGTCTTCATATATAAATTTTAAATTATCATCATTTTAATGTCGGGCAAGCTAAACAATGATTTACATTACTGATAAAGAATAGGTTTCTATTACATGTACCATTCTCGTCAAACAGCTGTCTTTTACCAAAACTTTTGTCATTAATTAGCAGTTTTGGAGTTTCGGACTGCTAATGCTCGTTATGAAGTTTATGTTAAAATTGAACTTTTGTTGTGTCATTCCGGAAAAAATCAGATTGTTGTCTGTAACCACGCAAACCATTGTAAAATCGATATGTTTTGGGTGACGAACCAACTAGAAATAAAAACAATATTTCACTTAGAGAGACATTTTGTGGGATTCACAGGTACTCTACACGAGATTTCAGCTTGGTGTTTTTCATTTAGATTTCAGTATGCAGGGCCGTGAACTAAATCTAATAGGTTCATTCACCCAATTGTGACAGCGTGAAGTTACTTTCCAACAGCAATCTCACACCATGTCTTCTGACAAGTTAAACAAAAAATAATAATAATAAATTGCCGTTGTATTCAGCTTAGAGGTGAAACCATAACTTGCCTTTCAATTGGGACAATAAAATATCTCCAAAATCGACATGACCAAAGGAAACAAGAACGAAACACGACATACAGACTTGCACACACACAGAGGTAATTAAGTACGGAATTGCGTGATCATCCGTATGTTAAACGCTCTCGTTGCCAATGTGTAGGTACGCCACTATTTGCATTTCAACCATATTTAAAAGCTGTTAAAACGCCTATCATCCTCAGCAATTTTACCCGTGGCCGACAAGTAATGTTCTCTCGCTGCTCTTCTATGTCTATATGTCTATCTAGCCGGCTGGCTAAATACAATTCTCACGTTTGCCGGATAAAATTGTTTGCATACTGCGACCTCGTTCTGACATACGAACTGGTTAGAAACATCAGCGTAATCATGGTCCCAACAGTAGCTACTCCACTTCTCTCTTATGTTGCTATTTTAATGCAGATTTTAGTCGAATGTCGGTTGGAAGAAAAACAAACGAGATAACTGAATCAAGTTCTCGACATTTATTTGAATAATCGATCGATATGTTGTGTTAGGTCTGTTATGATTTTGTTTCTGACATTTTGATTAGACGGGTGTAAATTTCGATGAAAAATATAACACCACATACGATGTTGTTGAGTGCCTAATTTGAATTTTGCGACGTTGATATCGTTTTTGCCTGTTTTTCTTGATCAAACTTGATTGGAAGCATTTTTTGCAAATAACTAGGTTTTTGTTCAAATACTGTTATAATGATTTTCGAATGTATGTTCAAATATTATTTTTTGGGAAGACGTATGTTAAGATTTTTCTCAACTTAATTCTTGGATTTCTCAGATATATGCTAGAATTTATTTAATTACAAGAAACTGAAATCTTTTCACTGGATAAACATTTTGTTTATAGAAGTGTTTCTGGAGCCAAGTACCTATATAACTAAATTGGACTTACCAGCTATTCTGTAGGGAAAGAAAACACATGGCAGTATTGCATCGATAATAATAAATTAATTGCTCTTTGGTCAGGAATTTTGAAACCCAATGACCTGAGTCATACATGTCATGATGTCAATAGCTATCTTGAGACACACAGGCCATTGAAACAAATGAAGGCACCTTGACCGCTAACGGGTGGACTTCTAGATCAAATATACAGTCAGCCCATTTTTTGACAATAATTAGTCCAACGTACTTCCGAGACCCATTAGGTTTCTATTGATAGACAGAAATCATCATTTTAAACATTTAAAACGCTTGCATTACAATTTTGTAACTTTATCCTTTTGTCGTGGTAAGGTATTTGGTGCGAATCAGTTTGAAACTTACTTTTACTGTGTTTCTATCCATGAGCTTCGGTTTTCGCCAATGTTCCTATCATATGCAGTTTAATTAGGTATCATCAGCTGGTCTTTCATTTGACCAGTAACATTTTTTTGGGAAATATCACTTTACCTGTTTAAGTAATTAGGTATATCTACATTTAAGAGTAGTTCGTCAATTAAATAATTGAAATAGTAATAAACATAGAGATAACCTCTATGTTAGTAGGCGAAAAGAGGTAATAACCAATTTAAAGAAATACGACATATGATCTGAAAAACAGAACATTTAGAATGGAATTGTACTAGACTGTAGCTCCAACAAAGATATTATGTCAATGGCACTCAGTAAAATACAGAAAGGGAATAAAACAAATTTATGAGTACACTCCCTTCAGGTTGTCACCCTCTTGTAATATATTTAATATATATTGTTTCTGGTCGGGAAATATCGATATAAAAAAAGACCCTTGTTTATACCTAACTACTTAGAAAGTACTAATGCAAACCCAAAGTCACTCAACCAAAATCAGTTTCACAGAATGTCAAACGAGATTAAATAACAACGCTACAAAATAAAGAAGTCTGTTCCACTCTATTCCAAACTGTTGCACAAACTTTTGACAAAGCATTACATGATATTCGGATATTACTTATGCTGCTAAATGTTATACAGGATATAACTACATTGAGTTAAAATAAATAAGAACAGGAGGAGCACACGAAAACGATATGGAAACTTTCTTGTATCCTTGTACCTGTTTAACTCTACGACATTCCACAATTAGAAAAAGGTGCAACAGCCAGTTTCGCAGAAAATGCTGTCTCTTTAGCAGTAAGCATAGCTTACCTTGCAAATAAAAATATACGTCAAGTATATTGTCGTGGGTTCTACTGTAGTCAGTATAAATAATATCCATATTACATATGCAAATTCGGAGAAAGGTCTTGGCACCCCATTAAAATACTTTTGTATAAACTAAGCCTCAAAACCGCTTAAAGACTAACGGCATAGCACTTTGAGCATGTACCAGCAAAAGTAACACTGTAAACATCCAAATATTGTAGAATCAGTACAGAGCCAAGGCACCTGGGTGCATCAGAAATTAGAATCTTTATTGACGTCGTCTGAGAGTCCCTATTGATCAGGCTAACTAGTTCTGCTAAAAATCAAGAACAAGATATTATCCACATATGAACCTTAAGGGTATCCAGCTGCTACGCAATACCAAATTGACATGAAAACACAGGAAATTTAGATGTTTTGTGTTAGCTATGTAATCGCGGTAGTGAAAAAGTTTAGTATTACTGATATTTATATATATATATATATATATATATATATATATATATATATATAAGTTATAAAAGCGTTATCAAGCTATCAGATTTTGAGGATATGTTTGGTTCGGACAAAATATTCATAGGAAAACTTTGTTTTGCCGATGATTAAAGAATTTTTATTTGATTAGGCAATATTACTATTATGGAATATATTTCAAGTTGGAAATTAACTGAGACTGGGTAAAATTAATTTTTCTCATTATTTTCTGTTGAATTAGTGTTATTACTTCCCTGTGTAAAATTTAACTTGAAAGGTACATTCGCACTATTCGTCTAACAGTAGTTCATTTGGGCGTTTGAAGAGGAGTCTGCTAACTCACAAAGCAAGCTGTTTCTTCTTAATTAATTTTGTTGTTTAATACGTAAAAGAGCAGCTTGAAATATGGATTTTTTCCTATAAACCTAGTCTACACATTTTAATATCACAAACTTAGTAATTAGTAAATAATATTCTCAAGAATGATATGAGCGAGCTATATGTCACAATTGGTGAACTTAAACACTATAATGTCATTAATGAATCTGACAGCATTTGAATTGAATCTCATATACCATGAATCGATATAGCAACATGTAACACCATCACTCGTCAAAATGATAAGGCATTTTTGTACATTGTAACCATGCATTAATGTTGAAAAGAAAATATTCACTCGATGATAGGTTCGAAATGAACGGAATCATTTGATGCCTTAAAAGGTGATGGTATCAGCGATGATGATGCTAATGCATCTTGAGATCTGTTGGCGTAAAAAAATATGATATTAAGTTTGTACTGAGGATGAGAGAGAAAGGAGATGTGTAGGCATTTGAATAATTGGTCAATTAGGATCGATGAAATATATTATAAAAAATATTTTAAAAAGAAGAAATCGATATACATGTTCTTAGGGTTATATTTGAGGTGTAAAGGTTAAACCAAAACCAATTCTTATTTGTCCGTAAAGTCAAATCAAATTTTTGTGTCAAACAATGGTCAGAAAGAATGCTACTTTCTAGTATGAGGTTTAGTTTTTTTCAATACAAAATTATTGTTTCCATTAAAAAACAACATTTTTGATGACCATTTTATAATTACAACAAAAATCATTTTCAAGTAATAATTGAATACATGGATTACATGAATCCCTATATTTATAGAAAAAACTTTAAAATCTAAGTGGGATTAACGAAGGCAATCCTATAAAATTTCGCAGTGTAACTCGTTTTCTAACAAACTTAATGCTTTAGCGAAGACATAAAAGTAGCTGTTTCATCAAATCCAATATTACTGGTGTTTGTTCTAATTTGCTTGAGTGAATTAACAAATCGAATTTTGTTCTTCAATTAATAGGACAAATTGATTCTTTCAGTTAATCTCACTATTTAATGTTCAGCAATCTTTGAAACCAATTATTTTTTATACAAGGGTTCTTATTTGTTGGTTTTTGAATATAGTGGAAATAACCGAAATAAATTCAATACATTTAAAACTTATGACCCGGATAATAGCAATGCGCTTTAGGAAATATTTCTCCAAAATTAAAAATAGTTCCGATTATTAAAAATAACATGTTTAGTTATAGTATTATAGGAATTTTAATGCTTGCCATTATTGAGTCTATGACCTTACAAGTCTCAAGTTTTCAAATAGAAACATATTGAATTGTTTCCTTATTGAGTGTCCATTGATCATACTTTTCCAAGACAAACTCTTTCTGGTTGAATTTGTCTATTTATTGAGCTGAGCCAGCTTCCTGATACTTCATCAAACTCAGACAAACTCAGTGGCAACATTTTAATACTTTGTCACAGAATTACATAACATGAGAAATCTCTGCTCTATGGACCACAGGGAAATGGGCTTTCTTTTCCTCGAATTAATCCGCGTGTCGTATGATTGTCGTATTGTCGTAGAGTTTTTTAGAAATTGTCACTTACGCATTCTTACTGTAGCGTTGTATTAAGATCAGGGCTAGAGAGTTCGTCACAAACTGGTGTTGCGCCAAGCCCTGAAAAATATGGATAGTATGTGTCGATTCAGATTTGAGATAAATAAAATTATAGATACACATATTGTAGGTATGTTTTCGATATTCAGAAGTATCTATTAAATGTCGAATCAAAAGGAAAAGAATATCTTTAAATTAATGTTCATTCCATAGTCTCCAAATGTACAAACTGATACTGTTAAAAAGGTGAATTACTATTTGATAAGTTATATTTATATTTATGAATATGTAATCTAGGTGGTAGGTCGTATGGAGATTATATGACTTAACATATTCCTATAAGTGAAAACTAACAACCTAAAATATCCATGTAACTCTCATCCCAGATTTCACTAGAATTTAACTTATCGTTCGTTAGCTTTGATGGATCAATCCAACGATATCCTGTATTAAAACCTAGAACAAGAGCGTGTTATGACGATAGCGTTATTTTTTAGGCAAATGTTCCTGAGCGAAAACCGCGTTGTTTTCTGACAAAGCGCTAAGTTTTAGCTAAAAAAATTACCTGTTTTAACTGTCGACTCCCAATGTTGCCCTGCTGTTGATTTTTTATATTTATATAAAATATTGTAGGCAATATTATAGTATAAAACAAAACAAAATGAGAATGTTCCCACACGTTTCCAGAGTTATGGCTACTTCTTTTGTGCACCTATGAGCATACGTAGATTTGAATTAATGATGCTTAAGAGAATAACAATAATATAGTGGAGTAACATCTCATACGTACCAACACAAAACAGGCATTCTCAAGTTTAAATTAAATTAGCCATTTAACTAGACAAACTCTCTAGAGAGACATCAGCGAACCAAATTCAGTTAATTCACAAACAAAACTATTTGCCTAGTACACATACATAACTTCTTTGAATCAATGCCTACATTCATTTATCTTGTTGGTGCAGTATGTCAACGAATATTAAAGCAAATTCTCCATAATTGGCGACTTTGAACATAATACCTAATGAATTCTGTTTAAATGCTATATAGAAGAGCGACAGAAACAGAAACAAGCAGCAGGAGTCGCTAAAGGATTTCTATAAAGCCGAATTCGGTTTATAATCCTCTTTATCGAATGTCTCAAGCTCGGAGAGGGTTTTGTTTGGGCTGAGTGACATTCAGGGACCTCTGACGTATCTCCGGGTAACGGTGAACTGTCTTTCAAGATGACGGTATTATAAGAAATGGCGTTTAAATTAATTAGGGCATGTTTCTCTCGGAAACGGGGTAGTCGTCATGGAGTATTTGAACGGATTCGTTGAAGGGGATGGAAAGGTTTATTTTATTAGCTTTTGTTTTCAACTTTATTTGATTTTAGGAAAATCCAAAATATCTTACTCGGAAACCGTACATTTTTTGTTAATTTTGTGGTATTTTAGGTACACTTTGTTGAGTGAAAATGAGGATAAATGGGGTAGTTGATCTTGATGATACCGGTGTAGATCTAGCCGAATTTCTTTACTCTATCTCATATAGCTGAGATTAATGTGAATCCTCCAAGTGTATTTGCATGTTGACAGAAATAAAAAAGAATGAGCAGAAAATAATAAGAAATTGTTATGACGAGTTGTTAATGTCATTTTTTTCTAATTAAATTCGTGCGTCTATCATTAGAATCGGATAACCTAAAGAAGTTATTAGTCATATAATAATAAGTCTAGTTATGCACATTATTTAGTGCAAGATAACCAGTGACCATTACATAAGTGATAATATAGAAATTTTGCATTTAGACACTTACCCTGGTAAAATTTATTTAATAAAGTCCATTGAAATTATTAAATATAGTTAAACAGGTAGACTTTTAATTACCCAATTCTTAAATCTTTTTAATAGCTTTATTTAGGCTACTTCAAAATCTAACATAGAATTATCCGTCGAATCTATTAAGTAAGGCTTGATATTTCGGCTATCTAGATCGTTTAAAAATGAATTGCGTTTTCGTCTTCTTCTGAAGCTTTCCTTTACTCTATTATATTATAACAAATCATGACTAAGAGCTTCAAATGAAGTATTACTAACATTCACTTTAATGAGCACATTTTCAATTTGTGAGATTTTGTTACCGATATTCATTAACCTTCACATCAACATTTTCGAAACGCTCGGTACACAAAAGAGTGTACAGAATTTAGTAATCATTTATTCATCGTGCCGATCTTGATAAAGATTTTTTATTTTAATTTAAGTAGGTGTCTATATATAGGACCTACCCAAAACTTACTGACATTCAGAGCAAATCATTTCACAACACAGTTTTGTATTATAAATCGAAGCTGAACAAGGATACGAACACGCTTAATCAGCATTTTGATCGAAATTACTATTTGATAAGTTCGGACATGTGGGTTACCTTTTCACAATGAACCCATTATCTTTAATTAGCATAGTTATTAGATCAAATGAGCGGCATCGATTGTAATATATGAAAACCAGAAGCTCAGGCATGGACGTTAGATCATAGACACTGGTTCGTTATTGATAAATAATTAAAAAAAGTGAAAGCATTCTCTGTTGTCATATATATATATATATATATATATATATATATATATATATATATATATATATATATATATATATATATATATGTTTGTTTGTTGGGAAATAATTAGAATGTGATTTTGAATTAGAATATGTTTATTGGTGATTTCAAATTCCTGGATATTAACAGTATTTGTAACTGTGTTCTGTTTTTTGCTCAACCAAGAGTCAAATGACTCCATAATGTAACAAGAACTGGCTCAGATCATTTTGATATGTGTTTGACCTTCAGAATCTCCCAGTGTATTTGAAAATGCAGGCAACTTGATATTATTACGGATCCTGTCTGCTACCTCTATGGAATTGGTGGTGTCAAGACGGCTTACTTGAAGTATTTGTTCTCCATAAATACAGAATACAGGTGACATTGCAAACAGAATTTCATTATATTTTTATAAAAACTGTTTTTGTTATTATTGTACAGCAGAAATAAGTTATACAATTAATGTTTGTCATTGGATTTGATATGCTACACTGTTCATTATTGATTTGAGTGAGCCAAAAATAATGGGGGATTATTATAATTTTATACTGAGGAAGGAAGCAACTTTCAAATATGACAAATTAAATTTGGTTTTTCTCGTGTTATCTATCGCTCTCTGTCTTCAGTGCGGTAATTCGGACCAGTATCCACCAGAACGAGATAGAAATATGAACTACATACATATGGAAGATTGGGATCACGGCTGAGACAAGGATCATGTAGTCATCTTTCTGCAATCTCTAAGTATAATAAGACAATGGCGCTTATTCGTAACAGTAGAGAAATATTACTGGACATCGAGATTGCTTTAACTTGCAATACTCTATTTCATTTCACATTGAATGGTGTAGTTCTGGAAAAGTAGATTTATTAAAGATGAAATTCAATCGATTCCTAATAAACACTATACTACTAAAAATATTTAAGCTGTTACCCCTTATGGGCCAGAGAAACTACAAAAACCAGATTTAAGCGTTTCAGGCAACATCTTTCCATTTTTTTGTTATGTGTGTCGATGGCGTTAATGAACTAGAGGCGCAGTAATTCATCACACTCGCGATAATGTTTATGTAGTAGAAATACTAAGAGTACGCACACATATTTGTTGTATTTTAACGTTTCAAATTAATTGTAATTTTCAACTAATGGCCGAATATTATCGATCCTAGGTACATTGATTCAACCTAAGGCTTGTTTTAATATTGTCACTATAGACAATTTACTTTGCTAGTACAATTAACAATGATGATTCGTTGTTGAAGTATGCTCCATTATAGAATTGTCATAAATTATCACACATCTCAAATTATGAAAATGTGAAATACTAAAATGGCGCTAAATTCAAATACAATACAAAATAGTTGTATATCGCCCAAATTTCATAACTAAATAACAGTAACAGAAAATAAATTTATATATTTCCACTAATGAGAATATAAATAAGTATACACACAGTGTAACATAACAGGTGACAGTAGTGGTTAGTATGAACTAAACACTCCTAACAAAGCACTTGTATAGTTAAGACTATTTTCATTATTAAGTTTTTAAAATTTTCTGTACATCTGACTATCTGAACGGAAATGGTTTACTAAAAAATAAAATATATCTATGGCGTTTTTTAGAAATATACAGCTTCTGTATTTAATGTATTCATTTATGAGACAATATTAGTGCTAGTTTTCAACCGATTCTTAATAAATGCTCTCAAAAGAAGGGATTCAATAAAACACAAAACACAATGTCAATATGGTATCTTTATTTACTGAAGCAATCTAAAGGAATTGTTTTCAACTTAAACGTTGTTTTTTTAGCATTTTCTTGCCTGATTAAACATTTAGTAATAATGACTTACTTATTTGAAATTTAAAAAAAAAATCAAAGTGTAAATACCTAAAGCCTATTTATACCCGAATTTACCAACATAGAATTAAGAAATTTTACAAGTAACAAAAATCTGTTATATCACCAATATTCCGTTGTTTTTTATTCCCTGCTTAACATTTACACACTCATATTTCGTAAACATAAACAAAAATTACATATTTGTTTCCTTTAATCATAGTTGTGGCATCCGTACTAACACCACAATTGACATAAAACTTCATTTGCTACCACGTCAGAATAATACATTCAAAGCAAATAATTATCTCCTTCCTTTTTTGCAGGACGGAACCTGACCTTCCGCAATAAATTCTTTATTATGGTCAGCGAAGGAATGCTAAAATCCGATATTGACATGATTTCTGTTTTATTAATTCTTTTGAAAATGTAATATATTATTTTTTTAAATATGCATTCATTTGGTAGGAATTGTAGAGGATTTTGTTTATTGTATTATTCAGTTGATAAATTTGTTGCTGTGTTGCAAATAAATGGATAAATATGCACATCAGCTCTTACTTTGATTGATAACTCTAAGCATTTTTTCTCGTAAACCATAAAGTTTTTGACATAAAGTATATAAGATTTTTTACTTATTCAGATCAGTTCTACCGTCTGTCAAAATATCTGTACTTGCATTACGTTACACCATGTATTCTCAACAACCATTTGCAAAATTTATATTTTTTAAGTTTTTCAATAAAAAATACATTACACGAACAACTTTCAAAAAACTTTCCAGTTCAGAAAGTGTGTTTTTGTACTGTTGTGGTTTTACCAACTACAATTTGGAGCCAGCACAAGTTTATAATTTACGCTAAATTTAGAACAGGAATTAGCAAAACCGAGGTACTTTATCGACTGACCCACTATCGGATTTTTTATTACTCTTTACACCATTTCTCATCGTACACCAACATTCCCAATGAAGAAAATCATTATGTTCAACCAATGTGAATTTGAGTTCAATCCACAACAACCTGGCCGAACCCCATGTTGTCGATAACTTTTGTAAACGTCCAGACATTATAAATCGAAATCTGAATATAATTAATTGATTCCTCACCAACGAATCATTAATAACGCCCTGTATGCAAGGGAAAGAGTTATTTCGAAAATGACTAATGAATGTTTTGTTCTGCAGTGACATAGAAATGGAGGTGTTTAAATAAATTGAAATTTATTTCTTTTGTTGCTGGCAATGTGTGCACTGGGCGACGTGGAAATGCTAAAAAAGATAAGTAAAAAGTGCAGTCGTGCCGGATGGAGGAAAACACGCTGTAAAATCGCTGTCGGGGCAGAATATTTTTAGAATTAATTGAATGTTAAAATTAAGGCTGTCATAATGCAATGCTATATATCACTCTGTAGGATTATGTCCCTGTACGGTTTTGTTCTCATAGTCTTTAGAAAATATTAAATTTTGTGATACAATTACTGGGCTGGAAAAGACTTTTGGTATCAAATTTGGGGTATGTAATGTGAAACTTATACAGATGCGTAACTATTATTAACATACTCTCTTCGAGGTGTCATTCCTTTGTACGCAAGACAATATATATTATATATAAATATAATATATATTGTTTCTGGTCGGGAACCTTCATCAGTTGCGCTTCCCACAATTGAATGTCCTCTCGAACACTTCTTTATGCATTTGATGCATTTCGTTAAATTTGAAGACGCGAGATGTAAGACCGACATCTAGGATTTTCAAGAGTATCACTACACAGAGATTCCCAATCTGGAGCCGTTCCGTGTAATTGCTGTTCTCCCTTAACTCCTAGTACAGAATGTCACGATAAAATTTTTCATGTTACTTCACCTGTCAGAGATATTGAATACTCTCTTCGAGGTGTCATTCCTTTGTACGCAAGACAATATATATTATATATAAATATAATATATATTGTTTCAGAAACAATATATATTATATATAAATATAATATATATTATTTTTATACTATAAGGAGTCAACATTCTACAATCTGATGAATTCTTAACTATGTTTAAACACAGGAGAAACATTTAAGTGAAACAAATCTCAATGAAGATCAATTGAATTTTTCTAAGATATAAACCATGAGTCTTAAGGTAGCGGGTTCTACGGAAGGGACAAAAATTTGTTTTGCTGTCCGGACGATGCCATAGGCTTTAATTCTGATTGCCCGACTTCGATTCTGAATTTACTTTTAAAGGACCCAGCGGCTCTATAACACCTTGAAGGAAGTCATCCAGCTATTCAAGTAACTCATTTTATTACAATAATTGTAAAGAAATTCGAAATTACAATTGCCATTTTACTTGAACCTATAATTTTCAATTGCGCTATGTATTGCCTGGAATTAGTCACAACACAGAACTTTATAGTAAACACCAAATACATCTCACTACAAATTTGTCAAAGAAAGCTAAGGGTATGGCGGTGTTTAGGCTTGTAAAACATATGAAATCGAGTTTTTCCTGGTGGGTAGATAGTTGTTTTTCTTTCATCAACTTAGGAAGGCAAACCCCAGATATTCATATAATTCATGTATTCTTGTAACAAACATTTTTGTTTTGCTTTGCTTGTGAACTGGTTTGGTTGATTTTTGTCTTAGATTTTGTATTTCTGGAATCAGTGTTTTATTTGGCACTGATTACTAAATTATTCACAATAATTATTATTAACTAGTGATGTTCAAATTGTCCAAAATTATACTGTTTGAGCTTTATTGAAGTTTTTTTGTCAAATAATTTGTAATAATAGTGTGCGCTAGTGACCGGAACAGAGGTAATTCAGCTCTTATTGAAGAGATCGTCCTATCGGTAAAATCATACACACATACGAATTTCTTTATTTTGATTAGTTAATACTAATTGTTTCCACAATGTTTTTGTTGATAACATTACAGCTCTTCAAAAGCTATTAGAAAAAAAACAAAATGAAAATCGATTGACAATTACAATAGAAAAAGGTGCCTATTTCTTCGTTGCCTATTTATATATAGATTCATAATAAGTAATAATATATTAATGTCATAATAGAGAATAACGATTGAGCAATTAGTTTTTGCAGAAATATGTTATTGCTTGCTGTTTAGTTAAATTGCATTTGTTTTGAAGTCATGTTTTTAATTTAATGTATTATTTTCCTGTTTAACAATTTTATGTTGTGTGTACGGTTCGCTTACAGTTTACCCTCATTATCCTAAAATAAAAAAGAAACCTTATGCCCTGAAAGCGTACACACGGTATCACCGGTACTTTTCCTGTTTCTATACAGCCAAATTGCAGGATAGCGGCTATTTTTCCGCAGGGAAAGTAATGTCAGCGTTTGTTCACTGCATGCAACTCGACTGTGCGGGCAACAACTATCGATTTTGATTGTCAGTCGTCGACCCTGTAGTAGCGACGAATCTGGGACCATGAAGAATAATTTCAGAGATGAGATTTGCAAACTGTCCATTATGCAAGCAAGAGAATAAGAGTCTGCAATTGAATTCAAAACGGGTGGCGAAATGAATTCACGCGAATAAAAACTGAAGATAAATAAATTGGGAAAGTTGATGAAATATTCGGATTTCCAGCGGTTGTTTTGCCATTCCTCGAATTATAATTGAATTCGATTTATAGGCCGGGCTTGATGCCGGTGGTGTTTTTAATCAAAACATCCAAAATTAATTATGTATGGAATGTAAACTAAAATATTCGGCATTATTACGGAAAAGTTGGTGATTATTGAGAAAAAAATTTTGGCTTGTAGTTTGTTTGCCTTTATTTACTACCAAACAGTTTTCGTTTTTTTTTTGTTTTGTCATTAACGTAGACTCTGTCAGCCACAGTTTAACGATTTTGTAAAGTGGCAATGAGATTTTTGCGCATTTATTTAATTTAAACGATGATTGTTTCTGCAGGTTTCTTCGCCTTTTTTACTAACAGTTGCCTTTGTCATTGTTTATTAAGAGCTTCTCTAGTACCATAGATATTTTATATACCAATAAACTGCCCCATTTTCTTTCTCATTCTGTCTCTAGCTTGTAAGTCATCTTTATCATTTTAACAAACTTTTGTTTCCTATCAAATACATTTTTACATTAGTAGTTGACTGTGTTTTGAAACCGCCAAGAATGCATTAGACCGAGTAATTGCTTCTTATAACCCAGCATGATAATTTATTTGTGCTATCTCTCCTTTCCTATTAAATGTAAAAAAGATTTCACTTTCTAATATTTTTGCTCCAAGGACCGCAAAAAACCTAAACCTTTTGAACCCACTGCATCCCCCCTAAAAGCCGAAACCTACAATTTCTGGCGACAATCTGCAAGTACCGCATTGTTGAATTCGCAAACCTTCCCTTTGAGGCTTCAACTCTTCTGACTTTATTTTCTTTTCATTTTTATTTTCTATATAAAACTATGCAATTCTTCTCGTACAACTTTTCAGCACCAAGTCAATAAGGCCTAAACAGTACTGCAATGCAATTCGTCAGCACTTTCCAAGACTGTAAATATTTCATCGGTTCTAGACAATTTCTCAACTCCTGAGTTGAATTAATCTAATTATTCTTCTATACTTAATACAGTTCTAAAATTCTTCCATTTTTTTTATTCAATTTTATGCAATTTAAGTTTTTCAACATCTGTACTCTTTATGATACCATCGTGCTTTTAAATTCTTCCAGAAGACTTGGACAGGAACCGATGATTGAATATGAAGCACAATTAAAGAACTAAAATTATTTTTTGGGTCCTTTTTGTTATTTCTGTTTGATTTTCTGTGGATATTTTGGTGACACTCTTTTGTTGAGCACATTGAATGAAAGGTCCCTCCTAGAAGATAAATAACAGGTTTTGAACATCGCGTATCAAATAAATTTGGTTTAAATAAATTGAAGTTTATATTAACTGGGGGAGTACGTACAAAATCACCTGAAAGTCTTAAATATTTTTATGTTGCAGTTTATAAATACAAACTTGTCTTTTGTAAAATATTCAAAAATTAGCTTTTGTCTGAGATGTGTTTTCTAGCATTAATCCTGTTCAGATAACACCTTGAATTAAAATGATTTGATTAAGAACATCTCCTAGTACAAGAGCCTGTTTGTAAGGTACATCTTGTTCGTTTTGATAGGACATAATATTCAATATAGTTGTAATAATATTCAATGTAGTTGTAACTACCTAATTATTGCTTGGGCAAGACTGGGCAGGTGTCAGTTATTGATGATGTCATTGACATTATTCGTTGGCTACTCAAATGGAAATAAAAGAGATACCAAGATCTTATCTTTTGATAACCAAATGATAATATCTTATATTTCAGTCAGGGAGTGTTTGTATTTTTTTAATTATATAATTTGATTCTAATTTTAATTATGAATTTGTTAAGGAAGATAACTGCTGCATATGATTTTATAATTTCTGAATTAACTCCAGTAGAATTTTCAGCAATAACACTCTAGAATTTTTACATTATTCATTTTATATTTTTTCTTCATCTTTTCTTTTTCTCGGGCAGTTCTGCCTGTTGGAAAATGACTTATGTCTTTTTATATTAGGTTGTCATTCCATCGTTTGCGTGGTCGACATATGAATAATATGCCGCCCCTCCCAGTGGTCATTTGACTCTGGCTAGCCTAAATACCTGCTGTCTCTCGAAGTTTCCTTGCACGTCCATCGTCTTCAACTGATTGAACTCACAATGTTGAAACAGCTTTGGATCTGCTATTGTCATCAGGTGAATGATACTGATACTAGCGGCTAGATAATCATCATTCACCTGATGACGATAGCAGATTCAAATCTATTGGAAGGTTGTGTGATCAATCATTTGAAGACGATGGAAGTCCAAGGAAACTTCGAGGAACGAGTTACATTGTCTACCAGCTGCAGACTAACACTCTGCTTATTCTGTTTATATGGTTGCTCCATTCCCTTTGTCATTTCGTTAATTTTCCCCACATTTCATCACTCCTTATTTGATCTCTCAACCTATTTCAGATTATTCTTAATTGTCATCTCCAATGTATCCAACAATCTGTGTCTCTGAGTTCTGTGTATGAATATTGGTCTTATCGATGCTGTACATATTCTTGACTTGGTTTCCGTTTTAGGGAGTTTGTTTCTCCATATTTTATGATTTAAACACCCTTTGTTTGATTTTTGGATCCGAATTTTGATTTCTTTATCAATTTCTCCATAACTGGATATTGTATTCTACAAGAAATTGAATCTCATGGTTTGCCTTATGCGTGTGCCGTCAATTTTTATATTTTTATCTGACGTCTAATGTGATATATAAGAGATGAACTCTTCTATGTTGTTCATTGTGCTTTTGTAGTAATCTTAAGGTTTAATTACATGGAAACCTAAATCTTTAAGGGAATCTTGCAAAATTTTTACCATTATTCTATATGGAACTTACAATTAGACGCTATAAGTTATACGATAATAAAAATCGTAGTAATTCTACAAAAAATAACTGAAAATCATACCCAGAAATTTGGAGCCAAAACAAGGTGACTCACCGAAGCCCGTGCCCAAGAAAATAGTAGACAGTGATGGAAAGTGTAGGTAGATACCTTGTGCAATTTACATATCGTGTTCGTTGATGGCAGTAATAAAATGAAATTTCAAATTTGCACATATATTTTTATTAATAAACTCAATCGTCCTAGAAAGGCTTGAAACAAAAGTGTTTCATAAGTGTTTTTTGTGAGTATGTACTAGTAGTGATACATTACCAGAAAGATAAGGAGAGAACAAAATAGTGGATAAGAAATAAAACTCAGCTCACAGATGTCATCCACAGAAAAAAAACTACAGGAAGATCATTTGTCAAAACGACCGGATAATAGGTGGACAACAAAAAATATTTAATTATATTTTATGTGTTTGACAACGCGTTTACACAGCACAGACTTCACCCGGACTTTTGCTGTGTTAAGTCTGTTCAGCTTAGCCGATCAAACAATTATTGGCCAGATTAGTTTGATTATTTATTTAAAAGACGATTAATCTGATGTTTACACACAAGTTGGAAGAATGGATGGATATTCTCGTATTTCTTTGGAAGTTTTATCTTCGTAGTCATTTTAAGCCGTATAATTTCTATAACAATTTAGTCCTTTTGGGTTGTCATTTGAAACATAAAGCTCTCTCCTGGGCTAATACTAGAAACAAACAGACAAGTCTGAAATACAGATCGCAAGAATAAATAATAAAAAATGGCCTAATTTTTACATGTTTTTTGTATATTGTATAATTTACTGGTTAGATTTATGGTTTATTACTTTCAAATGGACCTAATTGTTTATGTACAAATAGTCCTGTATACACGTGGCTAAATCAGCTATATTGATCTCTATGAAATTTGTTGTGAATGTTTTAGGTTCTGGAACAACAAATACACTGGTTGTGTTATCCGGCAAAAGTGCATAGTTTCAATAAGATACAAACTTTAAATTCCCTGTGTATCCACTGTATTTACAGATAAACATTTTGCTCAGTTTCAATTTCGTAACCGTACTTTCGTTACCTCAATATTCTTCCTTAATGGTTGCTTAGCTATAAAAATACTCTCAAGACTTGAAGCGAAGTAATTAACTCAATTAAAGCACATCTCTATCAGAATTGAACGCACACTATACATCTACTAGTAATTTACTGCTAAATTAAAATCAGAATACGTTTCAGACTTCGGCGTCCAAACTCATTAGGGAGTCATTGTGCACAACAAAAGTGCATCTCCGCTATGAGGCTCTTTTTCATTGGCACAAAGTGTGAAATTAAGCCAAATAAACGGTTATTGCATGCCGGCTACAGTCATCTTCATGAAATCTTTTTAAACGCTCCATCACAGATTTTTCACTCATCTACCGATTCAGTTTCGTGCCAACGAAATGAACTGCGTTGTTGTGGTATTATCGGTATAATAGATCAAAAAAAGTTTTGTCATGATGTGCTCATTAACACCTCAATTGATGTTGGAAATTGCTCGGCACAATGGCTTGAGAAATTATTTAAGAAACTATTAACTTTTGAATTATGCAGGCCAGTCACGAAATAGGCAACGCGGTGTTCTGTTGTAACGAACAAGGGCAATGGATTTCGTCCTCATAATAGAAGAAAGTTATGAACATGTTAACTGTGAGATATCTTGCTTTAAAAATCTGGGAGTTGTTTTTTAAGGAAAAAGGGAGTGACATTTCTTTTGAGTGGAGTATTAACAAAGCCTGTGTAATGAAGTTTTTGTAATATTTTATGATGGTAATCACTGACCCACTCATTCGGTGGTAAAAGTACATTTTGTATTATAGAAGATTAAGCCAGGTTTAAGATTTTGGAACACGCATATTTTAACAACATTCTTGAAACTTATTGTGATCTTAAATTGTTAATCACAGATGAAAATATTTAAAATTTTAATTAATTATTTTTTCTAGTTGCTTCGAAAATATGTCGCCTAATAGTTTAGTGTGTAGGTGTGTGTGGTTTATAATTCAACATTGTTGGATCAAATTTCAGCATCTTGCATAAATTCAAACACATGGCCCAGTCAGGAATCATTGAAAATTTCTCAAATCCTCTCTTCTCGAAACTAGCTCTGATCTCACGCCTTCCCACTGCAATATTGATTTGAATACGTGGCGTTGGTTTATTTTGTTTCATTCCTGTGTCTCCAATGACTAATAGACTATTACTTTTCTGCAGATGTGGATCTCGTCGTCGGTTTATTTGTTTCCTGAAAGTGAAAATTTGCTATTTGTAATTTGGAGTGATCAGGTGAGAATTATCTGAACTATTTCTTCACAGTTAAGGTTGGTTATGTTCTTTCCGAGACCATTGAAAATTGCATGCATTTTGCGTGTTTTTAGGGTTCCCCTTATAATATCACTCAGGATTTCTGCCTCTGTCACATCACAGCCTAAACTACTGGACGGAAGAGGTTGAAATTTGGTGACTCGATCAGGAGTACATATCGTAAATGAAGAAATTTTGATTTTAGAGGTACTTCTGGGGGGAAACTAAAAAAATCGACAGTTCCCCCCCCTGATCTCTGAAACTACTGAGCCTAAAATTTTGAAAAAAATAGGAAATATAGAGCGTTGCCCGAACTTTACAGGAAGATTAAGGAGAAATAATTAATATCAATTTTGGGGGGCAAATTATAGAATTAAATAAAAATTTAAAAATAAAAAAATTTTCAAACGCATCATGTAATATATCAAATGAAAAGTCTGATTCTGAGGAACACAAATATATTTTTTTCATATTTAAAAAAAATATATTTAAAAAGATATTAACGACAATATACCAAAATTTACCCATTCCCACCCTCTTATCTCCGAAACTATAAAACTTTACGTTTTGAAAAAAAATAGATTTATAGGTTCTGACCTGAAGTTTACTGGAAAACAAGGAGAAACCTCTACTTTTAATTTTGGGGGGCCAATTACAGAATTAAACGGAAAATATAAAATTAAAATTGTTTCTAACCCATCATGTTATATATCAAATGAGAGGGTTCATTACGACGAAAACAAATATATTTTTTCATATATTTAAAATAAATAAATTAAAAGATATTAACAAAAATATAAAAAAATCGACCGTCCCCCCCCTGATCTCCGAAACTACTGAGCCTAAAATTTTTAAAAAAATAGGAAATATAGAGCGTTCCCCGAACTTTACAGGAAAATTAAGGAGAAACCATTAATATTAATTTTGGGGGGCAAATTATAGAATTAAATAAAAATTTAAAAATAAAAAAAATTTCAAACGCATCATGTAATATATCAAATTAAAGGTCTCATTCTGAGGAACACAAATATATTTTTTCATATTTAAAAAAATATATTTCTAAAGATATTAACGAAAATATACCAAAATTTATCCATTCTCCCCCCCCCCCCTTATCTCCGAAACTATAAAACGTAAAGTTTTGAAAAAAACAGATTTATAGGTTCTGACCTGAAGTTTACTGGAAAAATAAGGAGAAACTTCTACTTTTAATTTTGGGGGGCCAATTACAGAATTAAACGGAAAATATAAAATTAAATTTGTTTCTAACCCATCATGTTATCTATCAAATGAGAGGGCTCATTACGACGAAAACAAATATATTTTTTTCAAAATTTTAAAATAAATAAATTAAAAGATATTAACAAAAATATAAAAAAAATTACCCATCCCCCCCCTTCTTATCTCCGAAACCATAAGCTGGAAAATTTTGAAAAAAATGGAGGTATAGCCCTTCACCTGAACTTTACTGGAAAATTAAGGAGAAACCCCTAATATTTATTTGGGGGGGGGGCAAATTATAGAATTAAATGGAAAATTAAAATTAAAATTGTTTCTAACCCATCATGTTATTTATCAAATGAAAGGGCTCATTATGACGAAAACAAATATATTTTTTTCATATTTTTAAAATAAATTAATTAAAAGATATTAACAAAAATATAAAAAAATTAACCCATCCCCCCCTATCTCGGAAACCGTAAGCTGAAAAATTTTGAAAAAACAATGGAGGTATAGCCCCTCACCTGAACTTTACTGGAAAAATAAGGAAAAACCCCTAATATTTTTTTTGGGGGGCAAATTATAGAATTAAATGGAAAATATAAAATTAAAATTGTTTCTAACCCAGCATGTTATATATCAAATAAAAGGGCTCATGATGAAGAAAACAGATATATTTTTTCCATATTTATAAAATAAATTAATTAAAAGATATTAACAAAAATATAAAAAATTTTACCCATTTCCCCCCTCCGAAACCATGAAAAATTTTGAAAAACTGGAAGTATAGCCCCTCACCTGAACTTTACTGGAAAAATAAGAAGAAATTATAGAATTAAATGGAAAATAAAAAATTATATTTGTTTCTAACGGGTCATGTAATAATATATCAAATCCCAGGGCTCATTATGACAAATAGGTACAAATATATTTTTTTAATTTTTTAAAATGAGTATATTAAAATATATTAAAAAGATATTTTAAAAGTATTGCCCATTCTCCCCGTTATTCTCCAAACTCTAACTCATTTTTTTTTTGTTTATAGGAAAAATATGAAAAAAAAAATCCCTAATTCTATTATTTGGCCTCCAAATAGTAGAATTAAACGGAAAATAAATTACTAGAAAACCCCCATAGTAATTTTAGGGACAAATTATGCAATTAAATGGAAAATAAAGATTCAATTTTCAAACGCATCATGTAATATATCAGATAAAAGACTCATTTTCTGAATTACAAATATAACATATTTTTAAATCATTTGTTTAAAAGATATTTAAAATATTACACATCGACTTAATTCCCACTTTAGAAACTACACTATATAAAATTTGAAAAATATATTTTATTTATATTTTTAAATAATTTGAATAACAGATTTAATAATTTATAATTTAAACTTTGACCTATTTTGCCGTTTTTCTTCCAATCTACAGAGCCTCAAAACTCAGACAGTAGATTATAAAAGGCATTTCTGAAAGTTTATTAGTAAAATAAAACTCTAATGTTACTTTTTGGGGGCCAAATTAGAAAATTTAATACATATGTATTGTGATAAAAATCAAGCGAATCCTAAAGCAGCTAAAATAAAAAGTCTATTTTTGGAAAATCAAAGTGTATATTTTTTATAAATTTAAAATGCTTCCTTTAAAAGATATAAGAGTAAGTATAAGAAAATGCGCTCATTCCCTGCTTGTCTGAAACTGGAATATTCGAATCTTGAAGGTGGTACGGAACCCTAAGTATGCGAGTCCAACTCGCACTTGACCAAATTATTTAACACAATACTCAGTAACAATTCAGAGCAATTTCTCTCAAGGTCAGTAACATTTGACTAGTAAACCAGGTTTTCAATTTTAGGTGTAACAAGGAAGAACTAATTTTACTTAGTTTATTATTTATTCATATAGTAGTATACTCCACTATATAGAACACAGTAGAATTGTTATGGAAAGTGGCTTTCGGTTATTTTCTTTTAATTATGAAGTATCAAATCTTGGTTCGATCAAGCGCTTTAATCGACAAAAAGTCCTTTGTTTTTGCTCTACGACCCTTCGAAGTTGAATATTTTTCGGCTTGATTAGTACAGCCCATTATTTGAAATTCTGCAGTTTCATAGTCCTAAACGAATAAATGAAAAGGTTGAATGTGTACAAAGTCTGAATTTCTTAGCTTTAAGTAAGCTACTCTACAAAATTGCTTTACACAATTTACCGCATTATTCCCGTATTCTTGCTATGAAGTGCAAAGTGTACAAAAGCCTGCTATGCAACGCACGAGGTAAAAAAATCGAATGCTGTGCATCGAAAACAAATGAGTTTCAGGGTTTATGCCTACGGACACTATTGATCTAGATAACGGAATTTGAAAAAGATAATCCGAAAGACACTTACTTGCTACGGAGCGCAAAGCGTAAAGAATTTCAAATTTAAGGAGCTGTACGCCTAAAACAAAGTAGGTACACTCAGAGTTTATGCCCACAGAGACTTCTAATCGATCAGGCATATTTAAAATTATCTGATAACAAGATTTAAAAAAATGAGATTGACAGCCACTCTATACGTCTACATCAGCATTCTATGTTAGCAATTATTATATTTGTTATTTGAAGTTTCGTCATTCCTTGAATACAAGATAGAATTGTATTGCAGTTGCGCCACCCTCACAGAATTGAAGTCTGTGCAGTTAATATCGATTGTAAAACTGACGACGAAACATATTGATTAGCATATAAAAGAATGTAAAATTGCAGATGTTTAAAGCTGTTTAAAGTAACTGTTGTTGAGAATTAGATACGCGTATTGATATTTGTAGCATTTGCCATATGTAGTAGATGAATAGTCTGACTATAAGATGAATCCAAATTTTGCGTCATTGTATTTTCATAGTTAATTTTTTTCCAGGACCGAATACCTTTCGGTCAATAACCATTTGGTTTTATCCTAACATTTACAAATCTTAGCTTTTCAGTTATGTGAAGTTAAACTACAACGTTTTGTTGCCCCTGTAAATCGGCACATTTCCACCTTACCTGAAACAAAATTTTCTCAAACATGAAAAGCTCACAGTATCGATTTGGGCATTTTCATCTCAAATACGATATAGTAGGACCTTGATACTAAATTATTTCTCAATGAACCTTTCAAATTACTCTTTATTTGGGTATAATAACTTTTGTTGAGAAATGGCAATACTTTCATAATGCCTGCTTAAGATTATATGACATTTTAATTTGCATTAGTTGACATTTCTATGGCGTTTAAGCTTATATTTTTCGTATATTTACATGAAAAATGCGAATATTTACGGAAACTAAATGACTGATCCTAAAACATACTACAAGAACATAATATTTCATTCAAGAAACCATATTTTTTAGTTTCCAATTCTAAAGCATTTAACGATTGGATTGCCTCAATGCACCGAATTCTATCATTATTTATGTAATTTGATATAGAAATATTGATTAGAATAATTTTTCCTCGCTGTATTTATTCTGGGTTCTATATCTACTTTATTTATAATTACAGAGTTTTTCCACTATGACATTTGATTGAAGTTAATGAATGATATTATTGAAAATAAATAGAACTTCTTTTTATTCTTACAACCAACAGCACACTAATTGATTACTTTTTTACAGATGAAGTAACTGACACCCACAACTAAAGCCAAAATGAGTTTCCAAATGAAGTTAGTTTCAGTGTTTAGTGTTTTGTGTCTAGTGCGGTATTCCGAATCAGCCAGATGGGCGCATTCAGCCTACCTCAGTCCAGATTATCGTTTATTGTGGTCTCTTGGACCCGGTTCGCAAGATATTACCTTCGAGTTGCAGGTTAGAACGCTAGGGTATGTGGGATTTGGGTTCTCAAAAGATGGCAGAATGGCTGGTGCAGATATGGTTATCGGATGGGTTGATCATGGACAAGTATATTTTCAGGTAAGTGCAGCATCATTTGTGATTTCTAGGTATTCATGCATTTTGTAATTGCACCATAAAAAATATGCTATATATATAGAGTGCGACTAGCCTTTTAGTTATTTTCACAGTAGTGTTCACAATTCGGCAGACTAAATATTAGACATAATAGGAAAATCTTAAACAGTCCCTATTTTCTATTTCGATGGAACACCATCATTATCTCGAATTGTGAGGAATTTTGTGCTTCCTATATAACCGAGACCGGGGAATTCAAGTGAAGTGTTCACAATACATACATATTTAACAAAACTAAACTTTGAGTTGTTTAGTTTTGAGATTTCTCCAAAAAAATTGTTGCTTTGCCTACTTTGCAATATTTTATTTGTCTCAATTTTTATCCAAGTGGCAACATTAATTTATATTAGTGGCATGTTATTTGGATATACTTATTGTTCAGAACACTCTGTCTTTTTTTGGTTTAAAAGCGACAGCCTTTATATTCACAGACGTCTATTCTCAATTGCTTGGAAAAAACTGTGCCTTAAGCGCAATCGCAGTAAGAAGAAAAAGAGACTCGCTCTTTGCCTCTCGTCCAGTACGGACCTCAGTAGAAACTCTCAAGGAAAAAACGTTTCCCTATGTGCTCGCTAGTGCAACGCCAAAGTGCGTGTGCAGCTATTACTCACTTATTGTAAACCCCCTCGTGAGTGCGCATTGCCCAACAATATAAACTCTAGTTGTGCTTAAAAACCCAGGGTTAAGACCGGCTACCCGCGCCGAATGCAGACAAATACATGGATGGCAGATTTCCCAAGGATTTTACTAGATCTAACTCGTAGACAAGGTAAGAGTTTTCTGATGAAGGGCAATTGAGTTTTTTATCAAAATAGAACCACACAGAACTACAATCCACTTAATCCAATTCACTACAGATATTGATTGACAATTTTTCTCATTTATTAGTAGTATCAACAGGATATGTCTTAGTAAGATTATTTTCGAATTGTTGTAGTCTGTTGTTGGTGAAGGAAAAATATTTAGAAATTTACCAGGAACAAATTTGCCGTAGGATAATCAATTATTTAATTTAATATGTTAACAAATTCAAAGGAAAATGAATTATTTGTCAATGGTAAAACTATTACAGCTAGTTGATATTGTTGTTAGATACCAAATTCCTTTGTGCTATATTATTCAAATATTTAGTACCATGAAATATTTTTCATAATATTATAATAAGCTATTATATAGTTTTAATTTTGTTAAAATATTACTATAATAGGACCGAAATTGTACATACATACACATCGTGAAGTTAACATTCCCTAATTAGTGTTTCATCTCTAGAGGGCCAGTAGAAACTAGTTCCTAAACGAGCTTTCTGAATCGTTTGCATCATCTCGTTATGTGGTGTAAACCCCTTGTTACAAGTGCGTGGGTTGTGACTACATAACAGAACTTAGAAATAACAGGGTTTCTACTTAAATTTTTGTCAAATATAACTTTAATATAATAGTTAATATTTTTATCATAATTTGTGTACACCAGTAATTAATAGTTTCAGCAGTGAATTCTATTTAATGTTTGTATCATATTGTCATTTTAGTTAACAGAGCCAGATATTTTGAAATATTTCGGCCACTATTTCTGCTGCCAAAATTTGAATTTCTAAAGCAATCGGCAACAACTGATTTTGTAAGCGTATAATGTTATCTCATTATTTTTGCTATTTTAACAGAAATACTTTATAGTGGAAAATACATTTATATGTTAGACAACTTCATAGTAATACAAATAAATTTCGTTCTTAAGAATACTGTGTCAAATTTCTAGTATTATACAAAATAATATAGATTTCCTGGTATAATACAATTGTTATATTTATAAAGAAGAAAACATAACTAACGTAGTTACTCAGTATACCTTTGGTATCAAATTTACCCCCGGAAACACTGACTATGATTGTGAGTTTATATTTCCAAATAATTTCGCGAATGGATCTCTTCAAATGTTCCCACATGTCCAACATCAAAGTAACAAATTTATTTTCATAAATGAGAATAAATGTCGATCCAACATTTATACATAATTATGAAAACTGGAATCTGTAAGGAGTTTTTAAACTATCTCATCTAAAGATTCGATTCTGGAAGGATTTATGTGAGAGTCAATCATTATGATCAAACGAAATTAGTTTATTCGTTTTCTATTCGTAATGAATAATGTGACACATATATTTTTTGTAGACATACCCATAGTAGATGTGTCTACAAATGTCGATTCAATATTAAAAACATTTTTAATGTATTTCTGGATTATCTAATCCAAACTCCAGTACTGGTTTAATTAGTACCCCCTAAGTTAGCTTTTTATTTTCTAATAATAGCTTGAAGTCATTTCTTTTATGTATTTATTTAATGCCTATTTGAATTTTAATTATGTAGGTGGTTCGTTGAAGTTGCGATAAAATTAATTTATCTAAATGTAATTGTGGACTGTTCCCTTCTCACGGACACAGTTATGCTTAGTTACTTTTCCATTTCTTAAGAAGGTAATAACTTACGAAGAGCGATGTCATCTATCCAAGGATGCATATCAAATTTTATAGTAATGTTGATTCTTACAGCGAAAATTAATCTTACATGTCTATTGCTTTTTACTTGATTTTAAAGAATAGAAATATTTGTTATCGTGTAACTTCTGAACAACTTCATCAATTCCGAGTTAAGATACCAATTCGTATTCTCGACAATTTTTAATATAAACAGTTACATGGCAAACTCATACCCTTTTCTAGCAAATCATTCAATATTCCATTATTGTTCCCGTAACATCCCATTTTGTTTGCAATTATGCTGAGGCACCGACCCGACATAATTATCTCGGAAAATCGATAGAGGAACATCTAATATAAATAGCAAATGCCATTCCACTTGTCAAAGTATCGTATTTGCGAATTTGTCTCGTGGATTCGACATACTCTCATTGAAAACGTTATTTTGATGCTCAGCTATTTACCCCATTGACGTAGATGGTTATTGAATCGAATCCCGGTGTATTGGAATATCGACTAACCCGAAACCACAGTCACGAACAAAAAGTCGCAAATTTCGACGTTTGCTAGTCCAGTCCATTGATTTAATAGTTAATACATTGTTAAACGAGATATTAGCAAGATTAAATAATTTGAACATGTGTGGAATTGCCCAATTCACAGAATACAATTCAGTTGGACTAAGAAGTAAATAAATGTAAATTAAATTTTGTAAAGTGTGACTAGGGATCGTAAACCTCGGATTCTAAATCCTCTTCCATCGACTTCAATCTCTTGTAAGTACTGTCTTTTAAACTGTGCACTTTAAAATTATAAAAAATATATGTGTTATTGCATCACACTTAAAACTTTTGTATCAACCGACAAACTTGTTCCCCACAATTAAGCTGAATTTCAGAATTCTACTACTTTCTATTACACTCTAGGTTTTAAATCTTGTTTCGTCTCGTCTCTTAGATTCGAAGAAATATACTCTGATCCATTTATCCAACGTATGTAGGGAACTTTACAAATTAAACAAAACGGAAAAAGGCGTCACCAGATCGAGTGGTCTATAAAACACTACCGTTTCTGCAAGAATCAATAAGTAAGATAAAATTAGTGTTTTGTAACACAACAATTTTATACGAACATTAAATAATAAAATTCTGCATAAAATTTACATTTACTTTTCTTATCTTTGCAAATAAAATTATGTTCAGTAGGTGCATTAATTTCTCTTTCCTTGTCTTTTATAATGTTCATTGTTAACTGTTGGTGTTAGGCTCAAATATATTTTATGTCGTTTTTGCAACTGGAATGGAATTTAAACATATTTTATTAATCCAGTGGTTGTTTATTTGAGAAATCATTAATTATTTCAGCAGTTGTACAACAAATTAGAAATAGTTCGACCTTAAATGTTACACACTATGGAAATAATTACATTCCATATTACTTTAAATTGCAAAAGAGCCGTTTCAAATTATAGAAATAGTTCGTTTTTCAATAATTATCTTTCAATGTAATACATAGACCAATTTGTTGTCATTGCATCTTAGTTGGGAATCTTCTTCCCGTGCATAAGTGGACTCCTGTCAATAGCTGTCTTTGGAATATTTTTCTTCTTTATGTCAACAAATTTTTAGTGTCCTGATAAATAATAAGCTGTTATTACCGTTGACATGATGGCTAGTGGATAAACGCAAATCAGTTTTCGTTTCTTTCTATCTATATACTCCAAGACCCAAAAAGCGAAAAAACACAGAAAACTTCATTTATACGAAAAACCAGAAAGAAAACTCCCGGTTCGTTCCCAATCGAATGATCTCAAAAGGATGCAGTTGTCGGAAAATAAACTGAAACGAAATTTTCACATCACGAATCCAGTAAATTCCGGAAGGAAATGATGCGGACAATCTTCATACGAATGTTTACGTCGAACGTCGGAAAGTAACTCGATGCAAATGACTATACAATGACGTTAATCTGAATAAAGAGCATGCAAAAACGTCGGCATGTGATACATCTCGATTTGGCAAGTCCGACGAATAGAACGAGTGATCTGGGTCACTTTCCGACAGAGCGATCGATCTGCAGAACCCGTTAAGGCGAGTCGATTTATATTCGCACACGAAAGAAAGACGGAAAATGTTATTTGATAAGATGGAAGAGAGAGAAAGGGCAAAAACTGCAAACTGAGGTCTTCCCTGACGATGTGAATATCGCGAATTTCTTTTGTCTCGCGTGTAGCGGAACGCTTGTGCTGCTTTTGTGGCTACATGTTGTCTTCGTGAGGACGAGATTTCCAGATTCCTCGTTTTTTTTTACGGTACGCTGTATGATTCATGACAGTTTCAACAGCAGTAAATGCATAAAGATAAGAGGTATGAGCGGAGTTTTAACTTTCATAATATTTTAAAGAATGTATTTATCAGCTATCTAAAGTAGACTTTTAAAACGATATTTTTTGCGGCATTATATTTCTTTTTCTTTGGTCTTCTAGGAGAGCGAATTGCGACACTTCCACATCTTAGAAACTGATAAAATATTTCGTACAAAATGTCGGAAATGCCTTTTAATGGTAGGAATATTTTAAGTACCTACAGAACAATTGTCTTTGTTTTTGATTATGGACCGAAATTGTGGAACGCTATGATTAAAGAAATGGTCATATTTCCATAGTCTTTTAATAAACAAACATTGAGAAGAGAATAATTTCCAAAATTCTGCTTTAGGCTGGCAGTTACCAAGTTGCAGACAGCGAATTTTCTCCTAGCTGCTGACACCGAATCTCTTCCTAGCTGCCCGGAACTGTTTTGCACTTACCCTAAACTTGTAATCATATCATTTGGAAATATTTTAATTTCGGGGCAACATCTGGTTACAAACTTGCTGCGTTTAGGGACGTTGTGATATTACTAAAGTAACGATACTGGTGTCGCAAGTGGTATCGAAACTAAGGGATCGATACCAGTATCGAATGAAAGCGTCGATACCAATTTAGCGGGTAGAGAACCCTAAAGTCCGGGAAAATATCAATTTAGTGTTAATGGTGGCAATAAGAGCATTTTAATCTCGAAGAAGTAACGATATTTGTATCGAAATGGAAATACCCATAGAACCCATATGGATACCAAAAACACCCAAAATCGAAACCAAAGTATCGATATTTGTATCAATTAGTTTGATACACCCTACCTAACATTGACAACGGGGTCTTACCTAGACCCCGAAACTTTTGGAAATATACAATAATTTCGTGATGTGGTGTTATTTCCCAAAAAGTGCTTAAACATTAACACCCTACCTAAAACTTACCTCCGCCTGCCTCGATTGTCAGGGGTAGACATTCACATATTCACATCGCCCAAGATACATGTCAGGAGATCAAATCGAAAACTTAATCTGGGAGCCTCGACCACTATGACAATTATTGCTTTTTTATCAACTGTTCTAACCGATCGAGTGAATTGAGATTATTATTAAGCAGGACTGGTAAATAATTACTTACAACCTCTCCACATGAAAGACGTAAACTCCATTTAGTGCTGTACAAGTTTCGCTTGCATAATGCAAGCCTCTTCAGCATCGTATACAAAAATTTCTTATGACTACAGAGAAAATTAAAACTCAAACACCTGAAATAAAATATTGTAGTCAAATAGATTTACTTAAATTAAAATAAAGTCAAAAATTAAAAGGAAATGAATCTTGTCCACGCCACCTGAACGTGTTTCTGCACACTACCCACTCTGAACTCCCACGTTTTGTACCTTAACCCTCATAAAGGATGAAGGGCCCATTATGTTTATTATTAATTTTAATTTCTGACTATTTTAATGTAGGTAAGTCTATTTAACTACTAGGTTTTTTTTATTTTTTTTTTAATTTTAATTTTCTTGTAGTCAAAAGAAATTTTTGTGTACGGAGCTGAGGTCAGTCCTGATATTTGTTAACTCCACTGTAAGCAACATGGACTACTATGACAAATTTATTATTAAGTCTTCTAACTGAAGAAGTTGGAAACATGAGTGGACAAAAAAAGTAGCTAGTGAGTAAAGTTAACTTAAACTGGCAGAGAAATGTGGTTGATCTTCAATCTAATGATATGTCCTAGAGTACTTCTATGAAATCAATGATATTACTGAATTTTACCACAGTTTGCCATCAAATTTAGACGAATTGTAGAAATTCAATCTAGCACTAGGTACCAAGAATTTTTGGCTAGACTTAAGTGAAAATATTTTTCACCCCAAAAAAATATAAATTCTATTCTGGACTCACACTCCCTAAATGATTATGACATTTCAACATTTTGTATCAGTTATTTTGGATGTTCATGTGGGTTTTCACTCCTCACAATGGTTTCTGAAAAGACACAGATAAGTAAACTAATTGAAAAGCAAAGTGTAGTATCTAAGCGCAGTTTGTGGAAACTGCCCGGAACACTAGTTGCCTTCTTATAGAAAAACTCTCTCGCAGGATTAACTGTGAGAAAGTAGGTTTACGGATTTGTCAACTAGTTTTCCTGTATAATATGTTGGGATGTATTTTGTGTAATACTTATCTGATGTGACGTTTCGAATTACGCAATTAATTGATGAACATCTATTTGCCTCCTAAATCTTTTAGAAACTACTTAATTTATATCAGTATTAACACTCTAAATGCATTGTTTAGAGCTCTTATTAGTTCACAAATGATACTAATCCCGTATATCGAAAACCAGAGTTCTCTAGCCTTGGGTTTTGTAATATGTGTACAATTAATGACGAACAGATCACGTTTCGTAAGCAATACTTTTGCACTATTTGCAAGTTTCGTAAATATTCCTATTTGCAGCTGGGTCCGTTATAAAAACATATTAAGAAATTGTTTGTTCGACAAATAACGTAACCGTTACATTATCATATCCATATATGCCATTGTCCGGATTAACTTGTACACTTCATTCTTCAATTTCGTCCCTGGCACCACTCAAATTCTTATCTACGACGGATTATCAACTTTAATATGCAAAACATATAGCACTGAATGCATTAAATAACCATTTAGAAAGACTTAATTTGATAATTTATCTTCATGAATAAATAAAGCTTCTTCTATTCATTGTAGCATAAAGAATTTTATTATCTTCATCACTTTATGGTGCGTTCGTCTATTGTTAAGGTTCTCATGAGTTCTTAATCCCATTTGCTATTTTCATTGGTTATTCCGAAATGTAGGTGGAGTCAAGCATTAGTTTTTTTCTATTTTTAAGACCGGTGTGTCGAGTTTTTTCACGCCTCACATAATTGGGAGTTGATTAAAATTTGTTTTCGCTAGAAGAATTTGGAAAGAATAACACGGTATAAATAATTGCATAACATTAACAATTTATTTTATACAAACTATTTCTGTGAGTATAAACAACAGATTTCGTTAAGTCATGATTTTTTATTAATAAAAGATTGACTAGTTGTTATGCAGGTTCCTTACTTTTACGTTTTGGTAATTGTTTATTTCTGCTGAAGTGGAATTAATAAGTTCGTTTCATATTTGTAAGTAAACGGTGCTATTTTAATTTTTGCCGCTAAATGAATTTTCTTGAAATGGTAATAACACCTTACATATACACATAAACATCAACTAGGATTACTGCATTACATAAGGCTTTCTTATAGCTGGATTTAAGTTTACAACTAAATTAAATTGCCCAAATCTTATTAATACATTTTTACACTGTTATGGGATTTTTAATGGCCAACTAATGATCTGCATCTGAACATTCTGAAATCAATTGTCCAACAACTTCACGTTTATTAAAATAGGTTTTCCACTGGTGAAAACAAATATCCAAACGGTGACGTCAATCTGTTAAACTCAACTTTCAAAGAATGTCATAATATTTTTTTAATCAGTTTTCTGTTAATTTAAGTAGTACTTATATCCAGTTTTCTATAAATAAAATCATTGTTTTCTAAAACTTTTTGTTCACGTTTTTTTTTTTGGGAAATAACATCACATCGAGAAAAAAATGTATGTATGTATATATAAATTCCAACGTGGCAGTCTTATTTCTGAAGCCATCGTCAATGGCAGTAAAATATGAACAAAATATAAAATTGAAACCGAAGGTTATCGTTCTGACAATATTACATTTACCAAAGATATATATTCATACGTAATCACTTCATCTACAGAATTCTTTGATAACATTTGTGGTCAATGCATCATCTTACAACACGCTCCCCAATATGAGCACCACATATAAATTCTGAAAACAATTTTTCAAGTTCTTTCAACTTGAATACAGCTTGACTAATATAAGTGACTTTTGGAGTTTTTTGTGCTGCCTTATAAAGGTACATATAAACTACAAATTTCCTTACTTATCTCATGTAAAATTGTCCAAAACGATGGCTTTTGATTTCAAATTTATAATTAATTCAGATTTGAAAAGTTTGAATTTTTTATGTATACCTACAGACTTTTTTCAGTGTATTCTCAAAACTCAGAATGCAACCAAGAGTTCAATATAAAACACAGATTGTTCTCAACAGGTATAGTTAGTACTGGTGGTAAGCACCGTCAGAACATATTTTTCTATATATTCCAAACTACTTTTTGTATTTGTATTTGCTCTTTCTGTGCAATCTTGAAGCACATAGATAAATATAATTACTTTTCATTTTATCGTAATGTATCTTTTAGATTGCTCCGTTGTTTTTGGTGCTATGATTTGACCATTCCAAATACCAACTGAAATTCTGCCATTTCGGTGCAATCTTACAATTCATATTACGTAATATTTTGCAAAACATTTTATAAAATAACGACGCTTTGTTGGATCAAGTGTTTTACAATTAGGATACACATAAGAAGATCCATAAATACAGCAAACTAAAAATATAAAACCCATTATAGAGTATACAATAGGAAAAAATAACAACAAAACAATGGCCAAAGATTGGTCAAACTAACGGGTATAAATGAATTTATTAAATCCTCCACGTTTCGACTCCTGCTTTGGAGCCATTATCAAGATAATGGCTCCAAAGCAGTAGTCAAAACGTCGAGTATTTAATAAATTCAGACGCGGTTCTCACCCGGAACCTAGCTTAGTTCATATATATATATATATATATATATATATATATATATATTCTTACATTATTAGAAAAATAACTTGAATTAGCCAGCGAAGCTCGGTCGCCCAGAGAGTACAATACAAATGATGAAATAAAATCGCATGCATGTAGTTAGACCATTTATTAAATAATAGATGACTGGAAAAGTGGACATTTATATTTTATTTTTGCTGCAAACCTAACAAAAACACTAATGATTAAATTCATTTAAACGTACAAATAGCTGCAATCATTCATTTAGTAATTATTCGACAATTCGAAATAATTGATAGTGTCAATCCCTGCTTCAAACAGAATCCTATGTACAATTTCCCCAACGGAACGCCGATCGATTTTATTCACCTTTATAGTCGCACATAAATATTTGAGCCGACATGTGTGAAGGGGTCTTTTTATATCTCAGCATTGTAATTCACGTTATCCTTAGACAGCTCAGACCGGCGGCTAGCGTTGCCTAATAGGTAAAGGCGTACATACCTTTTGAATCCCATTCAATTCATATTACTTCGGTACCCCCAATAACGATTCAACTGGACAGATGCTGCAGAATTACGCATTTATATCATTGCCTTGCGGTCATTTATTACCGGAGATATACACGCGGATAGTTTAAACAAAGCAGCGTTCGCATCGGTATGGAATTATTAGCATACACTTTTAGATGACAGTCAGATGATATATATCGAAGTAGAACTTGTTATGTTAATATTGCCGGCCAGTTATGACCGCTGCTGCGTACTGGGAGGCACAGAGTTTATGGTTATTTATGCTACGTTCGGACGGAAATTATCTTCCAACATCTCTTGAAGAAGGAAAACCGCTACCCGCTGCTAAATGCCGTCGGTCTATGGAACGTCAACAGACATGAAAATACACCTATTATGACGATATCAGTGGGTATTAAAAATCGAATGAAATATAAAGAAAAGAGCGGGGTTCGTATTCTATACGGACGAGTTGGAGATATATTTTTTGTTGTGATGTTTATCTGAATGTACGTCGGGAGGAGGTCGATTTCTTTGAAGAAAAATGATAAAAAAACCTTTTGTAAATGCTGATACTTAGATCTTCTTTATGGGAATCTGTAAATTCAGGCTTTTTTCCTTTATTCAAAGTGGAATCTCTATACATATAATAAAGTTGTAATACTCCGGTGCCTGTACGTTATAGATATTAAAGAAAAACTGATATGGAGGTCAATATTAGAATAACAGAATAAAAAAACAGTTTTTAGAATTTTTGTATATTTGTACAAGCATCAAACAAACAGAATTACATGGAATTGGATGCAGGTTTCACCTACGTGTTGATAAATGTCCAACTTGACGTTACTAATGAACATATTTTTAGTAAACTATCTCTGAACTTACATGGACAGAAAAGTTAGTTCTTCTGTATAGTTGTTAATCAAAAAAATCATAGTTGGCGCTGTTTATCAATTTACATGTGATATGCGGACGAACCCGCCAGTAACGGCTAGTATATAGTCATTATTTGATTGATATTTGGTATGCTACATTATTCAGACCAGGATGCACAACACAGTTGGTCGTACGAGTTTAGGTGAACCAACATTGGATCCGCAGTTCTGCTTATTCCATCCGATATTGCGTGGCAATGGTAAAAAACAAACACATTGATCGTAGTGCAGGTACCTACACTTACCTACACTGCAGCCGGACTCCAAATCCGATAAAACACACAAAATTTTGGACCCGACAATCGGCTGCTAGCGGTTCGGCCGAATTACAGGTCCTCCTTTCATTTGATATATATTACATTATGGGTTTGAACTTTTTTTTTTCATTTAAATATTTTTCTAATTTGCTTCTAATAGCTCGAAGTTTCCTTGGACTTCCATGGTCTTGAAGTGGTTGATCTCACAACCTTTCAATAGGAAATTCAGATTATTAGAGTATTTATACCCTTAACACGTCATGCGTCGTCGGTCATGCTCATTGGGTCTTATCCGGTCCAATCAGCGTCGTCGCACCTGGCGGTTGGTTGTCGGTGATGCGTAGCGGAAGAGCTCGCCAAATATATTTATTTGGACGCTGGGCTCCCTAATTATATTTTCCTTCGAGATTATGTATGCTGTCTATAAATTTTCTTTGTACCAGTGCTCTTCCTTGGGAATTGCTCTGGCCTGGTTCCAGTTGATATTATGCTGTTCGGTCCATGCGTGATTAGCTAGCCCAGATTTCGTTACCTCCGCTCTTTGAGTAGCTGTGCGGTGTTCCTTAACCCTGGTCTCCAGCGATCACTTTGTCTCTCCAATGTAAAGATTGCCACATTCATTGTGTTGTTGCTTTTGCAGATCATTCTGATTCCATAGCTGTGTGCAATTCTTCTAAGTTTCTCCGACAAGCCTTTAGTATACGGTAATAGTATACTACCGTTGTGTCCTCTTCCTGCCTAGGTGGTTTGTCCAGCTCTTCAAATGCCTTGGTAATGATCATTTCCGGATATCCATTCGCCAAATGGTCTTCTCTAAGTTTCACTTGTTCTTCTTTGAGGGCTTCTGGTGTGCTGCAGATATTTTTGGCTCTATGGATTAGTGTATTGATGATGCCAGTTTTCGTTGCTAATGGTTGGTTGGAATTGTAGTGAAGGTACAATCCTGTAGGCGTAGCCTTCCTTGTAGACTATTGTTTGGATTCCGGTCCTAGTCCTTTGACACTTTACATCAAGGAAAGGTAGGCACCCACTCTCTTTCATCTCCATGGTGAATCTAACGGATGGTTGGGATTGATTTAGGTGCTCCAGGAATGCCTGTAGTTATGTCTCTCCGTGTTGCCAAATAATGAAGGTGTCATCGACATATTTCAACCCTAGCTTAGGCTGCTTCTCGTACCTCCTCAGTGCATGTTTTTCGAACCAATCCATGTAAATGTTGGCGATTGGTTTGTTCTTGCATGAACAACCAGTCCTTCTCCTGAAAGTAGCAGTCCTTGAGGCCACATTCAAGTAAGTCCATGATTGAGTCTATTGGCAGCTCCGTCCTCTTCATCAGGGTTTCGTCTTCAATAAGTTTCTTTCTCACTATGTTGAGAGATTCGTCCAGTGATACGGTCTTGAAAAGGTTTTCAGCGTCGAAACTTACTGGGCGATGTTCTGGCGTTGACAAAATGCTTTGAGTCCTTGACGTGCGATGGTGTTTTGCCCTCCAAAGGTTGGCTGATTGGTAGAAGGAATTTCGATAGTGCTGCTGTTGGTCAGTTGCTTGAACTTGTAATCGGTCTAAGAGGTACTCCAGCCTTGTATATCTTGGGTAGTCCGTAAAGATGTGGTGGTTTGCTGTGATGTGGCGTCAACTTTCTCCTTACCTCGGGTAAAATGTATTCAGCAGGATCTCTGAGTGTGTTGTAAGTTTTCCGTTCTATTTTGAAATTTGCAGTGGCTTGTATTTTCCCTTCGACAGTACTTCGTCGATTTTCTTGTTGTATTCTGTTCTGTCCATCAGGATGGTGGCATTTTCTTTGTCAGCTGGTAGAATGATGATAGGTTTCTCGTCCTTAAGTGTTTTTATGATCCTCTTTTCGGATTCCTTCATGTTTTGTTTGATGTGTTGTGTTTTCTCAATTGCGGTTCTGACTTCCCATCGGAATTCCTTTAGTTGCGGTGTCTCTTTGCTCCCTATTGCTGACTCCACGGAGCTGATGATATATAGTACTGGCTTCTTTATGCTTCTAATAATCAACATGTAAGGGGATTATTTCGAATTTTGTAGATTTCCATTTAAAACTTTTAACCAATTTATTTTAGAATTAAGAAAACACATATTTGTTATTGTTAAGACCAGCCCATTGATTTGATATATGATGCGCTAAACAAATATTTAATATTCCTATTTGCCCCTCAAAATTGGCATTAGGATGTTCTCTTTATTTTCCCTTTAAACTTTGACAGATCTCTATTTTTTCAAAATTCTTGGCTGAGTGGTTTGGAGGATAAGAAAGGAAAAATGATAAATTTCGGGGAATCTCCTCATATAAGTACTCCCCAAATTCATTAATACCTTGTGCGGTTGCGATTGGGTCACCGAACGCTATAGCCGTACCAAATTTTTAATTGTTTGTCTAGTAGAGTAGGAGAATCTGTGCTATGGTAGACAAACAGACATAATAGTTATGTATACCAAGAATACACGTAAACAGTGGAGTAAACAGATGAGCAAACGAGTGGTATGATTTAGCATTAGTTACTGAATGGGTCAGAGAATAATAAAGTAAAGCATAACAATTATAGTATTTCCCTGGAAAGTATACAAATTTCATACCCGAGATAGTGAGTTCAATATTAAAGGGAAAAGTATATGTATAAAATTTTCCCGGGTGTCAAGTAATGATTTAACACAAAGTTCTCGATAGTAAATCGTTAACATTTCATATACGGAAACATTGAAGTCTCCTCACGAACTTTTGGTGTATCTATCAAATTTTTCAGGCAATTGGGAAAATCAAATTTAGTAAGGTCAAAATATTCTATGGTAGTACCTATGTCAGTTGGTTTTCAGGGAAAAGTTCTAGAGCCTCTAACTAAATACTAATAATAAATCCACAAGTGATGAGGCTATCAAACATTAGGATACGGATTGTGACCTAAAGACCTTCATAAAAGATAATTTATAAACGAGTACTAACCTTATAGAAATTGCCTGTAGCTGAAATGAAATAGGTGGGTCCACTTGCGACGCATAAAAGACTGGCTTAAAAAAATTAATTTGAAAATGAAAACTATATCCATAATTGAATTGAGGATTTAGAAATGCTTTATTATTTTATTTTGTATTGAAAATTCTCCATTGAAAATTCCGAATAAATATGACAATTTAAATCCACGGGAAGCAATGCTCAAACCGTTTATAACTGAAAGTTAATTGTCTCTGGGTACTGGGACTGCGTTACTGGCAAGATTTATGGGGTTGTACCAAATCGCTTGTAAATGTCTACGGCCTCTAATTATTGTAGTGTTTTACGAAGAGCCGAAAAGTCCCACTGAGTTCCGTTCCCAATCGATAATTCATCACAAACCGAGAGAACCGTATTGAAATTTCCAATAAATAAAAACGGTTATGTAACAACAACAATACCAAAGGTAAGAGTGGAGGGGGTGGCAATATAGCCAGCGGGAACGATGAAGTATAATTTTCCCTGGCTCGGACGTTGAACGTGATGATATATCTGCGTCCCCGGTTTCGTATCATGGCCAACGGAGTATTTTATAGCGGCTGTATGTTAATGTGAAACATTTAGATCGGAATCTTGCCGCCTGGCTACTTTGTGTTAAAAAGAGAAGACGGCTGTGGACCGAGATACGTGTAAACAAATTCTTACGATTCATACGAAATGACCATTATGCCGGACGAGAAAGAACGCGGACCACGAAAACCCTTACATTTTTCTCTCGCATACCGGACGTTTTTATAATGTATATAAAATGATGGGAGACACGGAAAAAAGTTTTCGGAAAAGTCGAGCTTCGAATTCCGGGTAACAGTTTCGATATAATTAGCTCGTTTAGGAGGATCAGCCGGTATTAATCGTTATAAATGTGGAGCGGTTAGGAATTCAAGTGGTTAATTTAAAGGATAATTCAACGTATAAATGAAGCGAATTAATTACAACGGAGGCAACATCAGGTGTTCTTCTCGGATACCTACTACCATTCTTCTTCTTTAAAAGCCGCTTACATACATTGGTATGTATAGCGGAATCACAAGGATTACGGTAATTTTGTTCGACGATTTTTTAATTACCAAGATTTTGGTTTTATTCTCTGATTCATGTTTAGTCATTCTGGAGATCCTAAATTACGAGTATATATGCTAATACGGACAATAACAAACTGCCACCATACTGGAGGATCCTAATTAGAAAGGACTTTCTTCCATCTGTTTAATGAATGAAAAGTATTTTATATCAATTTTAATATGTTAAAAATATATAAAGGTTTTGACTCGAACACTATCCCACCATAATGGATATTCCTGCAACACAAATTTGTAAGAACAATTTCGTCAATTCCATCTGGCTTAATGCAACAGACTCTAAATGTATAAAACCCCAGCTTAGAAACGGCGATTAGTATTTAGATGATTATTAAAAAAAAACGGGAATTATTGGGCACCAAGCGCCTTTGAAAGTACAATTTATTGTCTACATGACGAAAAATAATGATGAATCAACTGAATTCGAGGATCAAAATTTTTCTTCCGAAGTATCAGATAATATACTTTTTAATCAATATAATTTTAGTATTTATGTTGTACGGTTCTGCAAAATCAATAGTTTATGTTTTTCGTTATTTTTTAATTTTAATTTTTTGACTGTTCACTTTCTTTACTTGTATTTACTTTCCTGGAAGATCAAATAAATTTCAAGATATATCGTTATCATATTTTTATTCAGAAGAAAATTTATATACTGTAATACATACCATATAATATACAATACTACATTATAAATATATAATAAGTATTCTTGTTTTTTTCTATTACATAAACAAATAGCATGCGTACTTTCATCCACTGGTAGCGTCGCGCGCAGCTGCGAAGCTGCGTCCTTTTCGTCATTTAAACCAGATTTTTTGCAGTAAATCCTTTATCATCGTGTTCACAAAGAAATGACCCCCGTTTTGATATAAACAAACAAAAATTGAAAATAACTATTACCAGCATGTCTGTTTATAAAAAAAATACACAACCCATCGTGTTTGTATTCTAAATTTCGAGATTTTACTTCAATATGTTTCTTAATTTTAGCAGGTAACCATTTAATATGAAAAGACTGTACCGCAGTACATACATTTAAATTATTATTAAAGACACATTACTTTAGTTCTATTGATGAAAAAATGATTCAACCAAGTCTAATTGTCTCCTTATTTGCTGGGAGTATATAGAATAGATTGAGGCGCAATTTTAATATGGGCTAATCACGTATCCAGCCCTGTTCAGACAGTACGTTATAAAAAAGCTGATACTCTGTATAAGTTCTTTAACATTGTTTGGAGAATATCTTTTTTTCTCAACGGCAACTAATAGAAGTTTCAAGATTCTCTGTTAAACTTGATAGGTACTCGGTATATTACTACAACATAGACGATTGTCCAACCAATCTAACCTCACACTTCAATGGAAAGCTTTATTTTCAGAGGACGTTATAACCAATATGACACGTTACTCAAGTGTGTAGCACTCCAATTTTAAACACCCATATAGGTAATGAAAGTGGCTGCAAGCAAAGGTTTCCCATCGTGTAGTTCAGTACACTAAGGTTTTGTTCAAATCTCTGGCTCAAAACATCAAGGTCTCATCAGGGTCTTAATTTTTTAAATTAGTGAATGAATAGTGTGAACTTATTCTTTTTTTTTTCGAGTATTTAAAACTCCACTACAAATGTGTCCAAATCCAGTGTCTACGTTTTAATTCAACTACAATTTCTTCGACTGGATACCTTTAAGGCAGAAAATTGGAAAGTAGCGTTTTATTTATTGTTGATTTCATGGCACATAAAAATAAAATGCAAGGCACCGTAAAAGTATATTATGTTAATTATGCTAATTGTCGTAAATTTTTATTTCGTTATGCATGCTGAAACGATCTCATATCAATCAAGGGAACATGAAAATTATCGTGTTATTTCGAGAATATCAAGTCGTTTTTAGCAGGAAACTTTCAATTACTTTTCTTGTCATTTTACGTTGTATTATCGCTGTTTAGACAATAAAGTCAGTCCCGCTGTAGGAGGAAATATTAATTTTGATCAACGCGTTCGTCGTGTGGGTGTGACAGTGAATTAAAATGTGAATTTACTTTATTACGGGCCTCGTCTTTGAAGAGCCACTTAGCTAAAATAACATTCACTAACATTACCGCTAAAAAGAACAAATTAAAAAGTTTTAGTACTTTTTTCAATGCGAAGCAAACGAAGGCATAATTCATAAAACACTCAGTTGTAATTACACGTTGTCATTGGTTTCGACTTGGTATTCGTATTGTTTTAAGCAAATGTAAGAATTGCCTTTTCACCCTCATCCCAGTTATTAACAGTAATGACCGTCTAGAGTCTTCCCGTTAAGAGTGGTACAATAGTGGATAGAAGTGAAAGGTGGTGTTAGTTTTGATGACCTACGGTCATGTCTGGAATAACAAGTTTAGAAATGTGTTTAGAAAAGTGTGAAAATTCAATACCTACTTTAGATAAACTTTTTTTTCATTTAAAGCGCTCTAAAAAGTAAAAGACTCCCCTAACACTATATATATATATATATATATATATATATATATATATATATATATATTTGGAATATCTTTTCAGTTACAAGTTATTGGTAATGATAAAGTATAAAACAGTCTACTTAAAGAAAGCAGCTAAAATTGCTTTATTTACTATTTCAATTATCAATCCACATTTTTATGCCAACTTGTAGCTGGCCAATACGAACACTAGTTCTAGGCCATAGCAATCCCTATATATATATATATATATATATATATATATATATATATATATATATTATATCAGATGGTTTCCGGGAATTCATCCGCATACTTGATAACTGATCCCTGCCGGGATCGATGGTAAAATGACGACGTTTCGGCAGAGTCACATCTGCCCTCTTCAGGTCGGTTCGCATAATTCTCGTAGCCTTCTGCTTTCGCTTCTAGTTACTCGAATATTGATATTTTCTGGAGTGCGCACAGAGTTATATAGTCGCGGCTCGGCGCCTATTGGTTGGCACCGTGAACGGCTGCGTGTGATTTGCCCTGGGCGCTCAGTGGGAGCGCCTCCCGCCTGCTGACAATTCTACGGAGACACAATATCGATACTATTTTCAATATAGACAGAAAAATAAGCACGGTGTTGAGGACTCCCAAGAAGAGGATCCTTTTAGAACAACAGGGAGTGTACGAGATTCCATGTGCAGACTGTCATAAAACCTATGTGGGGCAAACTAACAGAATAATTCAAGCTAGACGTGATGAACACCAGAATGCTATAAGAAAGCAGGAAAAAACAACATCTATTGCGGAACACGCCACCACGACGTCACACCGAATAGACTTTGAGAACACCAGACTACTGGCAAATATAGAACACCCGAAATCAAGACTCGTAAGAGAGGCAATTGAAATAGCGAAGAGGCCTCACAGTCTAAACGACCGCAATGAAATCCAGAACTTATCGAATTGTTGGAAAATTCTATTAAACACCATACCGGCCCGGACCCGTCCAATAACAACTCAACCGGAAATAACAATTCAGCAGGCGGGAGGCGCTCCCACTGAGCGCCCAGGGCCAATCACACGCAGCCGTTCACGGTGCCAACCAATAGGCGCCGAGCCGCGACTATATAACACCGTGCGCACTCCTGAAAATATCAGTATTCGAGTAACTAGAAGCGAAAGCAGAAGACTACGAGAATTATGCGAACCGACCTGAAGAGGGCAGATGTGACTCTGCCGAAACGTCATTTTACCATAGATCCCGGCAGGGATCAGTTATCAACTATGCGGATGAATTCCCGGAAACCATCTAATACATTTAGTGCCCGCGAAAACTTAAAAACAAATATATATATATATATATATATATATATATATATATATATATGTGTGTGTGTTTGTGTGTGTGTTATATAATCTGTTTCTCTTGTCTTCTTTGCTATTCATTACTTTATTGAGATTAAATCAGACATTTTTAGGAAAACTTTTAAAATGTTCAGTTTCTATTCTCATAGAACATCCTCGGAATTTACTGTTTGTTCATGTTCCCAAATTAAACTCTTCTACACACAAATACCGTCTAATAATTATAGTGGTCGCTTGGCTAGCAAAAGGGATTACAATCATAATAGAACCTTTCCAGGATTAGAGGGGAAATTTTAACCCTTGTTAGGTCCCGCTTACCGTCGAATGACTATATTTATTCGCGGCCTTCAACAAAACGACTTGAGTCACCTTATTTAATGGATCGTGTTTTAGATTATGTAAGCAGGTAAATAACAGCAATTTTCTTGTTAAAATGTCTGATTTTAGTGGATAGGTTTTTGTCAGAAATCGGATGGTATCATGAGAAAAAGTGTTGTTTTGCTAGAATTTGTGTTAAAAACCGACCATTAATATATCGTTTCATTTTGTTTTAGAAATAATTGTTCACGGACTGGGGGTTCAGTATTTCCTAAACAGAGTTAATAATAGACTTATAAAATTGATTTCTTTTATCGTGATAGGAATCGATTTACATAACATTTAAGATATTACTTAAATTATACGTTTTAAAACGTTACCCAATAGTTTTTTGTTTTAAATTTGAGAAAATCATTCAAATATTATAGTATCAATTTTATTGCCTAATCAGCATTTTTGTTGCCTTAGCAATGCCTAACTTATGTAAGCTACTAAACGAGGCCCACGACGTTGATTATTCATATATTAATATTCATTTATTATAACTTTGTGACATTATTTTATTGGTCAAGTCATTTAGTCAAGATTTAGCCCTGTAGTTAATTGTTGTTGATTGAAAACGCCTAATTGGCGCAGGCAAGCAGGATAGACTATGGGTCCGTTATAGAAAATGAAATAACAAAAGTTGTGACCTAGATTTTTCATATATCGGCTCCAGAAAAATATCCTGCTGTTCAGAAACTTTAAACGCAATTTTGGGATCAAGAAAGTTTACCGTTCGTTAAATTTGTCTAAAAATTTACAAATGAAGTTACCGAAAGCAACCAATAATTTACCATGTTATTTTAAAAGTATTCACAACAAATACCTAAAATAAGATTAAATAGAAGTAGAAATAATTATTCAAACTTTTGTTTGCTTTATCTATATCGGTGTGTGTTACAGGTTAAATTTAAAATGTAAGAAAGAAGATCCATTATTTAACAGAATACGTGCCAACTTTTAGTTTTCCCTGTTCACGGAAAGTGTCTTCTTCGTGAAACTTACTTTTTTATTAGTCTATGTAGCCTACGATACAATAAGTTTAACATTATTAAGAACGGTTTTCATTGTCAGTAAAAATGAAAAAATGGAATTTTTTCTCTTATATAAGTTTTTAGTTCTTTTATTGCCTATATCCTGTCTTTTAAGTATTATTTAATGCGATATATGTCAGCTATGTATCTTCTTAACAAAAGCTGGTATGATCAATAGATAAAATTTCAGAACTGCCACAATCATTGACATATTAAATAGAGTTTGTTGGTTTGGTTCAGTGAGAGAGCATAAATAATAGGTATTTTTGCTTACGTTCTAGAAACCAACGACCTTTTAAGATTGCTAATAAACGTTTTACAGTTTTGACAAATACCTCAATTATATAAAATTCCAGTACTGCTTATTCAAATTGTTAATAAGCTTTCTTAAAAACATTTGTGAAGCACCTTAGCGTCAGTACTAAGCTACTCAATCTTCCTAGTAATGAGTTATTGCATTAATCCGATTATTTTAGTGTTTGTTAAGAAGCCCACATGTTCGCTTAATTGCCTATAACATTCCTCGACAACACATTGATAAGCTCCCGCTTCTTAGACGCATCCTATCTGAATAAGACATCTAGTTGTGGATTAAGTCATTCCCAAAGTAACATGTCTATTAAGCTCCCAATGGATTGTATGGAAGCTTCGTGTGCAGATCACGAAAGTATTTGTCGTTGTCATCATAAATCTGTTCCAGATCCGTTCTCACTCAATGAAATTATTTCGAATCGGTCTCCGTGATATTCTAATGAGTCCCCTTCTCGCAATGTAGGCGTAAATATGCCGATGAACAATTGCATAATGATCTTCAGAGTGAAAACTTAAAGTCGATTTCAATTTACATACCATTAAATTTGAACAACATCGTTGATGTATTGTGTGAGAAATAACATTTCACTTGGGAATTGTATCCTTGACTGAATTTGTGACAGATGAGGTGGTCTGTTGCAGAGAGATTACGACTATACTGGGAAGTAATTAATCCGGCTTGTGGTTGTTAGATACTTGAAGGACGATGCAAATTGCTGAACAACTCCACGCCGTACAAATCCATTATTAATACAACGAATGCAGTTACTTGGAGTTTTGGTTCTTACAAGTAACGTGTTTAAGAAGCTATGTATATATAACTTTACGTGGATGCAAACTTATCCTTGGATACATTTTTTTGTATGATTACGTTTTCGTTTCAGATTAATGTTCTTCTTTAGTATCAATACATTTTGATTTGGATTAAGCCAAAATTTGATAGAAAATTATTATAGACCAGAAAGTCTCAGTATTCGTTGAAATGCTCCACTTTGATTGAAGTAATGATGTTACTAATATGTCAAAGTTTTGCATTGATTTAGGTAAATAACGATTCAAATTGGTTGTAGTGGTAGTAAGTTCTTTAGACATTGGAATTTTTTAATTTGTTTATTAGGTCACAAAGGTTTTTATTTAAATAAAAACAATTTCTTAATTATTTTAAATATAAATATAAATTATTAAAGGTTATTAGAAATCGAACAGTTGCGTTAAGCATAGATTTGGTTATGAACTGCACAATTAGTGGACTGAATAAATGCAACAAAGTTTGCACCACTTTCTTTAATTAAAGTAAAAATGGATTTAGATTGAGAAAATGCCCTCAAAAAACTACACTATGACACAATTTTGAAAGCACCGATATTCGACTCGCATTTCACGAGTCAGATAAAGCGAATATTGTAGATATGGAATACTGTTAGGGATAATCCATTAAAGTGTGCTAGACTGCTAAGGTTTAATCAGGTATTTAAACAATTATTTAGATTTTTATATTTTCTAAAATAATTATTAACATAAAGCAATATTAATATTTTATTAAATATACACAAGAAGCGTCTTTTATGTTCCGACCCCAAAGTTTTTATTGATTGGTTTTAAAGAAAACAACTGTTGCACAATAGTCACACATTCCTTTAACTTAATAAAATCAATAGCTCGCGGAAAAATATACGATTTAAATTATTTAAATAAGTAATTACTGTTAAATTAATAAAAACTGTGAGTATTTATATAATTTCATAAAATTTCCTGGTAAGTTAAGGCATTTCTTTTTTTCTGGAGAATTTAACTTTGTATTTTATCGATTTCCAGGTCTTTTGTACAAGTGCTTGTAACAAATTACTACTATATTTGCAACATTAATAATGTATTTGTTATCTTGTGCTGATTCATTTTTTTCAAAATGCATAAATTTAGAAATTGTTTTCTGCTTTCCAATAAATTTTAAAAGTGGATTATAAATAGACAAATATGTTCATTTTGAGTTAATGAAGTATGGGCGCAAGAAGGTTCAATGAACATATTTTTAAGCAAACACCTTATGCGTTATCCGTACTCTTAGACAAAGATCCGGTCGGCGTCTTTTAGTTGCTGCAAGAACCTTTAAATTGTTACGTTCATTGATTCATAACCTCGAAATGTTTTTACGGCTCGCCCGTTATACTCAAACGACATAATTTTGGTATAAGGTTGCTCTTGGAGTGAAGATCGAGACAAAAGCGTAGACGCTTGGATCATATGCCTAAAAGTAAAAACTAACAAATTTTCACTATAATTTAACAGTATCATGTTGTTTGATTAAATTATTTTACGCCACTCACATATTTTTTCTTTTTACTCTTAATAATTTTATGCCCTTATTTTGAAGCCCTCCTTAATATCCTGCTCTGATGTGTTGGCATAGCAGCAATGCACTTATTGTTAGAAACGATAAATTAGAATAATTCAAATATGTGTAGAGCCAACTCACATACTCCGAGTACCAAGAAATGTCAGATAAACCAGACCGAATCTTAGTACATTAGTTACGGCCCAGAATTTGATTTAGAATTAATTTTTTACTATCATCAAATAGTAGAAAATGTTTAGCGATGATGCGTACTAGGTAATTTAAAATTCGCTTTACGAATTGTCATAAGGCAACTCATTTTTTTTGCCTCAAATATATTTTACACCTCAAGCAAAATTACTCTCGTAATTAAGGAACAAAGCTTTCTTAAAGACGAAATCTTAGAAAAAACAACCGAGAGTTTTATAAATTAGCCAGTAATATTATATAAAACGAAACGAGGTTAGCTGGCTTTGAGGATTTATTCAGATTCGGATTATTTTCTAGAATACACTAATTTATGGGTGGGGCTTGGAGCAAATTTGGTTTTAATTAAGGCGGGATTTAAAAAGCTAGTAAAGAAGATTTAGAGACTGCTTTGTTTAGTTTATCATCTTAGCGGACAGACTAATGTTGATTTAATGGTATGGTATTCATTTTTGAAGGAAAGAGAAAAATATTTGTGTGATGCCTGAAAATTTGTAACCAGTGGTAAAAATCATTAAACGTTTTGAAGAGTAAACTATTGCAAAATAGTTCCTTACGTAACAAAATTTACACAATAATGAATCATGAAAAACTGCGGTGAAAAATATAAAATTTTCAACTTGACCGAAACTTACATAAATAGAATCAATTAAAACTATGGGAATCATATCCTGACGACATTTTTGTGATTGGGAAATACAGTGTTGGAGCCCTGCAATCATTTTTAATAACATCAATATTCTAGAACCAACAATCGAATTCGCATTGGAAATGTACCTAGATTTTATTATGAATAGATCAAATTCACCATTAAAATAATTGCTTATCGAAAACAAAACGAGTTATTTAAAATTTTCTTCCACTCAAATCTTGAATTTAATGAAAGGTAGAATATATACCGACGAAGTTAATGACACTGCCACAAAGTAAAAACAGTTTTTAAACCTACAATACGTTACCATCTATTGTCATGCATATGATACCATCTAAAGCAGCCCAGTACTGTGTATACAAATACAGTTTACTTTGCCTTTATTATGATGCACATACCCGTCCCGAAGACATGGGAATAAATCAAATAATCGCCAAACGAGTTAACATGTATTTAATAACCAAGAAAGATGGACAAAAAATATTTAAAAGATATATAAGTAAGTGCAATTTTTCGAAATTGTTTTTGACTTTCTTCATTCTTTACAAGTTTCAATAAACGACAGAGTAGTTAATAGTTCTTTGCTTAGATGCAGTCCTGTGGAAAGTGTTAAAATCATTTCAAAGGATTATCATACGAAGTAATTTTTTAGTAGATGTACGTACCTACTAAAAAGTTTGTCACAAAATAAAAAAGCCAATCTATTGACGTTACTGATTTTGCTTTTATTAAATCCTATATTTTATTTATAGCCAACAGTCGACTGAACTTTTTTGAAAGACCGTCGTATGCAACACCCTAATCTGTGCATAATTTTGTTTAGACCCTTTTTCGACCCAGAAACATGAAATCGCACATCCTAACACAAAAAGGGAAATTGTGTTAGCATACAAGATTCTTTTATGCTTCGAAAACTTGAGGGTCAAGTATATCTGTCGGAAAAATGGTGTTTAGGATGGCACTAAAAAACGACTTTCCTCAAAATGAAGGAGGAAAGAAGAGGCTTTTGAGAAACCTGAGTGGAATGATGAAGTCATATAACATATACTTCAAGAATGTAAACATTTGAAAAATAGAAAACGGGGGGAAAATATGTCCCAGCTTCTTGTTGTAAATGCTCATATAAAAGAACGAGGATATTTATATCGATCAAGAGAATTTATTTTAAGGATATGGTAGTCAACCTTTCTGTAAACGATATTCATGTAATTTTTGAAATTTTTAAATTCATATATTTTTTTAAACCATAAGTTTATAATGCTGCGGTAGTGCACTCTTGAAGTTTATATATTTAACTCGTTTCTAATTCAACATAGCGGATATAAATTTAATAGTATAGTATACTAAATTGAAGTTACAAAACTGAATACTTTTTGAAACTTTATTGGTGAAATTGTCTCCTTTGTTGAATAGAACATTTTTCACTCCCCTTTCATCATCATGCGATGTTAAATCTGTTAGTAATCGTGTAATTTCAGAACGACTTGATGTACTGAGGTCATTTAATTATTTGTTTTCTCCAGTCTATTGTTTATTACGATAAGCAATAAGCTAGGATTCAAGAGGTAGCGCTTCAGTCAAGTTGTTATTGGTTAATGCTACCTAGCTCTAGTCCAATTTCATTGCGCTCTTGTACTATTAGAACTTTAGCCTAAGTCACTCGAAATTCAATAGCAACAACGGAGAAACATACAAAAAGAAGTCCAGTAAGGCAACCAGACAAAGATAACAAAGATTGCTGAATTTCATGCTGCCGGAACTTACCGCGTAAGCTAATATTAAACTGACCCTAAAAGGCTTAAACTATGAATTGAAGATAATTGAAAAACACAGGATGAACTACAACGTTCTTGGACAGACCAAATGGATGTCTAATTTTGTATTTTTTCTTATATTCAACTATGACATAACTACTTCCACCTGTAATTCATAGACAATTCTCTTACATATTTATGTAAATAAACCAGTTTATTTACAATTTCCTTCAATACAACTGTAATAGTTAGACATAAACTACTGATATCCGGAAGCACAGAACACTTTATAAACGAGATATAAAAGATGCCATAAGCGACCATTAACATTGTTAGCCTTTCTGACTTCGACATCAGTTTATATGCATTAATTAGTATCCATTTATCCACAAAGCTGTTTACAGAAAGCTGGCAGTTTAATAATGAGAACCTTATCAGTCATCTAATGACCAAATGACTCCAATAAAATTTCAATTATAAATAAAACAGTTTTATAGCCTTCGTTCCCCAAGTTCATTAAATAGTTTTGAGGTAATGAGGATAACAACCGGGTAAACAAGTTTTTCTGCGTGGAATGTGAGCTTGAAATAGACTCGGCATTCTTTGGTGGCTTATCAAGTTATAATGTAAAAGTGGTTTGCGTGTTGCGAGTACGTACAACTAATTACATGAATAATTTTGAAATATATAACCGGGTTTTGAAAAATTGCGAACTAATACATCACAGTGATAGCTCGAAAAGGATTACACGGAAACAGAAAGTTTTAATGGAACTCCCGGACTTACTCGTTCGTTTTTCGCTTGCCTTAGTTATTTGCGTTTCCTTATTAGCTTGTTTTTCTGCATTAAAACTTTTCCGACTTATAATTGTCGGTCAATTTTTTTTCTTGTTGGTTCTGTCGTAACACCAATTAAAAGTTCTTTATTTGAGTTTCAGCTATTGCTATGTCTCTCTCATTCCGAGCAAGTTTTGGATAAGCTTTCGTTGCAACTGGATCGTGTAATGAATTTTGTTTTATTAATCCTGTGGTCGTTTTTTCAATCGAGACACGGCATCACGCTTGACACGAGGTTTTCAACAACTATTTTTTTACCATGCATGCAAAACTATTTACATCATATGCTTGTAAGGATAGTGACTATTACTAATTTTACACTTCATAGCAGTATTTGCGAGGTAGGCCTCTCCAAATGCAAAATCATTTCCTTCCTTAGTTCTGCTTTAAATATGTGCAATGTGGTGATGCATTATATTTTTGAAGCTCTTGTGGATTATTATACCGAAAACCTACCACTCAACCGATAATCTGAATTACCGATAATAGTTGGTAATAGTTGGGACTGCTTGTCCGCAATTCTGACTTTAGGAGATTTCCATACGGCATATAGCCAATTATTACTGCTGCAGGTATTTGTAACTAATACATATTAAATATTGTTAGCTAATCCTATCCGACCATATTTAAGATATTCGAAGCCTAAGGGAAGGGGTGGAAGTGTCTACCTAAAATTAATATCATATACTAAGGTCTACCTTCCTTTGGATGTTCAAGAAAGTCAAACGTGCATGTCAACTCATATATTTTGAACTAATTAGTAATAGATTTCTTGTTACTTATTACAAACTTCTAAATATAACTATTATTATGGCAATCCAATTTTGAATTATATTATATTTTTAATGTCTAACGTAAAGCCCGATGTAAAAAACGTGTTTGGTGAGCTTAGGCTTACGGGTGCATTATATTATCCACTAAAGTTGTGAAGTTCATGGTAGCCCTATCCGTCTTTGCAAACAGTCACTAGTATGTTGCTTCAAGAACTGACAGTGAATAAATGGCAACAGACAGGCAATGATTAAATATTTTGCTGGGTATAAATGGTGTTCACATTCTTTATACGCTGCTAAAAAGTAAGAAGACCTTCGAGAAATGAATCACTATAAATAAAAACCAACTTCCGAATACAATAAAAACCGGCTAAATATAGAAAAGGGTAACAATAACGGGAGTCCGGAAAACTTCGATTAATAGGAGAACTGAGTTCGCTCGGGATTCAGTAATCGAATACCATATACACTGGCAGACCAGACTGGCAAAATTCTCGAACTGTATTAGTCACGTTTCTTTTGTAAATAAATGAGTTTATTTTTGGTCAAATAAAGACCTTTAAAGTGAGTGTAAAATGTGTGCAATTGAACCTACGGGATTTGTAATAATTGGTGTCACATTTGGGATTAAAAGCAGTTTTAGTTAAAGGGAGAGTGTAGCACATCTGTTTCGGTATTAGTTAATTTTTGTTTGTAAGTATGTGAGTTCATTTTGACTAGTAGACTAGTATTTAGTTATGTTGCCATTCTTGATGATACTTGTGAACAACGATAATTTTCAATACTCTCCTTATTATCTGCTTTATCGTGATTGTTTTCGCGTTCTGTCATGAGCCTATACTCGAACAGCACTATTTGTATAAAATTGTTACATGTCTACATTATATTCTATTCTCACTATTTGGAGGTGTTCGAGTTTCTTTTGTGATGAAATATGTAGAATTTCCATCTTTCCGGTATGATAATTTGTCATTTTCTCTTCTTACTTAGACATACCATGCCTGTGTTTTTTTTGATACATATGGCTTCAATTCTTTGTAAATGGTGAATATGTGATTAAATGATAGATATTCCCAGGACCTAATACCTAGCTAAGTACCTTACGCCCAAAGTAGACACCTACATTAATATGTTTTTATTTTTGCATTAATAGTTTCTTAAATTATTGTCAAACTACAAGTTTCTAAACTATTTTAATATAGGAAACACAATAAGCAAAACCTAATTCCGGACTAAAGACAATAGTCACCGTTCCCGAATCCAATGTTACTTTAGGCCAACTGTGGAGTCCCTAATTTATCTCTCGAGTGAAATTCTTAAAACAAGAATGCAAAAGGTCCCTGTATTAAGCTATAATAAGCATCCTACAACGAATAATTCATGCAGGAAAAATAATATTGCGCTATATCGAAATAACTGAGGCACGAGAAGGTAGGAGTTATTTCATTAACTCGGTCTTTAATATTCTTGGCCCGCTATGAGAACCAAAACTTAATTAGCCGAGTAAGAAACGCAAGTCAAAGATTAATCACGAACTGACCCGCATAATTTTCACGGCTGGCATCAAGGAGATGACACGCCGGCTTGTACGGTATAAGAGAGTTCAAATAAAACCTGAATAAAAAATTTGGTATTGAATTAAAGCTTAAAAGTGTTCTAGTTACACGTCATTGTTGTTTGTGAGCCGCTTCCTAATGCGGCCGAAAGTCGCAATCATCGTTAAATAATTAACTTTGCTCGAGATCGATTCTCCTCCGGTGACAGGGACGGAGTTGGAAACATTTTTATCTTATTCACGAATTATATTGACTCAAACTTTATTGTCAGTAAAGATTGCCATTAAGAGGAGATCCACTGTGGTGGTGGGAATTTCAAAACGTTATATGAAGCATTCCTGATTGTGAGGATATTTTTCAACATTATAAGAATGAACCCAACAAGAGTTAATGTTGTTATCTGGAAAACTTTAGATGTTTGAGAAATGATATTGAGGAGGTTTTAATATGTCAAAACAAGTCATCTGTCTAGTTAGAAAAACTAAATGTCTTGGATAGATTAACTAATAAGTGAGTTGCTTAGTACACGCTGGGCATGTTGGGTGAAAGTATGATAATAAGGAGTACCAGGGGTGTCTTATACTTCTACAAGAATTGCTACTGCTAATAGATACAGAGAGGGGGGTATCAAAATCCTCAGTATTCAAGATTTTTTGTTTGTTCTAGTAAGGATTCCGTTCTCTTGATAGGACCATTAACAGTAGCTAATAATCTCAAAATTGACGAAAGATGAAGAAAAAGCAGATAGAAGGAATACGTTACACAGTCTAATAATGAAGTATGCCAGTTACTGAAGAACACTCAAGGTTTCCCAAAAGTTTAGGGGTATCAAACTTGGATACTTAACTTACTTATATTAAATATATTGCGATGTTTTGGAAAACATTCAATATTTTATTGTGATCAGTGAAATAGTACCTAGTAAAACTGGGGCATTGTAAAATAACAAGCAGTACAAAAATTATTCCTGAAAGTTGGGTGTTTCGAGATAAAATTAAAAACACTAGTTACCTAAATGTTTTTAACCTTATATACGCGAGAGTGGGCAAGATGATTGGTTAAATAAGAATTTTTGCTAAATTACAAGGACACCATGGGGAGTACGAGGTACGAGAAATGCATGGAGGGTAGATAGGGAGCGGTCTTTCGTTTATGTTGAGTAAATAATCAAGCTGAACAGACATACAGATATACAGTGAGACAGTAGACTAAAGAGGACAGAGAGAGAGGTAGTGGGAATAAGTCCCAATAAGAGAATTAAAGGGTGAAAATTTCAGTATTGCTTTATCAGTTTTTTGGCATTCATATGTTTATGATGGTAAATCCGAAGTAACTGAGATCAGTCGAACTAATCGATCATTTGTTCTATATACATAAATATGTTTTAAAGATTTCGATCCTACGAGGAGAGTTTTACTGTTGGGAGGTCCCTCCCAGAAAGAGTAGGTTTCACAAGACTCGAACAAAATCAAGGTAAAAACATTTTATTCTCTGATTTAGCACAAAAATAATTGTGATTCAGAAAATCCTTTGTAATATTTTAATAGTTTCTATAAAACTGAAACGGAATATATAATTACCATCAAATGAAAATATTTTTGTAACTTCGTTTCTTATCGTACCTTTGTCCGCTCCTGCCTCGAACATTTACTCCCACACTCTTAATTTCTAATGTCGCTGAGTTTTTCAAAGAATTCGGTGTGATTGCTCGAGATGTAGTAATTAAATGGTTCTTGTACCGAGTCTCTTGTATTCTTCTTCGCCGCTTTCACGGCTTACTTCGATTCGGGAACGGTTGCTAGCGGTCGATACCTTAAAGCCCGCAATGACCAGATTATCGGGTGAGCGAAGACAAAACTGTCGTTGACCCACTTTTCGTTTGGCTTTGAAATGACATTATTTATAATTCCCTAACACGAACAATTGTCCCCCTTTTTGTGAGAGACCTTCTCCAAATTGTTCATAATTATGTGCTGAAATATTAATGAAGTTTTATCTGCGTGTTTTAAGCACAAAGTAATCCTTCCGAATACGGACCGGACTCTAGTGTTGGCTGAAAATTTAGAATTGAAAACTTTGTGTTTGATTTTGAAAATTTTACATTTTATCAAGGGGGTCATTCGAAACATTGAATGGAGTGAAAATCATACACAAGGACAGCGGAATCAATAGATAATTTGGGCTGTTAAAATATTTAACTCCTGTAAATGTATTTTAGGAAAGTTTATTCAGTTAAAGAAAGAACTAAACAGTTGAAAATATATCTCTTTTAACAGAAAATGAGGTATTTTCCTACCCCTTTTGTAGACGGTATAATTTCTTCTTAGTTTTCATAGTCTTATATTAATAAACCTGAAATACCTATCTATATATAAATAGGCAAAGACAAAACGATTAGGTACCATTTTCTCCTCTGTCTCTCAACCGATTTTCTTCATTTTTGTTTTGTTTAGTAGCTACTGACGACCTTCAGTGCAGAATGCTAATATTATTTTATAATATTGGTTCATTCATTAAGTAAAATATAATAATTCATTATTTACGTCCATACTGTCAACGCCAAACAACTGACAGTGCCGCCCGCCTATTTGTTCTGTGTGATCAGAACTCAAAACACTAAGTAATTATATATGAAGGGAGCGATCGTTAGATATATGCTTTGAGCATGTACTTTTGGAAGTGGAATGCAAGCTTTGTTACTGTTTAGTGGTAAAATAGTCAATGTAGTATATCAGAATTGATTTTTCGGACGCGTTGCAGTAACTTTCATATTAAATATTGTGTTTTTAATGTGAATTTAACTATTTGATTAATATACTATTATCACAATCTTCCCGAAGGTGTTGTGTAAAAAATTGTGAGACAGCGGACAATAGAAAATGTATTAAATATTTAAGTTCTCCTACGGTTGTTAGGCATCTCTTTTCTTTAATATTCCTGAGCTTGATTGAAACCGCAAATGACGAAAAGTTTTAGGTTGCAAAGAACAACCTTCTAATTATTAGATCGAATATTTTGCCAGGAGCAGTTCCAGCCATAAATTTGAGGGGTCGTTAATTTGTCAAAAATATTTCGAACACGATATTTGATTACATTTTTATTTTATTTTTATTTCGATTGATTTGTTAATATGCCTGAACAATTTTGGTCATTACATCTACTTCTCCGATTTCTCCACAACTCTGTTTCTTATAAAAATATACTTTTTACAATTTCATGCAATAGGGTCGAATTTTGACCACTGGGCGACCACTTGTAATATTAAATTAATCTATGTAAATAAGTGTCAGACATTTCCTCTATTTGTTGCAAAGTGGATTGCGCTTTCATTTAACAACTTGACAATGCTATAGACACAGATTAAATAATTTTAATGTAGCTTTAATATTTAGGAATATATAGACCAGCTCTACGGTGAATTTGACAAAGGAACCTGATTCTATAGCAAAAGGGTAGGATAAAGAAAAATGCTTGTTTTTTATTAGAATCAAACAGCAAACGATAAGGTAAGAGTGCCTGACGTTTGTCCAATCTACAATACAATTTAAATAACGTAATTTAGTGATTAAAAATAAAAAAAACAGTCTTGCCACTTATTGAGCTTATACACTTATTATGTAACAAAAAACGATTATCTTGATGATGAAACATTGTGAAATCAACCAAATTCAAGACTATTGAAGTACCAGGCAACTAAGCAAAAGTGACATTGCAAAGTTTAGAAATTTTAAAAATTAGTTGTAGAAAAAAGCTTGTTTCCTATTGCTATTGATCAAGACCTCAATCTTGTGGGTCATACGATACGATGTGAAATGCTGGTGCTGAATATTTAAGTGTGCGAAATCTTAACGCTAACTGTCGATATACATATAAACTTAGTAATTAGATATCGTCGTATGCATTTTTAACAAACTGTTAAGGCCACTGATTTCTTATGTTCTTAATTCACAACATTTTTAAAAGAAATTGAAACTTTAACGCAAGGTGGTTACCGCGAAGGTTCACGGCTCATCAGAAACGATGTGAATCTGCTAAAAAGCTAAAATTGTATGTAAGCAACAGGAGCAATCTTGTTGACCACTGTGTTACTACTGAAGAATTGAATTCTGTAACCAAAGTATCATGTGCAGAGTGGACCGATAAGATCTCATATCTACACGTTAAATTGAAGACTGTTTAAAGAAACTGGTAAGTCGACAATTGGGTAAAGATACGTTGTTGGATCAATACTATGTTCCGTCATACCTGTTGTGTTGTTCTGCATGCAGTTACTTGATCTTCTAATTGATGCAGGACTCGCTTTATCAAGGGTCGGATTTAAGGTGTAGATCCTTCCCCTCCCCATCACACACAAGAGACTGAACTTTAAGAGTTTACAACTAAAATGTGGAAATTTTAATGATTTCTTTCCTTTACAAATTTCAGTCGTTTATTCTTTCCACGTTACGTGTTGTTCTTATTTCATCACTTCTTATTCGATATTTTAGAAATTTCCCGATGTTTCTTCTTAGTAGTTTCATCTCTCTCGTCTCTATCATATTTTATATTTTGGAAGTATCAGGTCTTATCTCTGTTATGTTGGTTATTATGGGTCTTAGCTTTGTAAATCGTTGTAGTAGTTCCGTTCTAATATATTTGTTTCTCCATATTATGTTATCTAGGCAACTCTGCTCTATTGGATTTAATATTGTTTTCTCTTGGCTGTATAGTTAACGAAAAATATTTTCAGACAATTGTATAATTTCTGGTCAATATGAGTTGTACAGGGGTGTCTTAAGATTATTTATATAAATCACTGTTTCGGTAATTCACAAACTATTGGATAGTAATTAGCTTTGGACTGAATGTTTACATCTTTGGTTTAAATGTTAGATATTTATGGATTATAGACATACTACAGTAGCCTTAAATATATCCTCGATATATACTTGATTATGAATTTAAATACGAAATCACTTACAAATAATATTTAATACTCGAGTTATGTTGAAGTTCTTTGTTAGTCTATAGATTATTAACACCAGATGATGTGATTTTCTGCATTCCACCAAATAATTACTCTATCTAAATTCCAAGTCTCATCTGCTACAAATTCAATCTTGCCAAACGTCTCGAACTCATTTTAATATTCTGAACTCGTGGCAATGCTGTTTTAATGAAAAGTTCCCGTTTCGTTAGCAAAGCGATCGCAGAAGTTTGGGAACAGTTTCAGAAATTAGATCCGTATTATTGGTAATGAAATTATGTCGTTGGAAGTACGAACTTCAGCCAATTTCAATTTGAAAGGTATCAATTGCTCGATGAAAGAAATTTGCATCTTTGCCGAGGTCTGGGCTCCAAAATGTAAAATTCTGATCAAGGGAGTTTTTTATCTGTTCTGAATAGGTTGAGGTTAACAGAAGAGGATTGCGGTGTGGTAAGATTAAACGAAAACTCCGTTTTTCGAAGAGTTACTAGTTTTCTCGTCAGTAGGGAAATGAATAAGTTCTAAAATTGAATATCGTTATATGTTTGACAATTTTGCTAAAAATACAGTCGTTTATTGACGTTCATAACATCTATTAATAATAGTTACTAGACAATATTAAAAATGACAATTAGAGAAAAAACAAACTGAGTAATAAATGATGTGAAGTAGAACAATTGAAGTATAGGTGTTATCTACCCCTACGTGACTAAACATAAGACCAAATAAAAGACATCGTGCAATCAAATTACGAGTATTATGTTGTCATCGAATTACATTAACAAAATTTCAAATCGGTACGAAAATTAGTTACGTACAAGGTACTCTAATATAATCTATGCAATTTAGTGAGTAACCTGTTTAATGAATATTGACAAATCAAAAAGTCGTATGTGAACCATAAGGCCAAAGATAAAGTTGCAGTCCTCTATAATATAGTTGCACCATATATAGTAAAGGACCAGACACCTTTCTTATGGAAAAAGGGACTTCCGTCAAATTGTTTGAAATTTTGGTATGTATGTTATGTCCGTGGGCTCAAACACATTCTATGACTAGTTTTCGAGATACAGAGTGTTAAACATCAAAAATGCCAAATTTTTTATATCAAATTTCCAGTGATAGACGTGCTTTATTTCCGGTTATTGGAGAAATTGTGATTTGTATATTATTGGGCATAAATATTTCACAAAACAATTACCATAAGTTTTGGTGGATTACAGGGTATTTAAAACATACGTAACAAGTGATTTTAGAAATATTTTTTTTATTACTACTTTGAAAACATAAGAAGATGATATTGCACAATTAATATCTCATTAAAGTAATAATTTCTTGGATGTGCTTCATATAATATACAGTGTGAGCCGTAAATATAGCTAGAGAAGGCATATATTATTTTTTCCTATTAATGAGTCACCCTGTACGAACCATTTGTGCTGCAATTTTAAGAAATTAAACAGATAAATCCATCCCTAACTGTACATAAACATTTATAAGGACAGCAAAAGTAGACTTGGAAGATCTAAATCATTTAAATTATTTTAATGTATTGTACAACATAAATTTCATCTTGAAACCTCATCAATATAAGGAATAGTAACTTGCAAAACATTCACAATAAACTTTTTTTTATTGCTCCCTTCGAATACGTGGAGCAAAATACTTGAAAACGTCAGAAAAATACCAAAAGGCATTTTCGATGTCCAATAACCGTTTGATATCTAATCCCAAAAAGATCGTAAATAGCAGGGATTAGGCCTGCTGCGTTATGAAATGGCTTCAGGGCAATAAAATACAAAGAAGCCAAATATTTCAGAGAATTTCACATATCGGAAAATGTTCACGGGTTCACCATAAAATGAGACTCCCAGTAGCAGCAGCTGGGAAGGGTTTACTACCAACAAAAACTAAACCGAGGAAGTAAATTCATTTTAATATCATAAAGGAAGAAGATACATCGTCTAAGAGAGGAAAGTTGACTCTCTTTAGCCCGGTCCTTTAGCATTGGATAAATAATCTATACTTGAAGTTCTGTGCTTTTCTTTAATGGCAATAAACATTTGAATCCTTTTAAAAAAGTATTTATATACTATATACGTATTAGAATAGCTTGTTGGTTTAAAAATAGTTTTGCATAACTTGACCACTTATAAATGGAAATAAACCTTTCCCCCAGCTAATGCATTATAAGATTTTTTCTGACAGTTATTCATGCAAGTTCGTTATTCCGTAAAGCAATCAATCATTCTATTATGCATAGTCGTGTTGTATCGTTAGTCATGTCCATTTGTTTTTTCTACCCTCTTTACAATTAATGTGCGGCTGATTTACTTCGGTTAATGTTGTGCATGCTACCCGAATATTAATAATGGCGAATGGAGATTTTGGTAGTAATATCAGATTATGTTTGTAATTTCGTCCTTAAAGTCGAACATACCCACATATGCATATAATAATGTTAACCTTTTCAGTAATTTTCTCTATTTGAGGTTTTGAAAAATATGTGGTTATTATTGTGCCCGCGGAAGATATACCATATTACAATTCTCTTTATTTATTAATATTAAATAAAGCGTGTATTTTCTTAAATTGTAGAAGCTCTGCGATTATGTTAGTACGTGCTGTCTGCTTCTTTAGTTAACAACCAAGCGTGAGATCTTCTGCATTTTTAATTTGTAACTTCACATCCTAAATGTTTCCTGAAATTTTTTTAACAAATTTTTAATGAAAACTCGTTTCAAAAACAATACATGGTTTTAATTTATAACTTTCACACTCGAGTCCCCTTAGTACTATATAGACGAGTTCTGAAATTGTACCTTCTGGTCTGCTTTTGGATTATTTTATTATAGGTTAGGTTGTATAACCATATTAATATATTTTAGACTGTTTTGATCATCGTAGCTTTTAGTAATTGGAGAGGTCCTTTATTCCTATTTTTAGAGGGTTACATTTTTTTCAATGTTAAATACATTTACGCTCTCAAAGAATTTGATACTGCAGTTGTTAAAAAATTGAGTTTAGTTTTATCTTGCAACTGAAAGATTAATATTATTTTAGGGGGTATCACCTGTGCCAACGACGCTGAAAATCTCTACTGAAGTTGCAGATAAAACGTTCGGAATAAATCCAAGTAGTTCACAGCCAGAAAATTATAGTTTGTCCAGTGATCATTTTGACTATATATTGTAATTTGTCGTCCAATGCGAATAAGAATAGACAAGTTACTTTCCTATATTTTCACTTCTACGATGAAATGACAATTTATTATGAAACTTTCATTAAAAAAAATTGGGTGTTATAATAGCTGGTATCTTTATTTGCAATTGTGGTCTTCGATTAAATTACATTCACTGTGTTCTTCACTGACCTGGTAATAAATATACAATATCCTCGTTGGTTTCTAAACACAATCATTTTCTACTGATTTTGATCTTATTGCTGAAACAATCCCAGACAGTTATTAGAGCTAATAACATACGTTAGCTTCCTACCACACTTACACATTTTACTCATACATAGCTATACGCCGTGAAAAATTGCAAATTCCCCTACCAAAGAGTAATTACACTACATGTAATGCACTATGTAATCATAATTCGAATAATTACGCTACATATTCATCTGGTCGGTAATAAGTTAAGGCCCTTATCTCGTCATCGCATCGAATGACGATGTACGTACACACACTTGAAGCATGTACGCGTAGCATATACGCATTTTTATGGCGAGTGAAGATGTAGTTAGCTTTGTCGTCTTCGTTTGAGAACTGGTTTTGTTAATTGATTATTTTTCGAAAAATTCTTTTAATTAAATGACCAGTACCAGTTCGAGAGTTGCTCAACGCTGGTAGCATTTGAGAAATTATATAAATTAGATATGTTAACATCCGACATCACTGCCAATGTTGTTTTCGTTAGGATGTCCAATGTTGTCGAATACATTAATCAATAGTTGTTATTCGTAATTATCGGGACTGGAATTTTATGAGGTTTCCAATTAAAATCTAGAGGTTTAATATTAGTATTATAGTGTTGTGTGTCCTGAGTTAAGCAACTAATGATATGCTGAAGCAACTGTTCTGCTACCAACTGCGACAGCAAATATTTTTCATATTTTCACAGGATATTTAATGAGATTCATGTTGAAGAATAATATAAACAGCTATACGAAACGATGCGCTTCAATATGGGATAAAATCAGGAATTACAAAAACAGGGCTTGTCCTTGGGATTATCGATTGAAACGAGTGTCGGTCATTTGGACTTAGGCGAAAAGGAAATTTAAACTTCTGAAAATATGGCTCTACAAAGGAATGACACCTCGAAGAGAGTATTCAATATCTTTGACAGGTGAAGTAACCTGAAAATTTTATCGTGACATTCTGTCCTAGGAGTTAAGGGAGAACAGCAATTGCACGGAACGGCTCCAGATTGGGAATCTCTGTGTAGTGATTCTCTTGAAAATCCTAGATGTCGGTCTTACATCTCGCGTCTTCAAATTTAACGAAATGCATCAAATGCATAAAGAAGTGTTCGAGAGGACATTCAATTGTGGGAAGCGCAACTGATGAAGGTTCCCGGCCATAAATAATATATATTATATTTATATATAATATTTATTGTCTTGCGTACAAAGGAATGACACCTCGAAGAGAGTATTCACTTTTGCACTTGTGTATTTACGGGTACTTCCATTACAATGGAGATTCCTCCTTACCTACCCTCCATAGACTCCTTCTTTCCTACTTTCCAGCGACTTCGTCATTTCTCAACTATGCATGGGAGGTTTTGAGTTCATTTAGTGCTGCCATTCATAAAAAATCTTCATTTACTAAAACATATTGTCTATTCTCGTGTAACTAAGGTGTCGTCTATTATTCAATTTGATTATGATCTTTTTTGCATTTAGTTATAACTATTGGTAGCTTTTTCTGGTTCAGTCAGAAATCAACCCTAGGTAGACTGGGCATCATAGAAAATTTTCTAATTCCGGCACCAAGTTTTGGGTTTCTGGTAATGTAGAGGTTGTCTATTTTTGCATGATATATGTTAACAGCATTGTCAGATATGTTTGTGTTTTTCGTGCTTAATGTGTGAAACAGAAAATAATTAAACATATAGGTTAAGCTGGGGTCGGTCAGCTTAACAGTTACATTTATCCTATTGTAGTAACCTTTGTTCTGTAAGTAATTTATTTCCTGCATGAAACTATTGGGAGTGCGTTTGCACTTCTTCCGTTGATTCTAAGTTTTTTAATAAGGATTTTAGGATACAGTGTACCACAAATGCTCTTGAAGATGAAGCGTTAACGACATGTTAAGGATTTTTATCTCCGTTTCAGGTTCAGCACTGGGTGGACTAGGGTATTTATGTATTCTAGATTTCATTTCCCCCCGGAGAGTTTTTTATTTCGCATCTATAACAAGTTTAATTAAGTTTTATGTGTGTAATGTGTTAATGTCTTAGTTTTAGCTTTCAAATCATATTATACCTGTATAGATCAGGTTGTACACAAAATCATTTATTGCTGTAAAAAAAGTTTATTGTTGATTTAGAAATTAACTGAGAGATGGCGCTTCATTCATCTAACCTACCTAGAGTATGCTATAATTTATTTTGTACTATATTTGTCCTTGTTCGCTCTTTCTATCTGTCTATATTGCTCAATTCTCCAACAGTTTGCTGCTCAGTTGAATACAGCTATTAGGTTTCCATTAGGTAATATTTGATCAAGCAGTTATGTAAAACCGGCAAAAAAAAATTGAACCATTTTCAAATATGACTTTTCTATATTCAGTAACTCAATGTTTTAATTGAATTATTTTTTTTTCATTTGAGATCATACCCAAAGTGTTCTTTCCTGTTCCCGAGCCATTAATCTTCATTATCTGTTATTTCATCTTTTCCTTGGGCATCTTTAAATTAAATAGCAGCCTCTATAAAAATGATATGTTCCCATTATCTTTACAAACCCAACTATGGCGAAACCGTTCGCTTGTCATGAACAATCGCTGGCAGCGGCCATATAAAGAACGAAAATTTCCCGGATCGTATACCATTGTACAGCATCAAATTCCAATAAACTACAATCAGTAAAGAATCTCTCTCGTTGTTGAACATAAGTCAAGACCCATTACTTAGATAGTGTACCATTTTAAATCAGTTACGCTACCAATTTTATGTGACTTTAACTACTCATTACTTCAGTACGCCGTGCTTTAGCATCGATGTTTAATGAATTAGGACTCCAGTTACAGTTAGTGTCGTCCTGTCTTAATAAGTCGTGTCGCTTTTGCGGCACCCGGTCTTTCCGGTTTGAAATATTTTTAATATGCGGCAGCGGCGAGTCGTTCTTTACCATCTACTATACGGTAGCTGCTGTCAGTGCTGGGTCAGGAGATTTATCCTAATATTTTTCAGCATAAATATTAGTCCAGTATATTTAAATCATTTTTTCAAGTGCATTTTTGTTAACATTTGAAGAATTTTTAACTAAAACTATATATGGGTATATGTTGAACATATAACTTTCAAATTGTTCTCAAAATGTAGCCTGCTTTTATACCTAAAATGAACAGCCTCATTGGACCTGTCTTAACGAGCCTTGGCCCTTCGATTGACTCTCGCCAGAAGTTGTGGGTGCAATAAATTTATATTTACGAGTATTGTAGTTATAACTATTTATTTAGATACTTAAAATACATTTTTGATTTAACTCTTAACTCAATCAGTAGGGAATTTTTAGTGTTTCGTATATCCAATATAAGGAAACCCTGATACAATCACTCCTGATTTCGCCTCCTTTCACATCACAGCAATTTCGTCTTCTTTCACATCACAGCAATTTCGCCTTCTTTCACATCACAGCAATTTCGCCCGAAAGTACTGGACGGAAAAGGTTAAAATTTGGTATCAGTGTACTGTTTGAGCCCATAAGGAGTATTGTAAATGAATAAATTTTGTTTTTTGGCTACTTCTTGGGGCAAAATCTCCGGAACTATTGAGCCTAAAATCTTGAAAAATAGGAAATATAGAAGGATATTCAAAGTTTACGGGAAAATAATAATAATTCTAATTTTAGGAGGCAAATTATAGAATTATATGAAAAATTAGAAACCCAAAATTTTTCAAAGCATCATGTGATACATCAAATGGAACTTATTCCGAGGAACAGTAAAAGATATTAACAAAAATTTACCCATCACCGAAACTGTAAGAAGGAGAATTTTGAAAAAATTAGAAATATAGGGCTTTACCTGAACTTTACAGAAAAAATAAGGAGAAACCCCTAATATTAATTTTCGGCGGAAACTACAAAATTAAATAGAAAATATAAAAGTAAAATTACTTCTAACTGATCACGTAATATATAAATTCAATGGGCTCATTATAACGAATACAAATTTATTTTTTCATATTTTTAAAATAAATTATTTAAAAGATTAACAAAACTATATATAAAAAAATACACATCCCCCTTATCTCTGAAAGTACATGCCGTAAAATTGTGAACAAAATTAAAGATATAGACCTCACCTGAACTTTACAGAAAAAATAAGGAGAAACGCCTAGTGATTTTGGGGGCAAATTACAGAATTACATGGAAAATATTAGTTGAAAATTGTTTCTATCCCATCATGTAATATGTCAAATCAAAGGGTTCATTATGACGAATACACATATATATTTTATATATTTTTAAAATAAATTGTTTGAAATATATTAACAAAATATAAAAAAACTTACATATTCCCCCTTATCTCCAAAACTCTAAGTCCTAAAATTTACAGGAAAAAAAGGAAAAACCCCTAATACTTATAAGGGGGGGGGGGGTAAATTACAGCATTAAATGAAAAATATATACTTTTTAAATGCATCATGTAATATATCAAGTGGAATTATGAGGAATACAAGTATATTTGTTCATAGTTTTAAAATAATTTGTTAAAAGGTTATTATTAAAAAAATATAAAAAATTCGCTACATTGAGAAAAGTAAAACACAAATTCTAACAGTAATTTATACACTTTAATGAAAAATAAAATTTTGTTTTTTAAAGTGCACCCGTACCGTAATGTATCAAATGAAATGAATCACCATAAAAATAAAAATATTACAAAATTCATTTCGGCTATCTCAGATTTCTTTACTCATTTGGTAAAATATGTTGGGAATGCTTGGCCGACCCATGAATTGGCGTCCAAATTGCTATTTCAAATCCTTTTGGCTCGTGTGGAATAGACGTGACTTGACGTTGTCATTATATGTTTAACAAATTTCAAAAGATTGATATGACATTCTCAACCAGACGAATTGTACTTCTCAAATTCTACATTCATGATCTGTTTGGTAATGTTACATCGGACTACTCACGTGGAAATGGTGATATTGGCAAAAATTGTCGGTTCACTAAATTTTACATTTTATAATAATGCAAAAATTATTAAGGCGGTTCATGTCGTCTTCAGCCTGTTAAAAGTGTATGTAATAAAATATAGTTATTTTTTTATAAATTGTAATAAATATCTGGATAATTTCCTACTCTAACATGTAGAAGGATTTTGGAGGACTGATTAATTTCTTTTCCCTCCTTTTCTCACAACCAGTACTTAATGTTTGTTTAAAATAAAAATGACATTGAACAGAATAAATTGATTTCAAAATTTTCACATAGTTAATTCAACAAATCATGGTGTTCAAAACGAATTCAGGGTGATTTATTAAAATTTCCCAAACAAGTATTTTTTAACATTCCATTGAAATGCTAACAAGTATGTGTTTTCTTGATTTTGAATATAATTTCCATCGTTATTCGATATTATTTTTAATTGCAATTTTAAATTATCTAAAATCATCCAGTTTTTATTCTTAAGTTGTAAAATAATATGTTTATTATTATTCTTTTAATATACACTAATACAGATTGATAATCGTTTCTTTTACCGTTTTCACATAACTCTTGATAGTTCTATTATTATTATCTTTGCATTGGTATTATACGTTCATTACATTTCAGTTATTTTCTGATTTTGTTAAAAAATAACTCTCTGTATTTGTCCAGTAGGTAAGTCATAACTTTCCACTAAAAATTATATCCATCCTAAACGTATATAAGTTATCTTCATTTCTTCGGTTTAAACCAAAGAAAATAACTTATTCCTAAATAAGACTGAAATCCTTTGATGTATTCTAACATTTTCTTAATTCACTTGATGGAATTGCATTGAAAGAGAATTTAATACTTGCTGTAAGTTGCTAATTAATTTTAATTGTATTATTGTACCCTTTCTGAGCGCAGTTTATGACTAGAAGGGTAATTTCGAAAGTAGCAAGGATTGTGGTAAAGTGAACGCTTTTGTAACGTCTTGGTAATTTCTGACTGATACTTAGTTTCAAAGAGGTCTTTTTGAGTTTCTTTTATTTCCTTTGATTGTGAAGAAGGGGGGCTACTGCCAATTAAAATTTATTAGAAACAAGAATTTGATGATTATAAATTAATTATATATTCTCTTGAATGTTTTGAATTAAATCATTTATAATATAGTATATATACATCCGTTATCAGGATAACTCACTTATTTTATACGAAAAACTATGTATAAAAGGAGATTCAAGTTGGAGAACTTTCTTAGAAATGTGGCTTTTTTACAATAGTTTCTTAACCATTGACAACGGGATCTGACCTAGAACCCGAAACGTTTGGAATATACAGCAATTTTCGTTAAATTGTGGTGTTATTTCCCAAGAAGTACTTAGACATGACTGGTAAGTTTATTGATTCTGAACATAGCGGGTGTTAAAAATTTCTATGAATTGATTAGTTTAAGCAAAAATTATGTGAAAATGCAGAATATAATTAATAAACTTGAACAAGATGCTTACACAAATTGTGATGGAAATGTGATAGGATAAAAATCTCAGAAGAGTTTGGAGTTCAAATTATTCCTGCCCACTGAATATTGCCAATACATATTTATAAATGAATTAGTGGAAGTACATTCAATTTGAGTGAATGTCACTATTGCAGTAACTGCTAATGAAGTGTACCTTCCATTTTATTCCTTATAATTATGAATAATATCACCTTGAGATGTTTATTAACAAGGAATCATTATGTATCGTGACATAAATATATTAAAATTGAATTATCATACCATTATTTATCATCTTATAAATACATTCCTTTGTTGACTAATCTATTTTTTATGTTGCAGGTTGGTACACTGTTGTAGATGATTTCCATGGAAGCCGTATGTATACTTTAATTTGTGTAGTCATATAGACAATTGTGAGGCTTATTTTATTTAGTAATTTGCTCCTAAAACTTTACTCTGTATTTAAATTACTATTTTCAAATTAGGTTTTAATGGCATCTCACGATCTGTTTATGGCTGACCGTTAAACTATTTAAACAAGCCATATAACACTTTTACCGTTTCTGATTACTTTATTTGATACCATAAAATGCAGCTCATTAGTATCGTCGAATAATCCTTGTGAACTCGACCATCGTAAATTGTCATCAACTATAACAATACAACATATGTTTGAAATGTTTTGTGGTTTTTACTAGTTTTGTGTAAACCGGAAGTTTTTTAGAACGTCATCATAACTAGGTCACAAGAACATATTAGAGGGACGTAGTGACATGTGGGAAATAGAAATCAGCTTTTGTTGCACAACATGCCTTCTACGTGCATCACTTGAAACTGAAATTGGACTAAACGTTTAACAACGTGTCTCTCAAAATAGTTCGTTCAACAGAAAATAATTTGAGGAATACAAGACATTGCAAGGATTAGAATGCATTAGATTAGATTTTGGATCTAGGTATGCAATATGCTAGGCAACACATGGCAATGTTTTATTTCTGTCAAAGTTATTATTTTAATTTTGAAAAATCGTTGATCGCTGTGTAACTTGGTGTTGGTTCATAATTTTTGCACGTTTACAATTTTAATTAAAATGGTTCTTCAAATTAAATATTGGTTTGCCATATTTAATTTCAGATAGAAGCTGAGCAAAATTATAACGAAATATTGTGCATCCCAAATATCCACAGCGTCGGCATACTCTGACCTAATTAAAATTGAAAAAAATAACAGGCATAATGCAACATGAATTCTTGCAAAGGCTAGTAGATTGCTTAATAGATGTATCCCAGCGAATTAATTATCTCCTAATTTTCTAAATTTGCATTTGATATTTTACATTATTTATTAAATTCTGTTACTAATCATTCACTTTTCACAATTGCTCCATAATGTGTTCAAAATTTTTAACATTTCACACAGTTCTGGTTAATTTCCTTGAGTTCTTGCTGTCAGTTTTTGGTGTATAAAAAATGGCCGCATTTACAAGATGCAGTCTTTATTTCCAAGCCATTCGGCAATTCTGGCAAGTTTTGATATTGCCTTACTATTTATAGCCCATGAACATTTAGATATTATTCTGCTTCAGAAATACAGCGATTACACAAATTTTCTATGAACAAACAGAATGATTAGATAAAACTCATGTCGGTGGGTATTGGTGCATATGTTAAACAGATAGGCCAGTCAATAGGAAGTTTTATCTTTTACATAAATTTTAACTAGAACCGCTGTAAAATAATAGTTCACAGGTGAAAATTGACAAGATTTTAACAGCAAATTAGTGAGTTAAATTATATGCACAATAAAATTATTCTGTTTTTTCCAAAATTACAAGCATTGTTATAAAAACTGAAAAGTTAATCTTAGTTAAAATGATAGCTCATCCCTTTAATAGTAACTGCTACCAAGACAAATATTGTCAGTTAATTTTTGCACTATTGCATTATAAATGTAATTTAGGGAGATATTTTGTAAGTCAGACAAATGTTCTGACTTGTAGATCCGAGATTCTTGTTAGACTCTCGTAAAATTTAAATAAAATTCTTTCGGAAATTTCATTTTAAGCAATCAACCCTTAGCCATTTCAAAATTCTGCGATAAGTACTTATGAACTTTCACGTCAAAGAATTTTTATTTCTAGATATTATTATTGACGATATTAGGATCTCTTCACCACTTTTCCCATTACTAGTAAAACCTAATAAAACAGTTACTTCTGAAGGATTGGTGCTACAATTATGAATTATAACCCCTACTAACTCTTTCTCAAGAGGTTAATAATGCCTTCAATTTTGATCTAATGATAAAAATCTAATTGCATAAGTAACTGGGATGTTGCAAAAGTTCCATAAATTCGATTAGTTCAGTAGGTACTGCCAAAAAAAAAAACATGCCACCAATTATGCATTAACAGCATTGTAGATATTATAAATAATCCTTGAAATTTACTTGTAGTGAATGTTAATCACATTATCTCGACAATAAATATCGACCCGAACCACCAGTCACGACAATACTATCACCGGTGTAGCAAAGCTTCCGATGTTGACATGAATTTAATCTAAATTTTTTATTCCCCCTCACTGATTAGAGTAATTAACAAAGCCTCAGCTACTTTATCAGATCTCGGTAGCAGTAATTCTGAATCCCTTATAAATAACCTCAGAGCTAGTCTGCGTGGCCTCCATTTGGAAAATGAACCAGATAGTCACTTTGATAAATAACTTGTCATTAGGCCTGAATATATTACTGATTCGGGTCTAGAATAAAGCTATCTTGCAGTTTATCCAGAACAGATAACAGCACGAGAGGGTGCTTTACTTTACAATCCACCGGTGCTGTGTGTCGAGAGTTTACTTTCAACCAGACCGTGCGGGTGTGTAATAAAATTTTAAATTTGGATTTAAATTCAGACGGTTTGATTCTGTAGTGGTCATAAATAAACGAAGATACAATCTGGGTATTTTATTGGGCTGTTCCTGCTGGTCGATTCCAACACAGTTAATAGTAATTGGGAGAATTTTCATCGTTGTAACGTCAACAATGAAGTTAATGGGACACTTTCGTTATTCAAAGATTGACGACTGCGATCCGAATTTAATAAAGTATGGAGTCTTCGTTGTATAAGAAACGACGATTTTATTTCGTGGAAAGTTAATGATGGAATTATACAAATGTGAGCATTCTTTGAATTATAAATGACGATCCAATCTTTAAAAATGCGTATTGATAGAATCTGAAACTTATTTATATCTCTCACAGCGAACTAACTCACGGGCAGGTGTAGTTAATGTATAATTTATTTTTGAAAAGTCTCTGTACTTTTTTACTTTCTAATTCGTATGCCCAATTAAAATTTTCCTAGCATTAAATGCCCTTTATACTGTATGTTTATTCGAATTACCTTTTATGCGGTGTTTTTTGTAACATAAGTATTTGCAATTTCTTACTGAATCCCGTGAATCGCTTGAAGTGAGAAATAATTTGCCATTTGTAAATAGTGTAAAATATATATGACTTTTTTGAATGTAAACAAATGTCTAAAGGGTATCTGTTGGGATTATGTGATACTACTTCTTTAGGTAGGCTACGAATACTGGGAACCATATGTAACGCGGTACACTTGTCTATAATGTAGAGTTTTTTTAGACATTACTTAACGGACATGTCACAGACCCGGTCCAGCATATCGTCTTCCACGTAGCTTTCACAATTTTGAAATGCGTTCAAAAGAAGTGTCCCTCTTCACATTTAGCGACTAGTTCAGATTTCTTCAGCATTGTTTACCTTCCTAGTCATATGGGCACCTAGGTTACAGGACACTCACCACACCCCTTTGTCCGTTAGAACAATAACTACGCCCGAGGAAGCAGGCGATCTCTCATTGCGCTGTTAAAAGTTTACGTTTCAAATAATTTTCGTTGTTTACGGCCACTCTGGCATTAACTACACACTGCAGTTAATTTCAAGATTCTATCAAGTAGGTAATTGTTCGTAGACGCCAGTGGCCAATTTTTCAAACCCTTAGAAATTATGGTATCTACGGCTAAGCCTATAGAGGACAAGATCTGCCAATGACCACTACCTTAAAGCAAAGTTTTCACGAACATTTTTCCATTTAACCGAAAACACATGGAAAGACCTGCTTCAATAACAACGACCCTAGATGGAGAAGTGGACGCCCACATTTGCTCTTAGTGTGTTTCTACTATACTAGAGTTGCCATTCGTAGCAAAAGAAACAGTTTACTTGAAATTAATACAGGTTGTCTAAATGTAATGTGGCTGTACATTATCAGAAACCAGAAAGCATCTTTATGGCGAAAACCAACGAAAACCAGTTCACCGATTTTCATATTACGTATTTCAGTGTAATATACAAATTTAAAATCTTCGACAAATTCACAAAAATATTCAGACACATTGCTTGACTGCATATAAAATGGCGAGAACTCAGCAAATTACCCAAATGTTCGTTTTTTAATTACCACATTTACGCCTATCTCAAAATTAGAACATCGCACAGCTATTTCAGCGAAATTTAGTATTTCGAATAAAATAACAAGCAATAAAAATTCAAATGAATACCTAGCTACTAAATTTAACTCTAGCTCGATAAAATCAGTACAGAAGCAAATTTAATTTTTACAACTGAAATAAATTAAAGCTAATGCTCCATAAAAATATTTGTTTCGTGTCATATAGCCTTCAGATTTATAACCCTATTCATTTTAGTAATTTGGGTAATTTTTATATATCTACCCTTTATATCTGATACATTAAATCAAAAAACATGCGTTGAACGAACAAATGACCTACTTTTTTTACTACACTGTTGGTTTACAGTTTCCCTTACTACATTTTCGCTTCTTGTATTCGAGCTGAACAGGAAAAAGAACAAAATTAATCAATCCCTGTGAACGGCTCTAAAATTTCCGCCATCAATATAGTTCGGACGAAAAGGAAAACTTTTCAATGACAGAAATACTGACTATATTTCACCCAGCAGGTGAGACCTGGGGTTCCGATTTTCTACGAAAGGTGAAATATCCCTGGAGGAAGGGATTCTGGAACGTACAAAGGAGAAGATGAATTGTCGCTAACCAGTTACGCACACTCTAGTACCTTTACTAACGAGGGAAAATCAAAGAAAAAAAGGGATTATTGTTCGAACCCTGTTAGAAAGGGATTATGAGAAAATGCCTCAAAAGCCTTACAAAGGGTGGAAATAGATGTGTGTGCCCGCTCAACTAGAATGAGGTTGTTAAATGTCAGCTATATTACTGTTTTTGGGTTGTTAGTGTTAGTGACGTTCGCCCTTCTTTAATGGATAGAAAACTTTGGAGATGAATTTTCTGCAAAGTGGATAAATTAATTAATTATATCGAAAAAATTTATATTGTGTTTTGCAAGCATCGATTTGTCTCCATGACGTAGCCTACTTTAAGTTTCCCCTTACAACAAACGCTCCGGACATGAATTTAACGATTCTTTATCCAATAGAGGCATTATAATTTCTGATAAGTCTACATTATTTGTAAAAGTTTCAACTTGTTGCTTTTTAGGTAATTATCTTATAACTGCGAGTAGGTGATAATGTCTTGGGTGTTTTGTTATATTCATTTAATACTTATTGTATACTGTAATATTTTTTTTAATTATTTTGAACTCTTTAATTCTATGTGGAAGTTAATTAATACCTAAAAACAGGTTTTGGACAAAAAGTGGCAATTCAAAAGGTCCAATAATACGGCCAGAGAATTTTATAGTGAAATCTATGTACATTTTCTGTAAAACCATCTGCTTACTCTGCTAGATGATTTTACGTACTATGTGGTACCAAAATGAGGGTAGCAGTTGCTCATTACGCTTCGTCTTGTGCGAGAATATCTGAACAACGAGTGTACAGACAATTTTGTCGCCACCTGGCTTTCCCAATTTAAACCCATTGGACTTTTTTTTCATCAACATAAGATTGCTTCCAAACCCATATCAACAATTGGTGAATTTCCTTAAGGAATTTTCGATGCTGCCTGCAAATAAGTTCGCGACTATATACACGATTGGGGAAAGGGTAGTGTGAGTAATAAAGTTTTCATAACCGTTAATTTGAACTTTTACATTAATTTTATTTCATAACCGTGGAGTATTTTGGAATGGCTTTAATAGTTGGTTCTTGTTCAGAAAAGCACCTACATTTTTTGTGAATTCTGGAAGAATTATTATACCATTAGTAACGCCAACTTATGCAATAACTTGCAATAGTTGTTAATGTATATTTTTTAGACAAAGATATCTCAAACTTAGCTAATTTTTTTGTCTCCAAATTTCTGTTAATAAATGTCAAAATATATATTTTAGTGATAAAACAACATGATTATATTGCGGTTTAATTTAGGATAGATTGTACATTCTAAAATAGTTAATTAAGTTACCAATACAAACATTTCAATAGTCATATTTTCATAATTGTAATTATATTATTGAAACACTCTTCTCGGACGTTTTTCTCTTTCCGATTTTTTAAATTATTTTTCCTTGGGTAGCCATAAACAAGTTCACTCCTGGGTTTCGGCTTGTCGTTGAATTTTGGGACATGTTGTATACTTGTTGAAATTATGCATATTTCCAAGCGTTTCAGGGTCTAGGTCAGGCTCCGTTGTTAATGGCTATAAAGAAACTATATATCATTTTACATAAATTACCAGATGAAAATTTTCAATAACTTCACATTATCTTAAGTCAGCAAATATTTCATTGTTACAAAGCTGTTCGATTTAGCTTAGTATTAGTGCAATAATCCCCGGAGAGTGCAATAAATAAAATTCTGAGACTAAGTAGACATCGAAAATCTTATATCTAAGACTCATTGTTAGGTAAATCCAAATGAAAAATGTCTTGTCTGTCTGCTTAACATACGAACTTAATCTTTTATGGTTGTCAACGAAAATATAATCGATTACATCTATCTCGTTTCCAAGAAATCCCAACACAAATATAATATCTTCTTCAACTCGAATGACCTTTCTAAAACCATATTAGTTCCTACTGCCGTTCTGCGGCACTGCCATAGCCGCTTTGAGAGCCCGCGAGAGGTCGTTCGTCTATGCTACTAATGCTTTGTGGCATGATTTTAGGCCAAGCATGATCTTTCTATAATGGCATACTTATGAGCGTGAGTCCAAGGTAACGCCTTGTTGTTATTAATAGTTAAGCTGTCAAATAAATGAATCCCATGATGCCGACAATCTGTGTTTCATATGCGGTAAAGGAAATCGTCCCATTGTGCTTCGGTGGATTGAGCAAAACGAGATGTGACGTTGACATCTGGTGAACATAATCTCGATCAATATCGAAATATTCGGTCCAAGATAGATTCCAGTAGGTACAGTCAGGAAATTTTTGATGTATAAAAAATGAGAGAAAACTTATGGCTCTAATAGTAAAATAAGGGCTACTGTATTTTATAGGGACATGCTTGCGTTTATGCAATTTTAATGAATTTACTTATGAAACATTTGAAAATTAATTTAATATTTTTGTACTTACGTGCTTACAAAGTATTACCTGTTGAATTTATCTGCTAAGTTATAAAATTTTACAGGCATAGTTATAAGATTAGAGGCTGTAAGCAATAAATGGATTAATTTTGCTAATGACGTATTAAGAAAATTTATAATTCTATAAACAGATGCTTAACATATTCACTATTACCCTAGGGGTGAGCATATTCAGTTATATTTTATCAGTATTTTATGGCATAGCCTCCTGGAATCAATTATATTAACAGTAAAAAACTTAAACTTATATACCACGCAAGATTCTCAACATAATTACAAGACAAGAAATCGTGAAAATATCACCCAACCATATAATAGAATCAATCGCTGGCAAATTGCCATAAACTACTACGGTCTAAAATTTTTGAATAAATTACCACGGGAAATTAAAACCTTACCAATAAAGCAACTCAAGTCGTAAAATTTTTCTTAATAAAAGCTAGTTGCTACTCTGTTGCCAATTATTTTGAATTGGATTTTGACAAAAAATTCTTCAAATTGTAAATATGTTAGTCATATTTTGTTATTAATATTAATTTGTTTTTCGTATATTATAATGTATTTGTTTTTTACACTTTTTTGTTATATATGTGTATGTATGTATGTATATATGTATGTGTATATATTTTATTAATTGACGAATGTAAAACTTTTGTATCTCACATGAATAAACATATCTTTATCTTTATCTTTAACATATTCTTTTCTCATTTCTTTCCTTTCACTCTGTTCTTACCTCTCTGGGACCAGGTTATGCTGAATATATTCCTAATTTGATAGTCCCATCTTATATTAGGGTGCTCTCTTGTTGTTTTTACATGCCTTCGTTATTTGCCATTTCAGAGATTTTCTACTTTGTAAATAACTGTGACTACCTTACTTTAATTTCTTATCATTTCTATTCTCTTTCGATCTCTACTTGTTATTCGGTATTGATGTCTCCATCCATAGAATTTTGTGTTACCTGAAGTTTTCGTTTAGTTTCGGATTTTACTAGAACACTTTGTTGAAATACGTTTTCTTGTGATGTATTGGCATTGGAGATTTGAAGCCTAATGAATTGTTTTCGATGTTTATCCATACTGGTTTGATCCTCGTGTTTATTTCTGGTGGAAACAAATCTGATATCTATATTAAATGTCACATGATATTCTTCCACTATTTTCAGGGCTGTATTATTTAGTATGATATCCTGAATGATTACCAGTGCTCAGATGGTTGATATTAGTCTCTGCATTAAGTCCAATCTAACTTTTTTTTGATGAGATGGCGTCACCATGTCTGACTTCTGACTCCCCGGTTGATGGGAAGCCGCTCGAGAAACCCTGCCTGTTCTCGTGACTGGGCGGAGTTTAATGTGCTTTGTATTGTGTAAATAATACCGGCAGACTTATAGGTCTGAAATTTCGGATGTTCCCTTTCTTATCCTTCTTGTATTTCAAAAGTTTCGGAGATTTTGTCTACAGAATTTGGTGAATTGTTCTGATATATTTAACATGGTTTATCTTCGTTGACCGTTTGTTTGTTTCCCAGCTTAGTTTGTAATATTGGTTTATTTACGGTTTTTCACCAATTTCTTGGGCTCACGTGACAATTGTACTTATTAGTTCCATGCTGTGTTGTTCTCCTACCTTTATTTCTAGAACTACTTGATATTTTTTTGAAATTTTTCATGGTTTGAACCAGCAGTTTATTAATCAGAAAAACTCGGAATGTATTCAACGTGCTCATAACTTTGAAGGCGGTGATGTTATTTGTCTGCAGAAAGTCAAGTTCATTCTTGGCCGCTCCATTTAGACCCTCCCAGGTCCACTTCCCATTGGAGTTTTTCTCGAAGAATTCTGACGTATATATTTTCTGATAATCTGCGTGCAGTACCAAAAAAGTCACAGACTGATGTTGTTTTGTCCTCACTTTGGCATTTAATTCGTCTACTACGTATAGGAAATGTCTGAGTACCTAGTTCCATTTTGATTTTGGTGGATAGTTCGATCTCTTCGTCCAAATGACTTGTTGTCGGGGCTCGCATTTGTATTATTTGAACAGAATATCTTTTAGAATGGTACGAAGTTAGTCTCTTCAGCTGATGTTCCTTAGTGATATAGAAGGATGCCTGATCCAATTGTTATTAGTTTATTTCATTTTTGTTGTCTCTTGTACTGACTACAATTCTGACTTTGTTTGAGAGTATTTGGCAGGTATATTGCTAGATATCTAAACCTTCCTTACATTTATATAAAATATTATTAGATTCTGAAATTTTAGTCTAAAAATATGAAGAATTATCAATATATCTCTTTTTATGTCTGTATTTTTTTAGATTTGAATCTTGTAGGTCTTTTACCATTGTTTTGTTTTAAAATTACCTAAACATGTTTTTACATATTTACGAAAGTGTTGTTGATCCAAGCACGTACTCATTAGGTTAAAACAACAAGCCTAAGTCGCACTCAACCATAAGTGGAATTTAGCTTTTGCAATTAAATATTTAAAACACCGAATAGATTGACGCCGGCGATAAACCCAAAATCATCGTTTTTACATGTTAAGAGGGTTATGCACCCTCCGAATTGGAATTTAAATATTATAGGCGCTTTTCCTATAATTAGTTTTGACGATATTTTGCTCGAACCGACTCGGCGATTCGTTTTCTTTGAATAATTTATAGTTAAAAATTGCCATACCGTGTTTCAGTTTTATCACGGTTCGCCGCAAATTGCTTTTCGTTATACCGATATATCTCACGCACAAAATCTCAACAGGACACTAACGGTGTGCTTTTATTAAGCATTGGATCGAAAATACAACATTGCTTATTCTGAATGGTTTTATTTTGGAACACTTTTAAAATATTAACCCTTCCACTTCTCTTCTTCATGAATAGATCGGTTGTTTTAATGCAAATTATTCTTCATATGGATTTCAATTTAACGTCATTCATACCTTCTATATGTTGAATTCAATTTGGACTTCCGGTGAAGACGACGGGACAGTCACACGTGTTCATAATTTCACTATAAGTGAAATTAAGATTTTTTTTTAAATTTTCGGAAATAGTCACAGATTGAAGTAAATGACACTCATGTAGTTACTAGTGAGGGTGTTTGATGCCTTCAAAATTGCGCCCCTGTTTTTGCCACTCGTTTGATTGAACCTCGTAACAAAGGCACCCTCAGAATTGTCGGACTTCAATTAAACGTTTTAGTAGTAATAATAGGTTTTATGTAGACAGGTCCAAGATTTGGGAGTCCAGGAAGTAAATATACTAATAACTAATTTCTTCATTCACTTGCATATGATTGTCCATTCACACGTTTCTTGCATGACCCCAAAACAAACTAGAAGTACAGTGAGAACGCTAGGGGTTATCCCTATATTACAATCTTGAACAATGAGTCTATTATAAAAAATACTTCAAAGCAGGCAAATGAGACCAAAATCCATTATCCATAGACCTATATGAATCATTGAAGAAAAAAATCGATTTTCTACTAATTTTCTGTCGTCGTCAATTTACATATTTACGAGATTAGTCTACAAAGTCTTTTAACTAAACAGTAAAGTATATCATATGTTTCCTAGATGAAGATTAAGTTGTTCAGTACATACATACATGTGCTATAAAGTGGTCAAAGTTCTTAATAAAATGCGTTTCTTAAATATTCTGGTGTTTTATTGTTATGACATTAGTTCGAAACTGCAAAATATTGACCAAATATTAATTAATCAATATTACAGTATTATTAATTGTAATTCGAAGAAATTTTATTTACTATTTATTATATATTAAAGTGTGGTTAAGGACCCTTATAAAAGAATTGGGGCAAAAATTATCATTCAAAACGACATTAAAACTTTAGAATGAAATACGTTTAGTTCGAAATAGGTTCGAATAGTACAATAACTTTTACCAAGTACATGTCACCTATCCAAAAAATATAGCCACTTGCTATAAATTCAGCGTTAATTTTGAGAGATTGTAAACCAAAAACAAGGGATCTTCAGACTATAGATAAAAAACTTTGAGGGCCTGTAATAATTAGTATATGATAATTTTCCATCAAATTGTTTTGGTTTCATATTGTTTCTTGTTCCTTCGAGACCGATTTTCGAATCCACTACTTCCGCACTATTTTTGCGTTCTTTCATTCGTTGAATTTCTTTCCTTTGTATTGTGACTACCTGCTCTTTTATTTTGCTGATCTCACCCTCCATTCTCTATTTTAGCTCTTCTACCCGAGTTTCATTTTTTAAAGTCGTCTGCTTCAACTCTTCCATTCGAGCTTCAATCTCGACTATTTTCTGTTCCAGCATTTCTGAATTTTTTCAGAGTTTCAAATTGTCTTCTAAGGATTTAGAATTTTCCAATAATTTGTCTTCTAATGATTTAGAATTTTTTAATAGGTGGGCTTCTAAGAGTTCTTTCAAGGTTTTTAAACATTTTCTAGTAATTCGTCTTTATTACCCAACAGTAAAAAGCCTTTATTACCCAACAGTAAAAACCAGTAAAGTTTATTAATTATACACCATTCTTCCAACATACTGATGTCTTCTTGCAGAGCAAGACAGTCATTCCAGCTTGAGATTGTAGTATATATTTTGAGATCATCTGCAAACAATAATCTGTTACATTTTAAAGTGCTGGCCAGGTCATTGATGTAAATTAAGAACAATAAAGGACCTAGATTGGACCCTTGAGGAACTCCACTTGTGACTAGAAATTTATCTTAATAAAACCCGTTGAGGTAAACGTATTGTGTTCTATTATTCAAATAGAATTCAATAATTTTTAGGTAATTTTTAGGAACACCTAGACATGACATTTTAAGAAGGAGTCTCTTGTAACAGATTTTATCAAATGCGTTAGAGAAGTCGGTGTAGATAACATCTGTTTGACCTCCGCTATCTAGACTTTCACATAGATGTTGCCCAAGGACTGCCAGATTACTAACTGTTGAACGAGAGTTCATAAAACCATGTTGATACCTAGATGTGTAATTTTCCGCAGACTGGTATAGGCGATTGTAGAGAATGCTTTCTAAAATTTTGGAAAAATTATCCAAGATAGAAATAGGTCTATAGTTATCGATAAGAGCACGGCCGCCTGACTTATATATAGGGCAGATTTTAGCTGTCTTCCAAGATTGAGGATAAGCTGAATTTGAAAGGATTAAATTGAAGATGTAACACAACGGATACATAAATGCACCGAGGCAATCTTTTACCAAAAAAGAAGGAATTTTGTCTGGGCCAGATGTTAATTTGTTTTTCAATCTTTTAGCAGCCTGTATAATTTCTCTTTCTGTAATGGGTTCGGAGTTGACATCTAGAAATGTATTATAATTGAACTTAAAACCAATGTTGTCTTCCTCGTTAACTGGTAGCTCATAAACACTTTCAAAAAAATCACTAAATGCCTTTACTATTTGAGTAGGGTTATTATATTCGTTCCCATTGTAAAACATTTTGGGGGAATTCTGGAATCTGTATTTTTGTTGTTAATATATGACCAAAAATGCCTCGGGTCTTCTTTTAGTTTATTCTGGAGATTCTGTAGATAGCTGTCGTATGCTGCTTTTATCTTCAATTTTATTAACGACCAGTATTTACTAAATTCTCTATAAAAAATATCACTTCTTGATGTTTTATATTTATTATGCAACTTGGCTTTATCTTTTATTAATTTTATTATCTCGCTAGTATACCAAGCAGGATATTTACGCCTAAAATTCTTATTCCGTGGTACGTGGATATCAAATAGTTTCTATACCTGGTTATAGAAGCTGTCAACAACAGTATCAACATCGGATAAACTATTCAGAAAGGTCCAGTCAGTATTTAATAATTTGTTATATAGAGATAAATAATCAGCTTTCTTAAAATTATACGTCGTGTCGTTAGAATTGGCTTTAAGGCTATTTCTTTTTATCGAGATTTCGCTTAATTCAATCCTCAAAGATGGATGATAACTATCCTCTCCAACTAGTGGTACAGAATCACGGGAAACAGTACAGTTAATGTTACTAAGTACCAAGTCTAGGAGTTTACCGTTGTTGTTCAACACTGAGTTATATTGATTTATATCTAGTAATGCCATGAAGTTGGAAATAATGTTAGTTTTTCCGTCCTCTAGGCTATTTTCAGTATATTTTGGACAGTTGAAATCTCCGAGAATTAGTACTTTATTTGGGTTTAATACATGCCAGTGAGCAAGATGGTCTTCAAAGATTTTAGAATTTTCCTGCAATGAATCTTTTTTTACTTCCATTTTTTTAATAGCATATTCATGTCTCCATTAAGTTCATCATACAAATGAGTATGTTGATTATTACCTTCATCTTTTAGGGCATCAGTAGCCGTTGTATCAATCCACTTTTCTTTCCACTAAGTTCGAAATCCTTTTCCTCCAGTTCTTATTTAAATCCGCCACTTTCAACTCGTCCATATTCACCTCTTTAAACATTTTAGTCTATTTATTTTTCAGTTCTAAATTTTCACAAATATCCCACACCTGACACCACTGTAATGTTTTTGGTTACTCTTCAGTTTCTTAGATTTATTTGAAAACACAGGCAAACTCACTATAATTTATATCCACTACTTTTATTTATATTCACACAACTATTTACAATTTATCTTGAACATCTGATGTCTACTATACTGCGATTAAATACCGAATGAAGGCTATCGCCATCTCTCCGTATTTATATATTTCTTGTCGGAATTCTCTAGAAAATTTCTCGACCATTCGATGAAATTCGATGAATTTCGATTAGCACCAGCCGCCGGCTTCTGGTCAACGGACCAACATTTCAGGTTTCACGAAATATCCGATCAATGCTGAATCCACGAAATTTCGGATGAATTCCCGTCACAATACATAAGAAATTAAATCTACCATATTGAGAACCTCTTCCTTTATGAGTTAGGTTTAAAACAGAATTATTGGTAACTTAATTTGATAATTATAGAACACAATTCAGTTAATAAATTAATAACCACATTATGACCCATGAAGAAATATTTACTGATAAATAATTATAACCGACTTCAACATAAATTCTTATTTCCAACCAGATATGTGGAGTTCTTTGTCTGAAATGTCCATGATACCAGTCTCAAAATAGGTTCTATTGCGTAACAAAAACGATTCGTTAAATGGGTTCACAAGCAGCGAAAGTTTTGCTTAAAATAACAAAAATCTACGGATTTAATAATCTCCGCCTAATTAATAAAAAACACCAAAGAAATACTTTATACAAACCACTACTAGGCAAGAAAAAACGACCTAGACGCTGCAAACAGAACAATAAGAAAACGAGATATAGCCTCTAACTAATTGAAAACGGTAATAACTAAGGAAATTTGATTTAAAAATAAGGAAGGTCATTGTGTAATTTGAAAATTTGAAAGTACCTAAGACTATTACCATAAATAATAAACGAAGGAAATATGAAAAAGGTGAAAATATTCAAAAATACTGCTAAGGTTATTAAGAAAGTAGATGACCAAAACTGTAGAAGTCTGGAAAAAGACTAGCTGGAAAATCGAATAATGACTAGGAGCCAACGAAATAAGCTGGTAGCAGAAAAGGATGACTGTTTTCAATTATACAGTAAAACAACAGATGATTTGATATTTAATGTTCAAAATTCACCATGTATTAGATTTGTTACTACAGAAAAGTAACATAAAATGTGTCATAATACAGTTGAAACTTTTGAACATTCCTTTGGACTACTTCTAATTTTGAAATAACCATATTACACAAATCAAACCAAAATTTTAGCTAGTTGTCTACGAGCTTTTTTTTAATGTTGCCAAAAATGTCTAGTAATCATCAAATTAATATAAATTTCGATTTTTACGATAATCATAAGTTTCATGATAATATGAATCTCTAGTTCAAAATGTTGTTTGTAAGTTGTAACTAATGTATCTAGTTAAAATTACCTCGGTAGCCGAATTTTCTTTAGTAAAGTAACTTTCGTTGTTCGAATGAACAATGAAACAGAATCTCTAGCCTGCGTATAAAAGTTTAATTTCACCCCGACGTCAAACCCGTAGTGACGAGACAGGAAAAATTAAAAACCCCTCATCAAAGAACAAAAGAGTCGTACTGTTTCACCTCGTATCACATCCAATATTAGTCCTTTCGACGAGAAGAAGCAGCAGGAATTTTTCGAGGACATTGTGTTTGGTGTATGTTTTAAGGAACTTCCAGCACATGTTAATAGTCATCTGTGAGTTGATAACAGTGGAAATTTCAAAAGATCTTTGGATTACAAGACGCTTTGTTCAGTCAAGAGAAGGAATCGATGGTGCTTTTCCATCGCATTTGCGAGATAGTTCGAGAAATACTCCCCAGTTACCCGACCTCAGAAATAATGATAAAGTGAGTCTGTGTTAGGAGGAGGAATTTCACGCAATTAAGTTTGAAAATTTTTTGTTTAAATAAATAAATATTGGTATGTTCGCTGCATAAAATTATAACAGAGATTTTGAAAATTCAGTTCATTATCTAGTAAATAGATGCACTTAAGAATTGGAATTCCCCTTCCCCAAAAATTGTGATGGAAGTGCCAGTCAGATAGCATGAACAAGGTTGGTGAAAAAATATAGCACTCAAAAAATGTCCTGCAACAGTAAAAACTATTGCAGAAATCACAGTTTAAGAGAAGCACTTTAAGAACAGGAATTGTACCACTTGCAACTTGCAAAGTAAAAACAGGTTTATAAAATTTCTGAATATTTTTCACTTTTTTAACAATTTAAGGAATGAAAATGTTAATAAACTTAATAGGCTGAAAACAAATTTTTCAGTTTTTTTTTTGTAATGGTATTCATGTTATAATCACTGAAAACTACATAAAATTACATTTATTGCTAGGGTTATTTAAAAATTTGTTTACCATTATTATTAAAATCATTAATAAAGGTTTAGTCATATTTAAACTGAAAAAAAAACAGTTTTTTAATTCTATTGTTTAAACTTTTTTGTTGCTAAAAATTAATATTAAAATCCAATAATTCCAGGATCATTCATTTTTTTTAGAGAATGAATTGGTTCTTGATTTATTTATTATTAAATATAGTTAAAAAAGGTCAGAAGGGTTCTTATGTATTTTTAATAACTCTAGAGAATATAAAGAACATTATTTATTGTCTTAAAGTCATAAACATCTGGTTTTATATTATTAGTTTTAATTAAAAAATATATTATACGGATATTTGTTTGTTGTAATTTATTGATTATTAAATAAATTAAATTTGAACCATTTCTTTTTCATAATATGAAGTACTGGAAACAATGGTTTTACAAATTACTCTGTTAGTATTCATTTTTTGCAATAAATTTAAAAGTCCTAGCTAACCAATAAGAAAATTTAATGAACATGTACATTTTTACTGAAATATCGTTATAAAAATAAAATAATAACGTTAGTATAATTATATATCGAATTAAACAGTGGAAACATAAAAGAAGTTTTTTGATATTTATTTTATCCCTTATATCGTTTGCAAAAATTAAACAAATAGCAATTAAAAAAAAAAACAAATATTAATTTGATGCATCAAACTGTCAGACCGATACTGGTAATTCAGTCCACACTATTAATTGATTTCAACCTGATTGCAGAAGGTGGCCATGTAAAACCAAAACATTCAGTGTCAATTATATCTTTGTAGACAAAGGAGGATCGTAAATAAAACGCAGTCACTCTCGGACCGCACACGCTAACTTAGATCTCACGATACGCATGCGCTGGTGCTTGTCATCCTTAATTGGACTGCACATAAATATTGGCAATTGTTTTATGTATGTCCATACGGAAGAAAATTGCGATCTGCTATGACCCTAAAAGGACTAATTAAAATAGAGGATTGGTATGAATTTACAGTTTGTAAAGTATGGGTTAATTACGCTCACGTTTTGGTGAAGTTCCTTCACCTCGGCATCGGTATCTGTAGTATTCGATGTTTCGTGATCATTTTTGTTTTGCTTGATCAAAACATTACGGCGGTGACTTAATTTAAAGGTACAAAGCGAGTTTTTGTTATCTACATGTTGAATGAGACAGAAACTAAATGATTCATAGTTGCTTAGTAGTAACGAAAAAAAAACTGGAATATAGACTGTTAAAGAAACTCATTCATAAGTAATAAATAAAAATTATTACACAACGAAAATACAAAAGAAAATATTGAAAATTCGGTGATCAAGTTTGACTTACTTCGAGAAACCATTTGACTAATAAGCAAATGGCTAATTCTAATTTTGGTATTTTTCTTAATTTATAAATGTTTTTAAACAAAAGAAACCCAACATACCAATTATTTATAGCAGTAACATTAAAAAATAAGAGAATTAGCCGTGTACTATCTATGCACTATCTATGCAGACAAGGTGTTTCGAGGAGTCATGATCAATATTTGGAGATGGGTTGCAGAGTTTATAGCGAAAATAGGTCTCATTTCTGACAGGGAGAATGCTACGTCAAATCCATTTTTTATTGGGGCTTAGCGCTACATCAGATTTCTTAATCGGCCTCAAATCTTGTTAGTAGGACGGCCATTCCGTAGATGAGACAAAACCCGGAAAATGGTCTTCCAAATTTTTCCCTGCGTTTGAAGCAGTGTGTTTATGGAACATGCATTTCGTATTGCTAATGTGCTGCTGGACCCACAAAAGAACTGTGGGCTAGAGAATCTCCGGAACTTGGTTATTTGTGACCTCCAGATTCACGACGACAGAAGAAGGACTGAGACCATTGCTGGACAGTATACTGTTGTGGTAAATGTAACTTTGTCTGACGTTGACCACCTTTCGACCGTGAAGAAATTGTGCTTGTACTAACCACCTGCAACCAGGAGTTGCACATTTTGGAGCTTGTATGTCTAGAATTTCTTCTCAGGTTTCCCAATCTTAATAACGCAGTGGTTGTTGGTAGTGCTGACGGTGCAGTTTCTTCCTCTTTCAGAACAATCACCTTCATGACGAAAACTCTTGAAGCAGTCAAATGGTTTCATATTATTTTTTTCTTGCGTGATCTATTCCAGAATAACATTACGTTTGTTTGACAAACTAAAAACAAAATTGTCAAATGTAAAAATGAAAATGCCAACACTAATAAAAGAACATTTGTTTATGACTGTATTATTTCATAACTGGGGTCGTCAAAGTGTTACGCCGTTATAGAAGCCTAGTATGTTCACCTATATAATTAATTTGTAACTCAGTTAATTTCAAATGGCTCTCGTTTTTATACATACCTGCATTATTATATAAAATGTTATAATAATATTAGTCAGCTTCCATAAAAATGGGTCCATATAAAACCGGTTTTAATGTGTTTACAACTTTTCGCTCTATTTTCATGGCAATAAATGTGGAAAGGCATCCGAATAAAATTGTTATAACTATGCGTGCTCCCCGCGAGGACACATAATTCATAATTCCTTGGAATTTACGACATTTTCGGCATTTTATAACGGTATTTTAAAAACTAATGTTGCTTTTATAGGGTAATTTGAAGAAGCAATTTAGTCTACCACGAGTATAAGACATTGTGTATAGTTGCCGTACGTGCAGCTTGACAGATCATTATCGTATGTTCATATTCGTTTAAAGCACAGGTGAAATCTGATTGTATATGAGATTAAATTACACGTATGAACTTGACAGGATTAAATAAAGAATTGTGTTAGTAATATTTCTAAAGAATTTTATTTATATATTAATAAATTATAAATTAATTTTTAAATACATTTTCATTAAGTAAAAAGCCAATTCCAATTCCCTACTATTGATATTTACAAACACATTTTAGTATTAATATTTACAAATTCGTTGTTGTGTTTCGATGAGTATGAAAATTATTTAATGTGCTAAGGAAATCAATAAGGTTTCCCTGATATAATTTCAAATATTTCGAATATTTTCAAATTTACAGGCCATTCTTTTTTACATTGATATACTTTGTTTTATGAAATCTCGTTCTACAAATTTGCTGCCTTAAGATTGATATGCAGAGGATCTCAAGGCAATTAACGGAAGTCCTTAAGTCTGAATAGAAAAAAAACATAGCATACAAGAAAATTAGATGTAATAAAAAATGCTTTGTTTATAAACCTTGATAAAGCTAACTAAAAGTTGTCGATTTTATTAAAGAATTATATTTCATTGGCACTATTGTTTATCTACAGTATTGCAATTAAAACATCTCATAAACACTAAAATCCAAAAAAAATAGTATAAATGTTAATTTCTTGGTCAATGTTAAAATCATAATTTGATCTTCTCAATGATTTGTTACTAAGAATTATCTTAAAGGTTGTTTTCCTGTCATGAATAACATTTGAGAAGCTCTCTAAACCAGGTCCTCAACGTTTACATCACGCCATAAGTCAGGGCCACAATTGACTTGCTTAAACGAGTCTCAAAAATTATAAAAACGTTATTTCCATATTTAACGATAATATTTATAGCATTATGAACGTATGAAATAATTGTTTAATTTGGCAATTTATTTTATATGTTGTTAATATAAAGTGTGTTCGAAAGTGGTTTCAAAGAGGTACCCTGAGGAACATTCATAATAACTTTCTAACTAATGATAGGGTCTCCAGACAAAATCAATTTCAAATTCGTATGTAAATATGTCATCAATTTTAACACAATAATAAAACGGTTTATGCGTTTGTAAATATTCCAATGTTTTCTTTATACTTATTTTATAATTTGATGTGTGTGTGTTGTGTTAAAGAACGATAAACGTTTTATCATGTGTAATTAAACATATCTACAAGATTGTATGACCTCCAAGATGTACAATTAGTAATTCTTCATTGAGAAATGCTTTCAAGCATGAAATATTCTCAGTATTTATTCATAAAAGATACTTAGGTCACGAACATTAGAATTTAGTCAGCACAAGTGCATTAACATCGTCGGTCAAGAAATATAAATAAAACGTTGATAAATTCTAGCTTCCCAGAATTTTGTTATCTGCCAATAAGCTGTAACATCATAACATGTAAAATAACATTGACATCATGTTTCTCAGAAAAGTTGGATATTGTGATAAATTTACGTACTCCTAAATACTTGAGGTTACACTGATATTTAATAGGTTCATTTATTTACTGATCTCCCCCCTATCGCCAGAAATTCCTTACAATATACTGATAATATTGAAATATTTTTTCTGGGTTTGTTCTTCAGTTCAGGTTTCAACCTTGTTGTTATATCTAAAGGTGACACATTTTTTTGAACTTGTAAAGTAATAAACAAATTGTTTTCAACCACTTTGCAAAGGCAATTCCGTTGTTTTTTTTTAGTATAGCAGTTCACTAATCTACATTTGTATGCCACCCCTTATTCTCTCTCGATATTGTTTCTGAAGGAACTAAAATTCCACTCGTTACAGTTTTTGTAATTTTGTTTTGCTTGTTTATTTTTGGTTGCTTTTCTCATGAAATGGGTTTAAGAATAAAAATAAAATGCCTAATTTTTTCTGTTTAGTTTACACATAAGTAGACCAAAATGTATTCCAAATATTCGTATATACATAAAAATCATAAATACCCATCGTATTTTAGAGCCACACTGTATACGTCATAAAGTATAAGACTGCAGGGAACAGTAATTAACCCGTTAAAATCAGAACTCTAAGAAAATGTAGTTTCTGATGTTTATATCCTACGTGACAGAAAACGCAATATTTCATTTTATTTTTTCTAGCTCTCTAGATTGACTATAAACGTGAAAATCTTCGGCACAACTCGATTTAAATAACAATAAATCACCTGCGATAAAGCTATCAACACTGATAGTGTATGCAATTTCCCACTGATCTATATATCCCCGAAGACCTATTAGGCGTCTATCAATTCAACACCTTTTGACACGAATTTTTATTTTGCGGTTGATGTATGTGTATGTCGAAATCATAGGCTTTCAATTTTTTATATAAAATCTTATATTGGAAATGAATACGAATTGCAGTAATAAAAACGTTACACAGACTTAACAGACTTTTTTGTAACAAATGGTAGTACATTTTTAGATATTGACTTGCTAAAATTGAACCTTTATTTGTTATTATTCCATACATTATTATACAGGGTGTCCTAAAAGTCGCGGAACGGCATTTTATCTCGGTGGGAACGCATTTTAGAGAAAAATGTTTCAAACAAAACTTATAGAATTCATCCCTGGCTACCTAATTGGGACCTTGAATTTGACCTTGACCTTCAAGGTCATTTCAAGGTCAAGTCGCTTTTTCAAATGGGACAACATATTTCTGACCTCGGAAATGGGAAGATCGGAAAATTTTACGTTCAAATATGACCTTGACCATTTTTAAAACTTGATCTCAGGTGGTCAGTAAGGGTGTCGCAAAAGTCCCGGAACGGCATTTTATCTCGGCGGGAACGCATTTTAGAGAAAAATGTTTCAGACAAAACTTATAGGATTCGTCCCTGGCTATCGAATTGTGACCTTGAACTTTACCTTCACCTTGACCTTCAAGGTCATTTCAAGTTCAAGTCGATTTTTTCAAATGGGACAACATATTTCTGACCTCGGAAATGGAAAGATCGGAAATTTTTATGTTCAAATATGTCCTTTACCATTTTTAAAACATGACCTCTGGTTGTCAGTAAAGGTCAAGTCAAGGTGAAGAACAACTTCGTTGCGTAGCTTGTCAAATATGGGTTTAAAAATTTGTTTTCAAGAACTAAGGTTTAGGATTTTTCCACGACAATGCGATGCTTAGTATGGACATATTTGAACGTAAAAATTTCCGATCTTTCCATTTCCGAGGTCAGAAATATGTTGTCCCATTTGAAAAAATCGACTTGACCTTGAAGGTCAAGGTCAAATTCAAGGTCACAATTCGATAGCCAGGGAAGAATCTTATAAGTTTTGTTTAAAACATTTTTCTCTAAAATGTGTTCCCGCAGAGATAAAATGCCGTTCCGGGACTTTTGGGACACCCTGTATAGTCACTGAAATAGCAGCACTCAGAAGGAAATGTTTAAATTTTATATTGTTTTCGTAAAACATAGATGCTATAGTAAGGAGTAAACGATTAAAATTTGAATAACAAATACAAAGGAGTTTAACATTTTATTATTAAAAAAAATTGAGATTGTCCTCTTACTCCTCGACGACCTCTAACCCTTCTTCTGGCATCTTGTCCACCCAAGCAGAATCGATATTCATCAAAGAAGACGACATGATGCCATTCCACATTGCAATGTTGTCGACACCACTGTAATCGTTGCCATCGATGCTCAGCAGTGAGAGGTAGCACAAGATGGGGTCGATGCAGGCCAAAAGATCTTGGGTATTGTCAAATCACGCTTAACAACATCTCATAACAGTGGTTGGATTTCTGTTCGTGTGTTAGCGATTTCTTGAAATGAAAATCCCAACTCTAGTTAACCAATAATTCGACCTCATTCAAATTCACTTAGCTGGCGATACATTCGGTATACACGTACTCTAGGCATTTTAACATTACTATTGTATTTTATTTAAATTTGAACATATCCTTCAGAGTGTTGCGATTTCTTTGTCACTTTGGATAAAACAGATCACACATTTTTCTCCACTACGAAATTTTCGTCTATGCTATAAAGTGTACACTCTTAAATGAAATCAACTCTACCTCACCAAAAGCTATATGTCCTATCCAATAGTTTAAGATCTACATTTTGCTACTCAATCAGTCGTTCCTCACGAGTCTGATCCACGGCAGTTGTTATTCTATTAATTATTATTTAGAATATTAACTTGACTATAAGAAAATAACCTAAACTTAGATCTAACACTAAACTTTGTCTACATGTACCATTATAAGGAAGTAAATTGGACAGAACTTCTGATTCAAATATGTTCTTCGTAAATATGTTTTACAGATAAAGTTACACCAAATAAGTTTTAGTTAGGCACATAGTAAAGAAGATAACCCTACATAGATGTGATAAACTTAAGCATCTTTTTGGGTATTTAGTAGCAAACCGAGTTAATTTTAATATAAAACAAATATATGTTGCTGATTTTCTTTTTGATTTACGATTATTGCGCTTATGAAATATTAACAGGGTGATGCATGTTAGTTGCCAAAGAATATTTAGAATAGAATTAGAAATTCCATTCCAGCAGTCAGACATAAAAATACATTTTACAAGTAATATATTTGTTGTAACACTGTACAGATTCAATTAAGGAAATATCACCTGAAATGTAAAAATTCAATGTAGCATCCTTTCGGAGGACCATAAAAAATTACGGTTATACCTTCTTTTCACATGTTCTGAGCCCCGGACTGCAAATTGGCTACCTATCCCAATTTTATGACACGTGACCAATGGTTTCAATGTTCCCCCTTTTCATTCCAACTTCGAAATTCGACGTGAGCTGCTTCGTTTCAGTTCTGGTTCTCGCAATAAAAACCCTAATTGCCTACCCTTTTGAGCACCAGGAATTAAGTTCTAGTTTTAGGATTCTTATTGGTCTATTGAAGTTGTTATACGCGTGGAGAAATACAAGATCGTTTTTGGGGGATTTACTTGGCGATTAGTTAATAGTATTGCCTTAGAAGAGCAAGTTTATGGAACTTTCATGGAGAATATGATGTTTTGTCGGGATTTTAGTAAAGGAGCGAAAAGAAGTTAGCTGTTGAAATGGCGTTGACTGTAAAAAATAAAAGATTTAGTGTTAGGATACAATTCTTTGAGCTTATACATCTGTAACACAACAAAGGTTTCACAGGTTTTCCAGTTCCTGATAGATTATATATATTATTTTACGAGCGTTATACCAGACCTTTTGATGTTCCAGTTCCCCAATTAAAATTTTATATATGCGAGACTGTTTGGGAAAATAATTTTATTTTTATTTGTTTAATTTGGATTTGCTATCGTACCTACATATTAAAATTTGTAGTTGTTCAAGTAGATACACTTTTTCCTTTTGTTTTCTATATCAGCTTAAAATTATCTATTTTGTGTATTGTTTTAAACACTTTTATGTTGTTTTTAGCGGCAAGTGATACTTATGTCACATATCCTACATAATTAACTTCACAGGTTTTATGTATGTATGTTGTTTATGTCTATTGATTTTGTTATTCTTATTTATAGTGGCAGTCTTACTATGTTGAAGCGACCTTTACAAATTTAATTGCTAAATAATTACTAAACATACAATAAACATTAATAAATTTATAATTGTTTTTCTCAATGATGACAATATTATTAAAATATTTTTCAAAGCTCTATTTTGCTTTTTTTAAATACGCTATCTATTAAGCTATCTGATATACATTATCATTAAGTCCGAGTTGCTTGACAATATTTCATAATTAAACTTATGTGAATTTAGAGTATTGGTATAGAATGAGATTTGAAATTATTCAGTTCCCAATTATTTAATTTAGTTTAATGAACCACGAGTAAGCCAATCTAGTTGTTTCGTCCTGTTGAAGTCAAAATAACGAGTAAAAATTAATTTAGGCGATTTCCCCAGATCTCAGAAACCATTAACAATTTTCCAACACGACTAAACGAACTTAAATAAGTGTCAATCACAACATGTCTCTTAACCGACGTCTTGGTATAAATCATTTAGCAGATAGCAATGTTGGCACCCTGTATATTGTAACATTTCTCTCATGGTAATTTTATACATAATCGCTTTTGTATATCACCATTATCATCATATGCAGCTATATTCAACTAATTTATTTTTCATGGTGTAGCCTCCCTGAAGAATTGAAATATTGCACAGGAACTTAAAGAGCTGTGGAAATGGAGAAATTAAGGTCTTAAGAAGAAACAAAGAAGAAGAGCTTAGGATCTATCAGAAGGACTGAAGGACTATATTGAAGGAGATTGACTGTAGGTGGACAAGTTGTCGTTTTGACTAACTGAAATGAAGAAGAAGTGTAGGACTGAAGAACTGGCTTGAAGATCTGAGAAGAAGAAGATATTTTTGGCAGTTTTTATCGATAACTCAAGGCTAGAGAGAACTGTATTATTGAAGAGAAAATATGAACAGCAGATCGCAGACTTTTAAGGGAAGAAATTAATAGCTTAAAGTCTTTTTGTGTGAAGAAATGTTGTGAAGGATTGAGAATATGAAGATAATATTTAGAATTTTATAGGAGCTATGAGACATACCTTGCCAGTGCGGGTTGGTAAGGATCGATTTCCCAATTAAGTGACCTAACCTTTAATGTCAGGATTTCGTTGACATGTTTCTTCTAGTTCAACACTAAATAAGAGATGAAAATTTTCTGCTAAGTTCTGCCGACTAATTAGGGTCCACTCTATTTTCTGTGGCGTCAGTTAGCAATGCCTACGAATTTTGCATGCTCGGTTAAAATATTTCCCAGAGAACTCTGTGAGCCCCAGATTATTGTGATGCACCTGTCTTATCGAGACTGAAGGAATATTAAGTCATAAGTCATAAATCACCGTGATGTAAACACAAAGTCTTCAGCTGATCCATGTCAAAACGGTGATTTGCCATATTAAAGTACAACTGATTTTCTTCCTGTCTGCGACCAAATGATGCAGATTACATGTTTTAAAACGGTACGGGTACTCTCGGCCAATAGATCGCTATAAGGCTTAACGTTCTCTTGAACAAATTTTTGTTTTCCACGGGCATGAATGACATCATCGTTTGTACAGACAGTTAACTGGGGTATACAGTGACATATAGCGTATAAATATGAATTAATAATAGAAGCGCAAGTTATTTTTTTATAAATTCTATTATTCCAGTATTGTTAGTCTACAATAGACGGCTTCATATATATCTAATTTCCCTTTTGTTTTACTACGATGTAACCACGACTGACGCATGTCAACATTTTTCGGAAATATATAATACCTTTGTTTATGAGGACATTATTTCATTGGTTCTCGAGATTACAGTCCAAACCGGATACCGCATTTTTACCAAATACAAAATCAGAATATAAATAAAAAAAAATGAGATTAACAAATGATCAAGCATGTACCTGTTAATCCTTTTTTAACAGATATATCAGAAACAGGACAACAGCTATACCAGTTCATGTCAGTTTTTAGCTACAATTCCCAGATTAATTGAACGCAGAATAAAAAATATGTCATTTCAAGTCGTTTTGATGAATAAGTCATTTTTATATTTGTAGGATAATTTTTTGACAATAGCGCAACCATTGGTGTGATCTGTAAAAAACAGTGTGATACTACTTTCGAAGGTATGAAATATAATCAACTTGATATTTCCATTAAAACTCGCCTAACTTCGTAGCATATTAATAAAAAAAACAAACTTCGATTTCCTATCAGAAATGATTAGCATGATTGCGAATCTTTCCCACAGCCGCAATTTAATAAACGGATTAATTAAATCTAACCAGAAACTCTTTTAGTATAGGTATTTTAACTCGAATATCCACCAAGCAAGTATCTTTAGCAAACATCCGGCGTTATGGTGGGAGATTACAAATTAAACTAACGACTAACAACTTCTGCAGCACTTTTTGTTTCGTATGCAATCACATTACGGTTACTTTTAAAACAAATACAGATCCGTAATAATACGCTTTGTATGCAAACCGAAACATTTCCATGGAAATGCCCAATTAGACGATATGAGATTCGTCAGCATATCTAATTAGTTCGTTACAATCGAATTTATAAAAGGAAAAGGAATCATTAACATATATCAATGTCCTGTTTGGTCGTCCAGACTATTAAAATTAAGACCACTCATACGTTTTGCCGTTAATATTATCCTTAAAGAGATAGGCAGCATAACAAAGTATGCGTATCCATAAATGGGTTTAATATTAAAATGATGTGAACAAGACCAGGTGCAATTACCATTTAACTTCCATAAATAACAAGGTTCGGATAATGAGTAAATATGCGTTATTCATTTTACTTATCATCTGAGTTATAAGCTTTTAGATGACAACTTGGACATCTTGACATGGCTAAGAAATTATTGCAGGCAATTATGGCAAATTCAGAATAACTTTAATTATTAGTTGTTTATGGAAGCTAAAACTACCGTGCTGCGTACTTTACCACAATTTTTAAATCGAACAGCGATGTATCATTCATTTGTAGTCTGACTTGCTTCTCAAAATATAATTAGGGATCAAGAAGTTGGTAATATGAAACCACAATGCTCATATAAGACAAATCATAAAGTTACGGTACTATTATAATAGTTTAGATATAATTAACACTCAATGTACAAAACAATCTAAGTTATGGAGTTTAAATGCACCAACAATAACGATTGTGTTCAAAAAATATTACATTTTTCAACAATTTTATTTTATTTAGGTTAGATCAAGCCGACAAAATGACAAAGTTATTTGTCATTGAACAGAAATAACGAAAATGATGGTTTATTGTTATGGTTTTGTTCCAGTTGTTGATGATTGCAGCCATCAGTAGTTGAGTTATGTACAATGAGACTTACAGAAAAAAAATCCAATTTCTTGACACTCCTCGTACAGGTACGATTGTGTTTCACTTTTCTCCATTCAAAAAAAAAACAATAATCTTCAAGTTTTTGTTGAGTTTTCTTGAGATATATCTCTTCTAATAAAAAATGTCAATAGGATACATAAGTACGACTGATAAATGTTTAGAAATGTTTGCAACTGCCCCTATTAAGTACAAAATCAAAAAAAAATCAAAACGAACCCCTCTATTATTTAGACAAAAAAGTCGGCTAAAGAACTAACGATTAAATTAACGTACAACTTTCTAATATAATTTTCCAAAAATTTTTTCTGAATTGTCCCTCTCTCTAGGACAATTTTTCTTGCGATTTTTCCCCCTCTATGACACTCTTTTTCTAATTTGCCCGTCCCTAAACCAAAAACTGTGTATGTCCTTGGCTCAGTATATGGACGTGAGACTTGGCAACTAACGAAAGTATCGATCAAAAAATCGTTTTACCTTCACTTGATATTCTTAACCTGAAATAAGTAATGTCAAACACATTATCTTTAAAGCCCAAAACAAATCTGTATACTATAATTTCAACATTCCCACTAATTAACTGAAATTTAACAAGATTGGGGCATTTATCTCCTAGAGCGATTATTTTTTTCCTTTGATAGCGTTTTCCTTTAATGTTCGAGGACTCATTAGTTAATGTTCTTTACCGAAGGCAGTTCGTATTTATTACAATGGAAAAATAAAACGGCATAATATTTTTCATCTCTAAATTACCTAAAAAATCATTATTCATTTTTGTTCCTGACTAAAATTACTATATCGCATGTAAAAAGAACTAATATTAATAATAGAAGTGGATGAATAAAATAGAAAGAATCTTATTAGGTTAAGGGCAGTATTAATTCAATGTTTGAATGAAACATTAAGGCCAGAACAGAAATAAATACGCTAACGACAATAATTTAGGTAAAAAAAACGGGAAAGTTTACAACCCAATTTGGAACTGATTGTGGTAAATTATTCTTTGTATATTTAAAGAGATAAATTGCATATATTAACTTAATTATCAGTACATTACTTTTACTTTCCTATTTTTCGTCAAATTCAATAAGGTAATAAATGGTAATATAAATGCAATAGGAGAAGAACCATGATTTTCCGGGCTGTAGGTGATGTCTCGTAAAGGACTGTTGGGGGTGAGGAAAGAATTTTTATTCGTGTCTCCTGGCCAGTGGCAAACAAGGGGCCGAACCTGCAAGACTCATCGATGGTTTTTGTTTCGCGCGCAGAAAAGTAGAGTACAATATTTTATTCTTTTTTTTTAATTGTTCTGATGTATATAACTTTCGATGTCTCATACATTTTGGATTCCAGCCAATTTAAGAAAAAAAAACATGGTCTCGGTCAACGAAGCCATCTAGCATCTAAAAAACGGCTTCCTCAATGACATATCTGAATTATACCAACATGTTACAAGCACTACTTCCTATCAGTGGTATCAAAAACTCTATGAGCAAATTGAAGGTGTATCCATTGGTACACCTTGCAATCCGGTCATGGCTAATTTTTACATGGAGCTTGTCGAAGACAAAACCTTGCAAACTGTCATGTTAGTTCCCTTACATTGATGACATTTTTTTATTTCTTGCTACAGGGAAGATTCACTAAATGGAATTTATAAAATATGTGAACGCTGATTGTTATAAACTAAAAAATCGGTTGTTGCATAGATGCCCTAATTTCAGGAGAGACCACGTTTTACTAATTGTCACAGACCATTCATGATATGTCACGGTCCGACAGGATTAAATTGATATCGGCCGTGAACCTACACACTTTGATATATTCGGAGAACTCCATCAGGCGTTCTCTGGTGAGAATACATAAACGGCCTTAGCGGAAAAGACGCACTAAAAACTCTAGTTTCACATGAGATAAGACAAAAACCTCAAAGGCCATTGTAACAGCTAGAGGTGGAAACAAGGGAAAGACTTCAAATAGGACCAGATCCCTAATGCTGATCTTGCGCATATCCAATCTAAAATGGAAATACTCTTTTCGAATATAGTAGAATAAATGTATTAGTAGACCATCTTTTGTAAATAAAATTTGTCACAAATTCTTTTAATTCTTAGGTGATAGTACATTAGAGTCGCTGTAGATAATCATCTACCTTGCAGCAATTCCTATCTGCAGAACATGGGAGTTTCAAAAGGACCAATACAAAACCCTCACAAATGTAACCTTGACCTTCTAATATCACCATGCCAAATCTTTTCGAAAATATATCAGAAAACTGACAGAGAATTAACATTTTATTGTGTTTTATTCCCCAAAGATACTATGTAATGTATCGTATGGGGAGTCTTAGTTCTTTACATTCTATGGTAATTGATGTTATTATAATGAATAAGTAAACTACAATCTTGTTAAGTTTTGCGAAAAATATAAGGGTCATTAGAGAGCTAAATACGCTAACTACAATCACTTATGCAGAAGAAAATGTTATAACATTAGTACTGATTGTTGTTTATAAATATCCGTCCATTTAAAGAAACAAATTGCCTGTAATAACTTATAGGAAGAATAACGAAATATTAATACGTTTCAGATTTTTACGACAGTGGTTTTTGTCAAATTCGTTGACAAATCGAAAGGCAATACAAATATATCAAACAACGTATACGATATCGTAAGAATATTAATATCCTTCATCAATTCTAACTCATTTGCATTAATTTAGAATCAACACCCACGACATTGTGGAAAACGATATTATTCGTTTATAATTTCATAATAATTAATTGATAGATACCTGAAAGAATTTATTTCTATCGATTAATTCGAGCTGATTTGGGAAACCTAATACCAGAAAATCAATTAACGAAAAACTTTGGAAGTTGATTCACGTTCGAATGTCACAATAAACCGTTAAGAATGTTGTTTTATGCGCGAAGGCGTACTATTGAATTCTCAGTTAAAATAAAAATGTTATTTGTTTCCGAATAGTTTCTGCTTAGATTGTTTAAACATTAACTCTGTTTTAGATTCACGACGATTTCTGTAATTATGCACATCAATAATGTCTTTATAAACAAAATAAGCTACCCTCCACGAAGCCCCAGAAAAGGCCGAGCCCTTTACTTTACAATATGTAGAATTCATCAATCTTACCTCCATCCTATTTGTAGCAATACATTTACTAGGACAAGTGTCCATTTGTTATAACATTGTCATGTATTGTAGCTAGATTTGTAGAAGCACACGAGATCACGGTTTTCTTTGATATAAATAGGCAAAGACAAAACGGTTCGGTACCATTTTCTCCTCTGTCATATTGGTTCACTTATTAAATAATAAAATAAGTAAAAAATAATTATTTGCATCCATACTGTCAATGCCAAACAGTGCCGCCAGATTGCGTGGAGAGAAAATCATAAGATGGGTTGACTCCAATGTTACAGGCTAACTAAATTAAATTTAACACTAAAAGTTTTTGATCGTCGCTAAAGTTATCTTACATAGTCATGCTAATGAAATAGAACCGAAGAAATATTATAATACACAATAATCGCCGTTTATTGGGTGCTCGCAAGTTTGCAGTTTGCAACTTTCGTTGCATTGTAAATATGGTTCGTCAACTAAAATCAGAATTATGTTGCACTTGATCAATTTATTTCTGATAGTATCTTATTAATGTTAACCTTATACTTTTTATTTAGGTTCGTTTTATTATTGTAGAATAACTTTCATATAATATATGAAAGATTACAAAAAATCATGAAATTCTGCACAAATTCACGATAAATAGGTAGATCTGACAACACTGAGTTCATGACTATGTGCAAGAAATTTGATTTAAATATTGACATTTGATTACTTTCAATTTCAATTCACAGGAAAAAATTGTCAAAAAATATGTGTATTTAACTAATATTAATTAACACTATGTGGTTCGTATTTCTTTATATTTTCGACATAAAACAGAAATCGTCATGAGTTACTATGTAGTTTTAATTCACATTAATGAAAATATACTGAATCTTAAGATATTTGAAATTTATTATATTAAATATCATATTGAAAATTAATGTTTTCGACAATGTGGGTTTCTTATAGTTAATTTATTTTACATTACATGGTCCCATTGCTGCAAAGTTCGGACTTTTAAAACCCGGTGACTAAGTTTCATTGAGATTTTAAAGAGTTGTTTATATATTTACATATATGCTAGGTTGGTTCTCAAATGATAAACTCAACAGTCAGTGACTGAGTAACGCTCTTTCAGACTATGTGATGACCATCTTTAACTGTCCAGTTTTTGGAGTTGCCTATAGTTTAACAGGAAAATATTTCGTGTTGTAAATTATAGATCAGTATTGATGTTTCGGACAAATAGTCTAACTTTTAGAAAATAATTTTTGGAATATTTTGTTGTTAATTCTGCCATTAATATAATATGATTTTCACAATAGTGAAATGACATTAAAGATCAGAGTTTTCATTGGGTTGTTTTTCAGCTCTATTTCATTTATTTAATCGTTTTAATGTGTAATTGACCGAAACTTTTAGGTTGCAACGAAAAATCGGCCCATAATTACATCGAACATGTTGCATAGACACTATTATATTTGTGATAATGTATAGGACATATTTATGTAAAAATAATCCTACAATAATATATATAAATAAAAAATGTCCTAAATTATTTTTACAAATGTAATCCAAATGAACTAATAGGGATAGCAATGGCCTGGTCAACTTTTCTAATTTCGCCTTATCTCTATTTCTTATACAGACAAAATAACGTCAGTAATGTTTCACTTATAATTTTAATGAATTTGGGTCGAATTTCATCCACTGGGCGGCCGCTGGTTATATGAAATGTCCACCAAGTTTCATTCTTGGAACTTACACTTTAATCAAACTGTCATCGCGTTCTTCTACTAAGTATATAATGTGTTACCCAAAGTAGTTTATTTTTCTGAGTAAGATGCAAGACATTTAGTAAATAACATTGTTTCTTTAATACAAATTTAATATTGATGATTTTTTTAGCCTTCACTTGATGAAATTTCATTTTCAAGATTACTTAAAAACAAAGACTATATTATTGTATTTCCAATTTCTGATGAAGCCAGACTTGGCGAAAGATGTCAAATTAAAAATTGTATTTCCAATTTTGGATGAAACCAGACTTGGCGAAACATATGTCAAATTAAATATAAAAAAGTGAAAATTTAACCAAGTGTTTGTTGCTTTTAAGTAACATATTTAATAACTCTCAGTTCCTTAGTAACTCTCACTTATCGAAATAACCTGGTATACACATACCAAATTAAAAAGGTCAGAAAACTAGTTGAATGTCAGGCTAAATTCGCAAACGTACCAAAATTATATAATAATGGAAACTTCAGTTTTCTTTTATAATTTGCCGCCATGTAATGCCTATCTAATATTACGTATTCCATAAATTTCTAAATCCCTTACCCGTAGCTGGTTCGGTGTGAACTTTTTAATCCCCATACATTATGATCGCAGGCTTCCTAATTACGTTTTCAGCAAGATAGGACTGAGCGAACATACTGAAAGGGTGGTATGTGTGTCCTAGAAACTCCTCTTGACACATAAATGATCGAAACCAAATCGGTTTTCCCGCAAAATTCAACTTAACGTTCGGTGTTGTTAAGGTCCAAAATGTCGAAAAAGAAACTGCTTCGTGTGTCCCGTTTCCGCAAACACACGAGCAATAAAAGCGATGTCTTAAATACGTGTTAGTGAGAAGTATGCCAACTGTGAAGAGCAAAAAACCCCCAATTCTCAAGTCATCAACGCCATATGGAAGACGCCACAGAGTTGTAATTAATTTCTCCTTCTGAACTTACGAGGCGTTGCGAACTTTGGTGGCTTTTTTGCACATCAACATTTTTCGAAGGCTACTTCCTCAAGTTTTACTTCGTAAAGGAACAAAAATCTACCACGCATCTCGGAAGTAATCTTTTTTCCTTTTACCTGTAATTGTACCACCTGCATTTTTATTTTCTCAGAAGTAATTCCGTCGTTTGAAATTGCAGTCGTTTGTAAAAAAAATCTAAACAGCTTCAGTGAACAAGGTGTTTTCTAGAAAACTCCAGCTATTACGCCGGGGAATGTAAAACATGTTTTAGTTCACAGGATAAATTGAAAATAAGTAGGGTGTGAAAATTGTTTATATCAGAAAGGTAGTAATGACGTAATAAGTAGTACGTTTTATACGTCTAATGAAGCTATTGAAGTAAGAATACTTAATTTAGAAACTTACATTTTTTCTTTTGCTTTTATAGATTGCTGTAGTCCATAATAATAAATATGAGAAGATTTGGCGGTTTTATCTCCTACTAGATTAAAATAATGACTTTCTTTTATTTTTCATCATTACTCTTATTGCTAACAGTCTTAACCTCCACATGCTTGTTCTTCGTTGGCGTTATTTGTTAGGGATTATTGCTTGTTTTTGTTTAAGTTTAAGTGTGGTTTCTTATGGTCTATTTTTTTCTGTTCGTCTTTTTTCTCATTTTTTGATTCCAAGTTTTAGAGACTATATATTATAATTATTTTCTTTACTGTCCAATCATACTGTAGGTTTTTGGAAGTGCACGCATAGGTGTTACCGCTATAAACTGGTAATCAGCTATGTCCTTAAGTAAAAGTCTTGATGTGACCTTAAGTCTACTTTGTTTTTTTCTGGATATATATTTTTAAGCCAACCATGTTTGTTGTGGTGATCTTGTATCTGTCTTCTGATATTCCCGTCCTGTGGCAAATAAGATTGCCAGTCAATGATATTGAATCTGAAATTTTTTGGTCAAAATATATGGATTGGTCAAAGTATGTCCATGTGATTGCTTCATGGCTGTTTTGGGTGTATCAATGTTGTGTAAAATACCTGCACATTCAGATTATGGTGATATTTTTACAATGGACATATTTTTAGTGTTCCAAATTAGGGGCAGATTTCGTTAATAACGAGAAGCTCCAGAAAAGCTGTTTTCGGCAAAAAATTCTCTAATAGACCATATTCAACAGCACTTAAATACGAAGAAGGGTTATTGAGCGATATGATTCTTTTCTAAAAGCTTCGTCAGCTGAGCCACTTACATTTGTTCATTAACGGTATCTAGAAGGTGACTAAGGCATTTGTCACATTTTAACAATTCTTTCAAGGGACCAAAGAGACTACAGTCTAATAGTTGCTGGGTAATATTGGATTATTTATATACCTACAATATTTGTAATATATATTATTGTTGTTCGGAAACATTCTTCAGTTACGCGTCCAACAAAACAACGTCTTCCGGCGTGAAAGTCAGAAGCAGACATTTCCAGCTATTTGGAATATACAAATATTTTTTGAAGTAAATTCGAAATGGGGCTCAAACTGTAGTTTATAGAACCACTTGACATTCTGATCAAAACTCCTCATAGGCCCAATATCTAAAATTGACTACTTTTTGATGCCTAAAAAGGCTCAATTGGTGTAATTGAGAGTGTTGTATGGAGTAGGCAATTATTTAACATGCCCGTTTAAATCATTGACATGAATTAGCATACTCTCTCATCCAAGCATTCGAGAGCTACATTCAAGTATGCACTTGCAGCTTGATATCTAGGTCAGCTACAATATCATTTAAGGGCAAACTGAACATAAGTACTTTAATAAATGTTTATGTAGTAATTCTTATTTCGTTAGTCCTTCAAATGCTCGCTAGGTAACTAGATTTATTCCATTGCAATATAATCAGTAGTGTAACTGCCCAAGCTCAAATGAGACAGACACCCGGTAAATAAGGCTAAGTTTTACGTGTATTTAACATGAAAATCAGATCAGTGTCAATTTTCAGCATCTGCTGCTAGCATATTCTCACTAATATGTTTGCGCTGGGCATACCCCAAGAACGATAATACCTACACGTTAAACATTTGCGAAACTAATGAATCTTAAATGCTACATAAATACATTTTTGTTTATTTATTTAATGTCTTCTTCCCAGTACGACTGAAATAACTTTGGCTTTATTTTAATTTTTAATATCTTACCTTGACCATTATATAAAGCCTAGATATAAATTGTCAGCATAGCAATAGGTATCTCATGTAACTGATACCAGAAAATTTTCTAGCGGTTTATGAATTACTTTTGCTGCAACCTGTACAAACGCCTTCAGTTTCATGAAACATTGCTTTCGAAAACAATCTACAATCCTATCGTCCGGCGCTCCTCGAGCGTAATAATTAATTTGACATATCATAAACGGTTGTCTTACAAATGATAACGCTCCTCTTATTAAAAGAAATTGATCCTGATAAGTAAGTGACGTGTCTGAAGATATAAAATAAAAAAGCGTAGATGTTGATGATCCGTGACTTATCCAGCGTTTAAATACCCAATTTCTCGTACGTCATTTAAAGCAATCAATCAACGTATTGTTGTTATTTTTACCGCTCCTTTTATCACACAATTTTTTTTGTCTGTTAATGACAGATGCCGGAGATATTCAGTTAGATTTATTAAACATTTTTCTTATAATGTATGTATAATTAACAGCGGCCTGATGGTCTTTTTTATTGAATATTAATTTCAACTGGATTCAACTTCCAAGACTTTTTATTCTTTCGTCGTGACATACAAAAGCAATTGAGATATAATTTACAAATTTTCTAATTAGTATTAATTTTGGCCTTTAAAAAATTTTGGTGAACAAAGGAATATCGACATACATGAAATACAAACGATGCAAAATATACCTACTATATTTACCGAATGGCCCATGATCTCCATATATTTTGAAAATCACAAATATGTGCCTAACAGTGTTATGTTATCCCGTTTGTTTTTCCTATGAGGCGTATCTGCTTATAAAGGTGGTACTCCGATTTTTTCCTTTATTTTTTTTTATTGGGATATTTAGCTTCACCAGATTTCTTGGAATTATGATCGCAATTATAATAAATTAAAATATCTATACTGCGAATTACTATCTAGTGGTCCCCAAAAAATTTCTCTTTACAAAAATCTCACAGTGATAATTTTTTCCCCTGACTTGTGTTGTAACAATATTTCTTTTTTAAATGGATGGTAACTTGATCTTGATAGAATATACAAGGAGAGTTTTATTTGGCAAATATTTTGATAATCCCTAGTTTGCCGGCCGCCCAAATTATTACTATTTAGTGGTAGAACAACTTTAGCTCAGGTCCTTTACGGAGAAAGAGACCTTTTAGTGACAAAATTTATAGTAGAACAAAATCAACATTATTGTGTTATAATGGTAAAACATGACTAATTGACATAAAATTCAACATTTTTATGGGTGCGTTTTTGCTTTTTAACAAAAAACCCTCAAAAAATCGGTAACAATTTAGTTTTTTACCTTTTACACAAAATCCACACATGAAACCGTGTTGGCTACTATGGACAATGTTGAAGAGAACGTTCTTATTAACTGAAAGTGTAGATCTTCTCATATCCAATTGATGTTCTAAAAATGAATACTTTAGCCCCAGGAGTTTTTGCAAAATTTCACTTAATCCTATGGAAGACATATTTTTTTAAAAGGCCATATTACCTCACTTTTTCAAAATTTAAAGTACAAATAGATAAAACTATTGAAAATATTTGGCAATTCCCTATCAATTTATTTGGATGATTCCATTGGAAAAAAAAAATATTGATAATTATAGCAGGCCGACACTTCAATATTGTCGAACTACAAAAAATTTGGAGACAAATAGCTGGCCGACAAAAATACTACATTTAAAACAAAAACATGATGTGGATTTGCTTTTCCGACAATAACATGAAATATTCTAATTTAAACATTTTAATAACTAACAAATTAGTAACAAAAGTAAGTAAATACAATTTTGATCCAATTATTTATTAGAGTGCCTTTGTAATAGTCCCACCTAACGGTGTTGAAAATAACTCATCCCAGAAGAAAAGAGTTAAGAAAAATTTTAGGTTTATATAGCAGAAAGCACGTAAATTTGGCAACAAATTGTAAGTATTGGATGTCCATCTGAAAAATCCAAATTGACCGCCATATGAATCAAGGTCCCATTTGAGGACGCCCATAAGGATCACATCAAAGATGAAAAGAACGCCTGGTCTTCACTTTTTGAAGAGGCATGATAAATCAGCCGGACCGCTGCCTATTTATGCAGAGGAATAAAAAGAGGATTTCTAAATTTACCGATTTTTTTTTCACTTATTAACTAATGGAATGTGTGTCAACTGAGACTGTGTCTACTCAATTTTCGTCATTAAGTGACAGAGTTTATATTTTTTTTTGTATATTTGTATAAAGCAAGTTTCTTTCAAGGCACTTACTGGCCATTGTTCAACCTTATTTAATAATGTTAACGCGCCACTAAATGCTATTCATTGGTATTTTAAATAAGCAATTCACGAAATTGTGTTTGTTTTTGAGAGTTATAAACGTTTTTTGAAAAGGATTTATTTTATAATGCCAGTATATTATTTGTAATTTATTGACTTTAGCAAAACTTGATAACAACAAAACTTATGAAAGGAGAATAGTAACAGACTCTAACATCTTTTGTTAAAATTGTTTTATTCGATATACGTAGATCCAACGAGGAAGTTATTGTCTTAAATTTCCGACTTCCGCCGACAACAAAAGATTCTCTTTAACAACTTCACAGTGAACATCGCATTTCTATTTATAAAGTTTTCTATTTGTTCTGTTTCAGGACCGGCATGTCAAGGACTCACCCGGAAGTGCAATAGACAGAGAACCGGAAGTGGATCCTAGCCAGGATTACCAACTTCTGCTCGGTTACGAGAACAACACACACACGGTTTTGAGATTCAGGAGGCGCTTGGATACCTGTGATCATCATGATATCCCAATTACGGTGAGTTTAATCTTGAATTAGGTGCAATGCACTTGATGAGCACACTGGAATGTAGGATTAACTTATTCGTTTAAGACCTCTATGCCTTCTCTCTCTCTCAAGGTGTTAATCACGTTTAACGAGAAAGGAAATTGATGAATTTACGTCACTTGTTTAAAGGGTGGTTGAAAATTATTATTCATATTTGTGCATAAATTCATTTTTCTCAGTGATAATATTTGTGGCATATCTAGTATTTTTGGAATTCTTGGGTAATGTTCCAAACATTCTGAATGGCAACAAATGGCACAATGAAACTTAGAAATTCTCCAATTCTTAATAAGAATTATATAAAGTGTAGTGACATTAAGTGTTTGACAACATGAACTGTTATATCTAAAAGAAGTTGCTGCTAATTTGATATATTAAAGAGTACATATAAACATTCCTATTTGAAAATATATCTAATTGGAAATATTTGAAGTAGTTATGGTTAGAATTTTATGTGACCTAGGTGCTACTTTGTTATTAGATACTGAGTGCAAACCTATTAAAGTCATTAGGGAAACTTGGGAAAACCTTATGAACCATCCTAGATATAAGATTGTTCAAAATGGCATGACGGTTACCAATTGTTAATTTACTCAGGCGTAGAGAAACATAATCATTTGAACGAACAAGATAAATGTTTGTTTCTAAATAAACAAAAATGGCAATTATAATATGAATAAGATTGATTTACACTCCTTAATGAACTATGTTAAACAAAGAAGTAAATTTACAACATTATCTAGATGTTAAAAAACACTGAGAGGCAAAAACAAAATACATAAACGAAAAAGCATATGAAAAAGGACGAAAATCATAATAATATATCTAAGGTAGAACAAGCATGGTAAGACAGAACGAAGTTCAAACTGGGTAAAGAATGGCCAAGAAATTATTTCACACCTTGGATGAAGTCATTCACAACAGGTCTGGTGAGTAAATACACTATGCCAGAACATCGCTAGTAATATCTTTAATCTCACAAGAGTATCTCAAGTAGAAGGTGTTCAGGACACAGAGGAAAACGTAACAGCACTCCTTAAAACTATAAAATAAAAGACCGTATGGACCAGAAGGAATACCTGCGGAAATGTACCTCGACAAAACTAATCGATCTAATGAGAATTCATTTTGAAAGATCTAAAAATGGAGAAACGGTACGGTAATTATCTATTTTTCGAACTGAGTAAAGCATCTGATACGGTGCCTATTAACAAACTCGGAAAGTACTTATGAAATCAGCAATAATAGACATCATAAAAGAATTGTAATTTATAAGGAAAATCCACAGATAACAATTACGAAGGGCTTTAGACAAGGTTGTTGTGTCTCCTCGACATTTTTCAAAATATTTGAATTTGTAATGTATCTAGTGGATGTTACGTTAACCTTAATAACACTTCCTTGATGGATGAAAATACGTTATGGCTTCATTTTCCTTTTTGCAAATGGGGGCAGCATTCCTTATCTCTACCAACTTGCAATCAAAAAGATTTAGTTTGGGAGTGAGTTCACAAACCCTGTTTTTACAATATGTCCCTGTACACCTATCACCGGCCAGGCACTGCATGATATAATAATTTAAGTTTTTTGTGCATCCTTTTACCTGCTTCTATATATTGTTTTCCCACATACTCATGTCCGAACTGGTTAACAAAGGATAAGCCCCTACATCTAAACTGCTACGTTAAGCAATGTGAGTCCTGGCAAATCTTATTGAGTATTTTAACTCCTGGAAGATAAAAAATGTATTTGAAACATGATCTTAGAAATTTATAAAATAGCTCTCCTAATACAATACCAATTTCCTAAAAACAAATCCAACTCTGGTTAGCATCAATGAAGTGTATCTTGCGCGCTTTACCAAACGCAGGCCTACGTTTCATCTTGGAATGAAATGTTATTAAAAAAATGGGTTATAAATGTTGTTTCTATCTCAGCAAAGCTTTTACCATCACAAGTAAAATGAAACATGTGATTCCATTTAAATAATTTATCATAGGTACATCATTATTCACAACCATAATTTGTCAGTAGTGTAGCACGAAATTCACTTTTAGTTACTTCGATTAACTCACATTTTCTTTGGCAAAAGTATTAAATGTTTCTCACCATACACCAGGTCATGGAAAAAAAATCTATAGCAAAATATGCAATGCTAAGTGCTTTTAATATTACAATTAATTTGGGACAGACTACACAAAACAACTAAATCTGTGGTGAGGCTTTACTCGTCTCATGTTCTAGTGAAGTTGGTACTAATCTTAAAAATGATACTAAAAAGCTAGTGTCATTTAACCATTATAATAAAACACTTTCAACAGTACAATTCAGATACTTTATCATGATCCTTAAGCTCAAACCTCATTACATAATACGAAATACTAACCCGTAATGCTTACATTAAATCCTTCCTACGTTAAAAAAACTCGCTTTTTTGTTTAAAAATTCCACAAAAACCTACTTAACGTTCGTATATAAACTTCCAAGAGACAGAGACATATACTCGTTTATCATACACACGATCTCGTTTCAAATTAAAAAACTTCAACTCTAACAATCTGATCCCGAAGTTAAAATGGCTCTGACCATTGTTTCAAGCTTTAGTCTTTTACATACGTTTGAATAAAATCACTGAAACCCTTGACAGTGACTGCTTAAATAAACGGACGTCGTATCAATCTTTGTGGCACTTTTGAGGGACTCTTTTCAATAGAGTAATACAAACAATGGCTCGGGAGATCTCGTGGGTTTGCATTTCATTCAATTGTCTTCTACTATATATATGTAGTTCAACGAACACACCGCGTATTGCTTTTATGAATCAGATCACGTGAAGTAGAACACATAAAACCGCTATTTCTGTGTTTATGGTAGTTGGAGAATATTAATTTTAATAATAACACTGAAGGAACGGTTCTCGCTGGATGCAGCGCTATCATATGCGCGTTGTGGGGCGGAAGGAGCAACGTTACGTTCGATTTTGGATGGGGTTTCGCAAGACGTGATTGGAATGGCAATATGCTAGAGAACCAATATTTAATAAATTGACGTTAAACTATTTTGTACTTATAAGTAAGAGTATGGAAATTCGGGAGCAACGATTTTGTATCACTTACATAATACTCTGGTAAAGTGAAAATAATAGTCCGGAACAAGTTGGTTTTCGGATAGAAATTTATTGCGATTTTCAAGTGCAGCTGAATTGACTTGATGCAACAAAAACCGACATTTTAACTCGGAGGCGCTGGTGCAGGTGAAAGTGATGACAAGTCAATACCTATACCTTTTAGAACAGGAAGCTGACGATCATTCATTAATATTATATATATATTTGTTTTTAAGTTTTCGCGGGCATTAAATGTTTTAGGTGGTTTCCGGGAATTCATCCGCGTAGTTGATACCTGATCCCTGCCGGGATCGATGGTAAAATGACGACGTTTCGGCAGAGTCACATCTGCCATCTTCAGGTCGGTTCGCATAATTCTCGTAACCTTAAAGGTTAAAGGTTACTAGGTACTAATGTTGAAGTTAAATAAATAAATCAGCTAAGTAACATTTGGATTATTTGCAATAATTTCATACATGCATTAAAATATTTATTGTGAATAAAATGTTTATGTGTCATCCTAATCTAGTCAATGTCATTTGGACATTAATCAATATAATTGTATAACTTTTCGAGTTGTTCATGGAAATCATCTTCTGCTTTACCAGTTTCAGAATGCTTCATGGTACAAATATGGAACTCCAAAAATTTACCCCAGATATCTATTTTGGTATTTAGTTCGTTGTCTTATATGATTTCTAGACATTCAACAGTTGTAGTAAGTGGTCTCAGTATATAAAGCAATGCTTCTTAATACATACAGAAAACAAAACGTTTTCGAATCGTACTTGTGATCTTGAAATAATTCCATTTCCTAAACGTTTAAATAAATTTTACGGTTGGGAACTATATGAAACTCTATTGTTTTCTGTGTATAGTGTTCTTTCATTAGTATACAATATGCATGAAAGACACTATATATCTTAAGCTAAAACATATTTTATTTTCGAATTCCATTGTTTATTATTTGTCAATGTCTATATAACTCCCTGATTGTATTATTATTATTAGTATGCTGAGATTTTGCTTTCGCCTTTATCGGTTCATATATTACAGTTTTAGCTCAATTTCAGTGTTTTTATTTTTATATGTTTCTCAGTTAGTCCTGACACTCTCAAAACATCATTATGCCTACAAACCATTTTGTGTTCAAGGAAAATACTTTTTATTGGCCCAGTTCATAACAGAATACAAAACTCGGGAACTTTTCGGTAATTTAATCAGAAAATTTCCACCCAACAAAATACTTCAAAAGAGCATATTCCGGAAAGTTTGCATATTTTTCACACACCCCAAGAAATTCAAATGCCTGCTGCTTTGATACGAAATCGTATTACGATACAAATTCAAGTTCCCTTTCTCTTCTTTCCCCTAGAGACCAAGTAAAAAAAAACAATTTGCCGAGGATTTCGGTATTAGCATACGAAGTATCAATTTATTTTGCAAATCAATCTCCTCTGAAAAGTTGTAACAACTTTTTAACTTTTTGGTTTTCTTAATCTTTGAAAACGATCGTGGAGTATATATAATGGTAAAGTTGAAATTCCAAATATCTCTTCATGAAAGAAGTTTCGAACTTGTATTAATCAGAATTAGTGTTGGCTGTGGTTTACTGAGTCTTTGGAAGCCTTCATCGAAAAAGCATTTTATCGGAGACTCAATAGCTAAAGTTGAAATTCGGGTAGACTCATCAATTACCACGGAAATCAAATTTTTCACACGTCCTCTCCATGCGGGAAGTTTCGTTTCGGTTCAGATGTCTGTTAGGATTTAAGTATACTACAAGTAATTCCTTAATTAGTATTTCACAGAGTTAATTAAAGAATAATATCTCTATTTTTGATTAATGTTTAACAGATTTTTAAAACTTGCAACTTTTGGCATATGTGTTCCTTTATATACATTTTTAAATAGTACCTTTAATTTTTTTAGGAGAGATATTATTTGATTGCATTAAAATAGTCTACAGCTTTAGCTTATTTCAATAGTTGTTGTAATTGCTGTGATAGGCAGTGATTTTACTACGAGTTACCTGCAAAGTTAGTTATTGTGTCCTACTTTGAACTATCGATTAACAGATCTTTCAAATTTGCAAATATTGCCACATTTGTTTCCTTACCTGGGTTCAATATACTGTATCAGGCCTTACAATAATTACTATTTGCAAACTATGGTGAATATGATTGACCCAGTCTTTTAGGTTATTATATTAACTGCCAAGGCAGGTTTAGCACATTTTCATACCTTACGTGTCTTGTCCCATTTGGTTCTTTATCCTATTTTCATTCACATTTGCATTATAAGATTTTATAACCTATTTGCAAAATAATTTAATTCAAATTGGCTGTGATTTTAACTTATTGCAATAGCTGTAACAAACAGTAGGTCTTGAAGATGTTGAATTTTTCGATTGCGATTGTTTATAATGGTAACATAATGGTCATTTGATTTTCATTAAAATTCGCCAACATTCTTCGAACCTTTCAAAATTATCGTAAAAAAGAACATCTCTGGCTTGGACGGGAAACAATGTTCGGTGATTTTTTCCTAATTTTTATCAGGATTTATTTCACAGAACCTCACCGGAATTGTTAATAGAGTTTCAAGTCGAATAAACTTGAAAAGTTGTTACAGCGGAAAGCCACCTCGGTCTGAAGTTGATGAAGTTCCTCGTCTTAATTTTAATCACTTTTTTTTCAAGTTGGAGCTTGCATAACCTACTTCGGATGGTTTAAATTGTCGTTTGTTGTCGCTCTTGTGGATGACGGGATATGAAGTTATCTTCACTTTCTGCTCGGTAAAATGAACTCTTGTCCCTTTTACAGGGCGACTATTTTAGTTGGAGAAGTTAATTTAGTCTCTGTTATTTTGTCGTACATCACCTTAATTAAACAAAAACTAATTTAAAATGATCAGTAGAAAAATAATACTGCTAGACTTCTGAGTTTATGGAATATCAAGTTGCTAGGCATGTTGTCAACTTAATTGTATTTTATAATTTAAAACAATAGTAATTAGTGGGGTATTTTGGTTACTGTTTTGCCCGGAGGCTTCTTATATACAGCTAACGTTAATTTTATGGGTTTCGGTTTATAATACACCACATATTTAAAAATTTTGAAAATCTATACTGAACTGGATTTGACATGGAATTGCATGATTTAATTAATTCCAAATCACTATTAGTTACTTATTGGGACCTTAGTAGATTATCTATGACTGTATTTACAGCATTACGCTGTTCATTTATGATACACAGTAAGTTTGCTTTGATTTTCTTTTCAGTTGTTGCCCTTATTGTATACAACGATTCTTTTCTATGCAGTAGGCTGTCATGCCCGCACTTCCTGTATTCTGAATATTATTTTTATGCTTCTTTAACCGGTGTTTACTGTACCTATCACTGAGTGCAGAATAAACAACTTCAAAATCTCTATATTTATTGTTATAAACACCGAATTTATTTAATTGATTGCTTGAACATTTATTGTTTATCAAAATGTTGGGTAGACTATTCTATTAACATGTAGGTAACTTATGTCTATAAAATGTAAAGAACAAAATTGTAATAGTTGGAATGGTTTTCTGAAGGTATCAATTTCTAACAAAATATATAAATCAAATTGTTTTTATTATTTATTTTTATATTGCAGATTTAAATTTCTTTATGTTCTTTTCGAAATTTCTAAATATGCCAATATCAGTATATGTAATGGATTTAAACAAACATGAAATCATATAAAAACTTTGAAAGTAGTTTTTATAAATGGTCGATAAAAGGAAGATGATGGGAATGATTGGTATAAAAATTTAAAAATCAAAAATATTGGGAGAAAATAAATTTGCAAAACAGCACGAGAAATTCAATTGAGTGGCAGAATTTTACCAATAAAGTAATTTGAAATTTGGAATTATTGTTAAAGACCAACCATCAGAAGAAGGGAATTCGAGAACCAACAACAGTGAGTTTTTGAAACATTGTTTAAAGAAAGAAAGAAAAAGTTTAATTTATAAAATAAGCTAATCATAAAAAAGTAGTTAATCAGTGATAATAATAAAAGTTTTACAATTTTAGAATAATAAATAGATGTGACTGAATGATTAAAATATTTTGTAACATAATTTGATAGAAATTTAAGAGTAGTTAAATGAACAGGAAATTTATTTTGTTTTGAAAGAAAACTTGTATCAATACTGTATTGTGGAAAATTTAAATAAATTTAATTGAAATATTAGAAATTTGTTATCAGTAATTTAAAAATTAAAAAAAGTAGAAAGAGTAAAGTGCAAATAGAATTTCAAAATTTTAAAAAGTGTAAGTGAACCTGAAAAGAAATAAATATTTGTAAGATAAACAAGATAAGTATAAAATTTATTTATTTATTTAAAATTTAAGATTTGAACCCAAGCGAAAAAGACCCTTAGATAATAAAATTATAAATTATAAATTCTAAATTACATTCTATTATAAATTGTCGACCAAACGTGGGACTTAGAAAAAGTTGGCTACACTAATTATAAATTATAAATTACAATCTATTTTATATATATATATATATATATATATATATATATATAGTAGTAGAGGACGTCTTTAGAAGCTTTTAGAGAAATCTGAATGTTTTCACACTACTTCATAAAGCAATCTGTGAATAAAAGAGTGATCCTGCTGGAAGTCATTCTGATGATAAAATTGGTTATTGATCTATGAATAATTTTGCAGGATTAGTTTTGTATTTTAAGACAAGATACTTTGTGTTTATACATCTGTTACACACCAAGGTTCCACAGATTTTCCAATACAATGTAACTTCTTATAAGGTACATTAGGTATATTACCATTTTTAACACTGCTCTGACTTTATTTATATATAACAACAATCTTTAGGTATGAAATATCCATATTTGAGATTTATTTAAGATTTTTAACCATGTTGTCAGTACTTAATTTGTTAACTTGTTAATTCGTTTCTTTATCTATCCCTAGCTTGTGATATAATAATAGTTGATTTAAAAAAATATTACAAAAATGCTTTGATATGTTAATTTATGTTGCAATGTGAATAACCAAAACGAAATAAATATTTTCCATATATTAAATAATGTATTTTATGGGGTCGATCATTTATAAACACTTGTAATGTTTAAAAGAGGAAGCACCTAATTTTCGGACATCCCGTATAATTTTTTCTATTCTTTTGTATTACTTGCGAACTTCCCTGCTTCCCATTATTGAATTATTGGTGATTTTCTGCTGAAATCATCTTCGTCGAAGGCAAACGTTAAAAAAAGTCACGTATTTTCAATATCACGAAAAATACTGGAAACACACACGCACATGTATAAATACACATTGAGCAGAAGAGGAAGACATATATGAATTCGTGCTTCTTCCTAACGAGGTTACGGAACAGAGACGCGTGCTTCGCTTCAGCGACTCGGGGAGTTTTCCGAGCTTTTCACTTTCCGGAAAAAAGTATTATTATGGTTGTGAAAGAAAAGAAAAACAGAACTGACGTTGGTGCGGAATTTCAAAGTAAAAGTCGCGTTACTGACTGTAAGTTTTCCAATGCAATACTAACCGTAATTGTATTATGCAAACAAAGAAAGCAAACCTAACAACTGTGGTTACTTAGATGTGAAAATGGAAAACACTAGAAACGCTTATTTGTTTTGCTTTCTTTGTTTTTCTTTATAGCATATTCTATACAAATCCTTTCTATTAATAGATGAGTGATTTTTTATATTTGTAAAACACTATTTTCTACTGAATATGTACTCTTGAAATAATTTCTGTCAGTGGTACATTTCCTATTACCTAAACAAAAAAAATGTCACTTATAATTATGCATCAAATTCTCCATGTACTTTGAAATAGTCTTTGCTTTTAGTGCATTTGGTGGTGAACTTCTATCGCCTAAAAATTGTCTCCTCCTTTTACAAACAATTTTAAAGTAATTCGCCAAGTAACAGTTTCATGAATGTCCATATATGTCAGTATTTTGGGAATACCTCTTGTAATTCAATACTAGTTGCTTATTTATTTTCTTTTTATTAAAAAAAAATAATTTTCCAAATTTGAGAATGTAGTCTTCCCTGCCTGCCTTGTGAAGTTTATTTAAAAAAATCCTCTTAGTAGGTTTGACAGAGACCTCTTCTGTTACATTTTGACGTCAAACACATATATTACGAACTAACTCTACAAACAACAGTTGCATGAAGGTCCATATATATCATTATTTTGCGACTGCCTCTTGTAATTCAATACTAGTTGCTTATTTATTTTCTTTGATTCAAAAATTTCATTTTCCAAATTTGATGATGTCCATGTCTGCCTTGTGGGTTCGAGAAAGTCTTCATTTACATTTTGACCTCAAACACATATAAACAAAGTGATTTGGAAGTATTCGGTAGGCATCTTCTAAAAAATAAATGTTAAACAGTATTTTTTATTACTTTTCACAGCCTATTAAGGGGCCGTTCAAGTATTACGTTAGGATTTATTAGAATTTAGTAACCAAAGCTCTTACCACCCATGTCATCAAAATGAGCACAGCAAAGACACATAAAAACCAAAATTATGGATAAAGCCTTAATTAAAGAGACAGCTCTTTATCACCCATGTCATCAAAATGAGCAAAGCAAAGACACATAGAAACCAAAATTATGGATAAAGCCTTAATTAAAGAGACAGAAGTTAATATATTTATTACTCCCGTTATTGATGACGTATATCTACACTATTAGTATACATATATCAGGTGAAAATAAAAAACTGAAAAAATATGTAGGCCTTTACAAAAAGGGTGTTTTTCGTCTTCGGTGTAGTCTTCACTCATCATCAAAATAGAATATTAAAATAATTATTTTGATATTAATTTTCAATAATATTTGTAAGTAAGATACAAATTTTATGTCATATATCGGTCTACTTCCTCGTCTATGCTGCAACTCTATATACAAACTTTAAATCGCTTCTTGTATGTGATTTCACTATAAATTAACGACTCTAAAAATGTCCATTGTTCAAACTTCATGGTTATATGTCTTAAATGTTGTGATGAATGAGAAAAAATGGCCACGGCTTTTTAATACTTCATAGTTAAAAAACCGAGTAAAATTACAACTAGGTGACCTACAATCCTAAAAATAACAACGGTTGTTTATGAATGATACTTGTAGCATCCCCATATTTATATATTTTCGAATGAATAATATCCCAAGTATATGCGATTTCCAAAATATATAAATATAAAATTACTATGAAGAAATGATATCTTGAATGTAGTGAAAATATAAACATTTTTTTGAAAAAGAGAAAGAACCAACAAAACTAAAATGCAACTGTTCTTTTACTTCGAGAATGTTCAACTGCTGAAACCAGGGACATTTCTTTTAATTCATCCTCGTATCAGAACTGTAAAAAGTGAATGTTCCCAACATTGTCAATAGAAATGTAGACAGTAATATTTTGTTCATTTAAGATCTGTATAAGATTATGAATATTCAACGTATGCCTGTTATATCTTGTTGACCGTAGTTACTAAGCTGTTCAGAATGTAGCATTTGTTTTCTAACGCATATATTTAGTCATCACATATTGTATATTTTCTTAATGTCTGCATCTAATGGGCAATAGAATACAAATATTCCTTCATTAGTGATCCATTCTTCTAAAGGAAATTACTAGAGTTCTTTTATCATTCGTATACCTACCTTAATTCTCTTCATTTCCATTTTCTTTACATCTCTTCAGCTAATTAAGTTGCCATTCATTTGTATAATTAGGCGGATTCCAGGTAGGAATCGTTTATGAAACGTCTAGATATTTTGTTAACGTAGGTTGTCTAGTGAATTTATTGACTTTTAAGTCGAAACAAATGTATTCAATGGTCATCATAAATATTATCTGCAGTAAAAATTAATTAGTTTTGTTTTCGCATCGATCAGAGAGGGAATTTATAATTAAACATGTCTAATAAAATATTATGGAATTCCGTAAACTGGCTACAAGAAATTTTAAAAACTTCTAATTAACTAATAAGTTTGGAGCATGCAAATATTGGACAGGCAATAATTTATTGATATTTAAAGTTAATTTATTGCTGCATTTGGTAAAACGTCAAATGGCATGATAATTTCAAATCAAAACAATCAGTTGACCAACTATTATTTTATAAATGCATTAATGAACTGTATAAATAATTAAACTGAAATCAATTTGATAATTGAATGGCTCGTTGGTTTGCAATATTCGTATACGTAGAGAAATTTAGTAATTTCAGATCAAAAGGCCCATTTATCAGTTCGAAAATTTCAAAAGGATTTTCAAATATATACACTGTTAATTGTTTGAAGGTTTGTTCATTAAATCCCTTGCATTTCAACATAATAAGAGGACTATACTTCACCCATTTAGCTAAATAATTGAAATTGATTTGTAATAGGACAAAGTTTGAAACAATGCTGAAATAGTGTTTATTATAGCATGAAATCCTTATAATAATAATATTTTAATACAACCGTCAGCTGAAAATTTTCAGGAAAACTAGCGACCTTTGACTCCATGTAAATAGATAGCTTGTCGGTAATAAACACACTTGTGCCTCCTAATTAAATTTATCATCACAGATTTGATTGTTTTCTTTAAACTAAATGAAATATCGATAAACCATCTATCTATCTCCACAGTTGTTACACCGAGTGCTATTTCTGTTCTTTGTTGGGTTAAACTGAAAATCCATAAGCGAAGAATCAGCGAAAAATAGGAACAGGCTGTGCGTATCTGCTCCTGGTGAAATAGCTGCTGCTGGTCTAGGTTCAGCTGCTAAACCAGCAATTACCAGCTGTACTTAAAGTACAAACTATCTGACCTTGCTCAGAACCCAAAACTGCAACTGCAAGTGAATTAAATACCGTTTTTGTTTGATTTTGGTTAAGCTAGAAAGAAGACCTAAGATCAGTTTCAACTCCTGTTGCTAAAGCCTTCACACCAAACTTTTACGTGGGTACAAATTCATCACCAAAAACTCATCGGTGGCAGGTCTTCCCGGTCGAATGTATGTAGGCTTTTTCTGAAGGGCATCCGGCATAGAATAATTCTAAAGCATTGCCGTTGAACAATGGGACTGTTTTAATATATTAACTTCAGTTTTCGATAGGTATCTTCCATTCAATGAACCACCATCTTTAACCACTGCTCACGAAGTTCAACTCAGTACACGGAAACTAAGCTGCAGGGACAGAAATTTGAAAGAAAAATTTAATGTTCAATACATCTTTCTTATCCAGATATCAGTCTTTGTTGGTGCAGCAGTTGGTATTGCCTCTGGTAAATAAAGTTTAGAACGTAAAACTCCGGAACGTTACCGCAGACTGGAGGAAAGTGAGTAGTGAACAACCTGACAAGAACAGTTTTAGTTTCGTGCCACATTTTGTAACCGACTTATTAATTGTATAAAATATTCTTGATATATAAAGTCGCCAGTAACATCATAAAAATTCCTGCAACCCTATGTCTTTAATTAATCTCTTGTGTCAGAATTTATGTTACAATAACATGACCCACTACTGAGAATATGCAAAATTTTATCACAGAATTGTATTCTTGAAAATCCGGTTACGAAATAATTAATATTGCAACTTTTTGTAATCCCATTTCCTTAGAAATCGTGCGCTATATTAGTGCGTTGACCCAGACATGTCTTGGGAAAAAATTACTCAGCATGCAATTAGTTGTTCATGTAGCAAGTTAGTTGTTAAATGTGTATCTTAATTCTCAATGCATTTTTTATTGTTACAACAGGATGGTGTGATATTTTTATTATATTATAACAGATTAATTGAACGAAGTTAATGAGATGCAAATGCAAGAATATTGATGCAATTAGCGTGTCGTTTTGCTAAAGAATTCTCACATAAGCTTTGACTTTAAGTCCCCATAAATTGTGTAAAGTTGTAAATGGGTTCAGTCTTGCAACTAAGCATACATGACGTAAAGCAGAAAAGGTAATTAATATATGTAAATAAACTTTAGTTTAATTGAAAATAAAATATAAAACTAGTTTGTAAATACTAAAAATGTAAAGCCAGTTTTTTAGTAATATTTCTGTCTGAGTGTACCCAAAGAGATACAAGACGGTGCAATAAATATGACCATCCAATGTTACTGTGATTTTAATTTTCTTATTATTCAGTACAATGAATAATTAACTTGGGTAGTTCTTTCGGAAAAGAATGAGGAGGAGGGAGAAAAAGTTACTGCTGGTTGATAACGGTGTAAATGCTCTTTTAACCATATCTTTAAGATTTTAGGAAACGAATAAATTGGTTAAACCAATTTAAAGATAATGAAATACATATGTGTGGAACTCATGGTTGTGGCACATGTTGGTTGTTTCTTCACTTTTTAATTTGGCTCTTCAGTAACTAATTATTTTTAAAACTCAAAAACAGTTTCTTTCTACCTAGAAATTAAAATAACTTTATTCCATTTTCGTCTACTAATTTGTTTATATGTAGACTCGCAGCGAAGAATTGTTTCCGGTATATCTGCCGTTTTAACGGCTTTAACCGCTAAGTGGTAACTTGAAAAGAGTACCTCTGAACATAATGAACTAAGTTTTAAAAGGTGACACTTTGCTCATAGACAGTTTCTAAATTAAAATGAACCTATAACCTGCCATCAGTATTATGTCGTACGAAAGCCTCCTTATAATTTCAAACTGTAAGTAGAATTTGTACTGACAGATACAATGCCACTAAGTGTAACATATCACAAAACTTTTGCTAAATTTTCTTTGTTTTTTGGATTTGGCACAGCTCCTGTGTAGTTTTCTTCCTACCCCAAAACATTAATATCATCTCAAATTATTACCATTCTAGTGCTTGATTTTAGATTTGAGTTTTAAACTTATTGTGCTTAAAAATGGTTTCGATATATGCAGAAAGTTGTACTTCTACATCAGTTTTTAAAATATCCTCTTTATGTGATCTATGAAAGGCTGCAAACTTTTAATTTACAGTTTTCATTTCTAATTGGTGATTACCCACACTTCAAGGTTTTTTATTCATTAATGCGCATTTATATACTTTTTTTCTTTTTGCAATAAAAATTTCTCCCGACATAGATACAAACTTTTTACTTTTTTACAAATTACAAAATTAGAACACAAATTCATACGTTTAAGCAATTTGAATATGAAATATTCTCTTACACGTAGTAACGCCCTAAACACTTGTTAAGATTCTAAATTAGGCGACATCACATTAAAATTTTAGTTCTCGTGTAGTGTGTACAGGAATGTGGTAGACCCTCATATATCATAAATCTTCGGCAAGATTGTCACATGAAACTGTGAAATATTTCTACAACAGGAAATAGTGATCCCTTAGACATTCTTCAAATATTTACTCAGCGTTAGGGGTTCATCCAAATGATAATAATTGTCGTTTCAGATGGCAAGAAATATCTGTCTATATCTGTTTCTAGAGTGTATGTAAAATGATGCCGCCGTCTGATGGAAGTTTATTTTTAACATGTTTTGAAATAGATATGCCCAGCTGTTTTGGTGAATATGATTACAACTGACCTATCGTATCCGTTTTGTATATACACTTCCTTCCTTACTTTCAAAATAATTTGTTTCAATTGTTCATAAGTAAGTAATGATTGGTGAGTAGCTCTTTAATTATTGTGCCTGTTCATAGGGGTTGTGTCTCCTCACTTTTGTCTTTAAATAAATGTTTGAAATTCATTAGTTGTCGTTTACAGAAAGCCTTCCAAGCAGAAGTTCTTGGATAAAAAAATCTCTACTGTAAGTAACCAGTCTCCATTTGTACAAACAATTGCATTATATATATGGTGTATACTCTCTCTTTTTCTCCCTCTCTCTTTCTCCCTCTCTAATTTTTTATTTTATATGGGACCTTTCTGTAATGTTCCTTAATATAATGCAGTTTAAATCATCAAAATTGCCCAAGTCGTTTTTGAATTATGGCTTGTCATACATAAAAAAAAGTTGCAGATAAATTGATAACCTCCTCCTTTTTAGATGTCGTTTAATATAATTTATATTTAAAAAAGAACCGACTTCAGCTGACTTAAAATAAAAACCGGTTAGGAACCGTTTGCAATCAATCACTGTTTTCAGACATATCTTCTTTTTTATCTAATTCAAGGTCCATTTAAATTGAAAATTTTAGCATATTCTTATCTCTCCCTCTTTTTCTCCCTCTCTAATTTTTATTCTTTGTCTATACTTTCCAAATATATCTTAACTTTTTTATTTGTTTTATTATTTGGACCAGTTTCTATAAATGTAACAAATTTACTCTATATTACATCCACACTGTATATGCTTCGGTGTACTGGTAACCCCTAACTTATTCGTCTATCATGGTCTACCCTATATAACAAAATTCACTTTTTTGAACAACATTTTATGACTATAATTTTATTCTACCATTTATTTCAACCACCCGGTATATGCAACTGCTTCGAATTTTTTTTTATTAACCCATGTCTATAATTATACCCCATCCTACGTCCTATAATTCAAATATCCTAACTGCTTATGCTTTTATAACAAAATTTTGATACACCCTAAATATCAATAATGTTTCCCCACCCTTACTTCAAAGACCTTGTCTAAGCAACTACTCATGTGCCAAACTATATAACTTTTTTAAACCGCCCTGTATAACTGCAATTATACTCCACCTTATATTTCAACTGCTACTAACAATTTTTAAAGCCCTTTGATAGCTGTAATTATTCTCCGTTCTATAACGCAAAACTCCACTCTGTTTAACTATAGTTTTGCTCCAGTCTTATTTTAACCACTTTGTATATGCAACTACTTATGTGCCATTCAATACAATATTTTTAGAACTACCCTGTATAACTAATTCAATTCCAATTCCATCATTGTATGCAACTGCTTATGTACCACCTAATATAACATGTACGCACGCACACATTCAACCGAATTCAGCACAGAAGAGATCGCCGGAATAACACATTTTCGTTTTAATAAGCTAATGGAATATTTTCTGCATTTTCACGCTACTTAACTTGGTCTCTAAAATAAACTGACTTCAAAAGCATCAAAATGAAAATCATTACAAACACCCTGTACGACATACTTTCATGGCATATCTTGACATTTAAATTAGATATTTATGATGAAAATTTTACATTTACCATGATGTTTACAGTTTTTGTACATATATACGATTTTCAGAAAAAATTTTACATTATAGAAAAATGTACGGAATAAAGCCGAAACATATCTTTGTATAATACAATTTATAATATTCAAATTGCGTGAACAGCTTTAGAGAAAACTGTGAAGATTCATTCAAAATCGCTGAAATCTAGTCCCTTATTTACTGTTTTTTTCTGATTTTCTCGAAAACCGTAAATCTCAAGTTGTAGACATTTATATGGGACCTTTCTGTAATGTTCTTTAAAATAATGTATTTAAAATCATGAAAATTGCCTAAGCCGTTTTTGAATAATCCCTCGTCATACATAAAAAAAGTTGTAGACGAATTGATAACCTCCTCCTTTTTGGAAGTCGGTTAAAAATACACTTTCAATGCCCCCTAACGCTAAGAGTTTTTATTGGCATTTATCTCAAAACATTTATTAACAACAACATTGATTGCAAATAATATCGCGAGAGATTTCAAAGAAATGGGCGTTAAATAATGTTCAATTATGTATCTAAATGAATTACGCATATGATGTATTTTGACTTATATACACATTTGCTTCTGGATGTGGCATTACCATTAGCAAGTGCTCATTTATCAGTTCTATAGACTCGCTTGTGTAAAATGGATGCAGGTTCGTTAGCTGACTTCAGTGTCACAAATACAATGCATTAATGGGATTTTTTCTTTACAATTTTCTTCTCATTTTACACATGTTGGGGTACAAGAACATATACATTTATACATTTTTAGGATAACATGGAGACACCAAACTGGCCCACTCGTACGTAAACACTTAGTGCATGACTCATTTTTACTGATGACCAACAGTAATAACCAGCTACGACTACCGCCCTCAAACAGCGTCTTTGGACAACTGGATCTTTACCAATATCTGTGTGGTCTTTTATTTTATTTTTATCCGAATTACTGAAAAATAATGTGCTATCAACTGGACGAAACGCCATTTGTGGCAGTAGCTTACAATGTGGATAAGTTAAAGGTCAACTTTACAATAGATATGCATTAACAAAATGAATATCGCGGCCATCCTAGGATGTGTGCTCAAATAATAATAATAACCATTTTTGTTAAAAGCCGGTAGCAAACAAAATAACAGTTATGCACTATAACTTCAGATTTAAAGCATACATAATCTATTTCTAAAACTGAAAAATAACACATTTAAACTACAATTTTCCCACAGCTGTTAATAAATTTACAATGAGCTCTATTAGAGCAGCAGCTCATTATGTAAACCTAGAAAAAAGACATAATGAGCATGAGCGTTCAGTTCTAAATGAACGCTAAACGTAATTACATCAGAGAGAGTAATACAACGTTTCGTTTGTGTCAATTAATAATTCTCGTTCGATGTCGATGTGCTTTTAAAATTATATACCAGATGCGAACGATTTATTATCGGCAAGGTTTCATGAAAATTTTACCTTATCACCGGTTGTGTGAATATTTTATCGGATCTTAAGGGAAGACGTCGATTTTATGAACGCTGAATGCGGGCATCAAACAAAGCAATGGCATGGCTGCAGTTTTATTGAAATAACCCAGCTTTATGTTGTCATTGTAGGCGATATTCTATTAACTGGGTATAATAACCACATCCTTTGTATCAGTTTTCTCGACAGCTGCCTCCTTTTTCGATGGCATCGTTTCCGGAAAGAGTATAACAATAAATAATTAGTTAAAAATAATTTTCCCATATTTAATTTATTTGCTCTATGTGTCTAGTTCACACCTTCAAATTTTGTAGAGTCAGAATTTGACTGGTGATGTCAAGGAATCCCTGACGAAGAAGAGATTTTCGAACGGAATGTCTACACCGAGACATCGAGATAAGTGAAATTCGTTAATATGTTCTTTAGTCAATAAACGAGGTTTTTTTTTCAAATTTGAATAAGTTTACCCTCGAAATAAAAGCTAATTCACAGTAATCATTCAAAATTAACTATTATATCGCTTAACACACACAAAATTGAAAGACACAGTTTGTAACCTCTACCATTTCTCAAGTGGATTTAAAATGAACTTAAGAAATACGCGCAATGGAGGTACTAAAGATTGATTTAACATTTTTTAAATAACTATATTATCTAGACATTTAAAAAAGTGTCTATTCTATGTCACCAAATGACCTATTCTTTTTTAGGTATTATTTTAGAAATTTTCTTTTAAATCCCAAGCCTTGTAATTTTTGGGCAGATGTTATGACAATCAGAGCCAACACATTGACAATTTTGATATATTCTGAATTCTGAAATATAATAAAATTAATATGAAAGATATTATATTTCTTAAATTTAATTGAACCAATACGATTTTCACATTGAAAAAAAATTAATTTCATCGATATTTTTTTTTAAGTATAACTATCAGTAAATAGTTGGAGACAGAACTTTATAGTTAACAAAAAAAATATTACTAAAAAAAATTTTGTAGCCACGGGTTTTATTTGAAATATAAAATACGGTTTCATTCATTAATTTAGAAACAATCGATCCTGTGAAAGTGCCACTGAGCTAAGTGGAAAAAACAAATTGATGAAGGTAACACCATTATATGTGTGTTTATTGATCTCAAAAGAGCTTTTGAAACTATGGACAGAGAAATATTGTTGAAAAAGTGTAAATCTTACGGCATAACTGTACCCCGTTCTCCAATGGTTAGGGAGCTATTTAGATAATCGGTATCAACAAACAAAAATTAAAAATATATTATCAGATAAAATTGATGTGAAATATGGAGTACTACAAGGGACTGTTCTGGGTCTTTTGCTTTTTTTAATATACATTAATGATGTACGTGAATATGTAAAACTGTGTTTTATCAACTTATACGCGGATGATATCATGTTATCGATAAGTGGCTGAAATCATCAGATCTGATGAACAGTAAACTAACAATATTAATAAATTGGTTACAATTTAATAAAGTAAAACTTAATACATCTAAAACAATGTGTATGGTGAAAGGAAGCCGGAAAAACTGTAAAACATTTAAAGACAAAAATTTTAATATTTGTAGACATAGTGAAAACATAGAGTTTTTTCACAATATCAAATATTTAGTGACTCAAATAGATCAACATTTAACTTTAGGCCAACATGTAGACTATATGTGCAAAAAGCTAGGGAAAAATAGGATTTTCTCCAGAATATCGGCTAAACTGACCAAGTAGGCTTGAGGGAAATTTCTATATTCATTTAAGTATATAATTCTGGGATTCATCTCGTCTTATCAGCCTTGATTAAGCCATATCTGAACATAGCTCTGCCTCAGTCATTGCCGTTTGTCTTTATCTTGAGCCTCTCGGATCCTTATCAACTCTGCTGGTCTGTTTACATCATGCGTCCATCGCATTAAGTGGCTATCCCTGGATCTCCTACGCAAATAAGGCATCTATTTCCGGATTCTCTATTTTTCATCCTTACCCCTTATCTCATGGCCTTCCGTATTTCCCATTCAGTTCCGGTAATGCTTCAACGACGTTTGTATTTTTGGTATATTTCTTATCCAAGTATTTGTATTGTGATCTTTAAATGCTATACTCAACTTTTGACGCTCTGCTGCTTTTTGTATCACTCTCAGTGTATTTAAGCTCCTTATGTTCCAAATGTTAGAAAGCATTAAATGAGTTGTCTTACTTTTTTTATTTGCTTCCTATTTGTCCCTATTACACATGTTGGTTTGTATATTTTTGTTAACAATATATGCAGTTGTTCAGGATATTCTGAGAGAAGAACGACATCATGAGCAAATTTAGTATAATTGAGCATTTTTCCATTTACTTAGGTGCTCTCATTATCTTATAAATGTAATTTTTGTATGAAGTTAGATGGAATGAATGATCATAGCATGCCAAAGCGTCTTGGTTTATTAAATCGACAAAGAAATTATGAAACTGCTCCAATATAGATAACATTCGGATATATCTTTCTTCGGATATAATGTTGTATACCAAATCTTATGAATGAATACAAACTTTTTCTTAGTATTAGTATTAAGTTTTTTTTTTAATATTGGTTAATGCTTATCCGTCAGTCTTACTTTGGAAGAGCTATATTTTCAGTGTATTTCATTTTATTCTTATTCCATATATACACAGGACAAAAATAGCCTACAACTTTGACTTTGTAGTGTTGCCACCCTGACTTCCTCCAGACATTCCTCACACATAAATTCCAAACCATATAACGCTAGCCGCACACCATGGCACGATAGCTAATTGAATTTTCAAAGAAATCTGACAAGTAACTTTTCACAATTCCATTAGTTCCAAGAACTCAAGAAGACAACGAAATAATGCCAACTGGTAATCATAATTCCTTTTTGTCAAACCGAATTCTTCGGGCATAACTTTTGTGATGACTTTTTCATCAAAGAATTTTTTTTGTTTGCATTTTTCGATATTCAATAGATCTCTATACCATATGTCTTCGCTTTTAAATACCCATTAAACTGTCAAGCTCTTCTCTTTCGCCCCGTTTTCTCAAATCCCTCGATGGCTTGCATAAATATCTGCAAGTCATCGTGATGAATTCGCTGAGCTATTACCGCCTTTGCCTCAATATTGACGCCAGAAAAGGACGAAAAATATGTCAGACAAATGTCGGAGTTATCTTAAAGGGAGTTTAAAATCCAGCGGCGTCTCTGAAATAAATGTATTACTAACTAATAACTAATTAATAAAGAATATATCAAAATGAGTTACATTTATTTTATCTAAAATTTACAAAAACAAATGTAATTTTTATTTATTAATATTGACGATTTTTTAATTAGTTCGTTAGAAAATAAAGTTAAGCTAATATCTAAATGTTTAAAATTTATAGCAATGTAAAACTCTACACTCGGCATCCTTGTGTGCTTTTCTTTTGTCTCTTCACACACCGTTTCTCAAAAACAGATAAGGTATCCAAAATCGAAGTGAACAGATGGCATGGTAACCCTGCGTGAGAGGAGGCCGAGTGGACATATGTTTCTCTCTGTAGTGTTGAAAACAATGTGTGAGTGACGCAATCAAGCACCAATGAGAAGGGAGCTTAGACAGAGTTAGGTTCGTGTACGTGATCTTGTCACTCTTACTGTAAGTTATATATGCCAGTATACAGTGTTTAATGCATCTGTTTTTCGGCTATCATTGTGAGAAGAAGAGAAAACCCAAATGAACAAAAATATAGATTTGCCCCCTAAATCCTTCAGAAATTACATACATCTCACGTCAACAATGTGAGTTTCGTTAGAAGTGAAGTAAAAACTTCCCAATATTAATTTGTATGATCACTATGGAACGCAAAATACCTTCAAATTTAATATCGAAAAGTGTATTCCAACTGGTTGAGGTACTCTGAAGGAGAACTCCTTTTAACTCCTAAAGAACTAACAAAAATGTTAAGATAAGTTCTGTTTACGGAAAAAAGGGCAGATACCTAAACTTCAATATTGAGTAGTGATAAATGAAATATGTTGAATTGCTATGAGTTTTATGATTCCTGGCTGTGGCAACTTCAAATCCAGGCGTAAATTCCAAACCAAAGAAACAAGTACCGAATAAACATTTCCTAAGTTCGTTGCTGTATTTGGGCCAGGAAAGCTTATGATGAACAAATAAACGGGGAAGGTATTTCCGTACCCAAAATTGTTAATTCGTCTTTCTGACCATCTTTTTGGCCAAGGAAGCTCAGATAACTTTTACGCCTCTATTACTGAATTCACAAATACAAAGTGGTTTTAAAACATGTAGAACCTGAGTTAGGGATGAAACCGAAATTACTGCCAGAGATGAGTCTGTGACGGCCGTAATAAGCCTTAATTGGAGGTATTTTGATAATTTCAAGACGTCTAACCATCAGTCGCTTATGGTATAGAACAATATTTTCATTTTAGTCAAGTTCATCTAAGTTATCTTGACTTCTTTCACCAAATGTCATACTGTGCGGGGTAATTACACCAAACATGGTAGTTGCAAAATTATTATGGTAGTTTCAAATACCGTTTTCGGAACTTTAGAGACACAAAATATCGCAATTTATATAATATTTACAAACATTTCCTGTATCTTTTACGTAATCTTATGGATTTTCCTTGTTCTCCTCTTCAAACTTTTTTGATCCTGGTTGTTACTAAAATTCTTTAAAATAAATTCTGTATCCCGTAGTCGGTTTAAGCATTTCGCTCTATCTGGCTTGCCATTTATTTCTTTGAAGCTCAAAATATGTTATACCTACACAATGTATACATCCACAATCTTCAGTAGCCATTAAAGTAACGAAACTCATTGAACTGAAACTGTTTCTTGTTAGTTAGTAATAAGAATACGTCCGTCTGTGTTTAATGACCCGGCTTCATATTCACAAGCGTTTCGAAACTCGTGAAAAAGGCGGTCCCCGCACCTCATTTGGCTCACCGTATTATTTACGTTATCTTCTTTTAATTTAAAAATGGGCGGAGAGTCGACAGACACTTATCCTTAATCGCTTACTTCCCACTTTTTTCTCTACGGAATCACTTGTACATTCGGTTGGCGTCACGAGCAACTCTTGTGTGAATAATACAAACATTTTAGACTTATCTTCATTTGGCTTTCATCAATTTGGCAGGCGGAGCGTATTAAGGGAAAATAAACTTCGAGAAAGACAGAATAAACATGTGGATCTCTCGCACGGGCGTTACGTTTAAATGCCTAGCAGCAATTTTCAGGATAATCAAAGTAACGGCCTCCAATATTGTTATTATGATAATAATGGAACGTGATTATATTAAAATTGAAAGTTTAGAATCATTTATGTATTAGAAACTCATTTGAATAATTACATTTATCCGAGACGGAATTTATTATGAAGACTATTTTCTGGTATGTAGATTAAGAATATTACCTGAGGCAAAATGATGAAAAATGTACATTTTTCACGATGCAAATTTGGAAATTACTTTTGGTATTAATTCCTTTCTTTTTTTGTTACAGAATGATACTATGCGGGTCATTTGGGCCTTCCACAAGACTGAACCAGTAGGTGGTGCTGTGGGTCCTAAGTCATTACCACAACATGGCCCTGGGTTCCGTGGTACTCAATCCTTGTACCTGGTCCAACGTGCTGACCAGGATATGCCAGGCCCTGAAGAGACAGCACGTGTATGGGAGTTGAGAAATCCAGCTGTTGAACCTCCTGCTCCAGGAGAAACTCTATATTGGTGTAGAGTATTTAGGATTCCTGCAATTACGAGGAAACATCATTTAATAAGGGTGTGTATTTTAAAATATTTAATATATCAATTTGTATGTATGGCAAAAAATGGCGATAAACTGGAAAAGGAAAGAGTACCTAATAGAAAAAAAATTAGTATTTGACAATTATTCGTATCTCCATATTTATTTAACTATTCAGCACTATGTACATCAAAAAATACGTTAATGTAATTTTTACCTTTGGGAAAAACGGTACTGTACGTTCGCGTGCGTCTGTAATTGGTTTAGTTTAGTTTATTGCCCAACAGAAATGACAAATAATCTAATATATTTTAAATATTACAAAAAAAGAAAAGAGAGAAAAAATAATAAATATTAAATCATAAGTTTTAAACAATAAATATGGACTAAGACAATTGACAAGAGACTTTTACTAGTAACTGAACCAGAGTTGACCTGTTATTTGTTGTTGTTTGTATGCTTCAGCGATTGTTTAAAAATTGTCATAGTATCACAGTTACTAGATATACTATTATAATTTCTACTCATGATGAATAATGGTGATTTTAGAAGAACATTTGTATTTGCAAACATAAAAAATAGGTGTTATTTCGAGAAACGATGTATTGGGATCATTGACAGGAGAGCAGGAGAGTCAATTCTGCTGTAAAACAATTTGTATAAAAATAAAAGACTATGTCAATTCCAATGCCTAACTAAAGACCTTATCCCAGATCTGTCAAGTAGCAAATTGTGCTGGTACCCTCTGACAGGATATCAGCCGTCAACAGGAAAAGCGATAAATTTTAGAAATTTTCTTTGCACCTCCTCCAGACGCTTATGATGTTCAAGGAATACAATTGTAAATGTTGATTTGTCGAAAAATCATTAAATCTAATTACTTTTGTTAACATGGCAGCAGTGCATATGACATATCTGGACCTTATATATTATACTTTTTCAATCTCATTCAAAACGAAATAGATTTAACAATATAAACATTCAAAATCAGAAAATATAAACTACAACAATTCCATTTGAGCATGACATCGCCTCTACTGCCACAAACAAAACAATCTTCAGTCTAGTTAAGAAAAACAACGATCCTTTTGGAAGAAACAGGAGTTTTTAACAATCTATCTTGTTAGCTTTCTCAAAAAGTATGTAAGAAGTATCAACTTTAGATATAGATCTTGGCGGAACAGACATCAGAAGATGTAGGTATATAAAAATATAATACATGTGAGCCGCAATTTATATCGAGAAATTTCCTAGAAACATAAAACATATTACAAAGACAGTACCATACATCACAACACTGTAACAAATCAACAAGCAATTCCCAAATGTAGCAAATTTAAATCTAATTGCTTCACTTTGAATTTTTAATAAGTTTGTATTGATCTTTGTTGAATTGTGTTCGTAAATGGGTCAATTGTGAACTACTATACTCAAGAATTGACAGAGAAAACCAAGAGTATACATGCACAAAGTCAAGAAAACTCCTATTAAGGATATTATATTATACTTTCACAGTTTCCTAGACTTAGTACGTTCATACTCATAATTTTGTCTCTATAATTTCCTTTTCCTGTCCAAAGTTCAAACTTATGGCGATACCCTGTTAACGCTCTCATAAATTGAGTTAATCAAGACTTATCTAGACATAACTAGAAGCAATTTTTGTTTAGTGTTAATAAAAGAAATAGATTAATGTAAATTTATGTACCATTTGAAGTGCGTTATCTAATAAATTATTTGAACAGTCAAGTGTTTCTATTACACTTAAGGTGTTCCCAAAATAGTCACCAAGCACCTATAAATCTGACAGTGTGATTTATAATCATTATTTAATGCCCTAGTAACTGAAGTCTGATTGCACTAACGTTTAACCCACATGGAGAAGGACATACTAACTGATTTACGCTAACGGTGTTATTATAAATAAATACTTTCACACAATATTGACAACATAGTTTTTATGTAAACTCCAATTGCGCCTCTCCACATTTCTTACTACTACTACTACTACTGTTTCCTAAATACCATATAATTAATTTACAGATTCATTAACTAACTATCGTCACTGACAAATGTACGAGCAGGCGTTTATAGATTTTGTCTTCGTGCTGATGTCGAAGACAATGTTAGCAAACCGCTGAAAAGTTTTGATTAATTTTCTACAAAAATGTGATTAGCAATATTTAATAACACATAAAATGTGTAAGTGTGAACAGTTAGCGACATGGTTTTTTACAACAGAACTAAATATACACTATAGAAAGAATTTTACTGTTTAAATTAAGTACTACATTTACAACAATAAATATAAAATGTAAAATGAGTGACATCTCCATATTTATAGAGTAAACGAAACAATTTCAGTTCTTAAATAATAATTAGAACAAATTGAAATATCTAAAATACGAAACACTAGGTATTCAAATTCCAATATTTATATATATATATATATATATATATATATATATATATATATATATATATATATATATATGCCTAATAATGCGAGCGTTGACCGAAATTCTTATTAATTTTTATGTTATTTGAGAACGTAGGTTTTCGCCGCCAGAATTATAGCAGATTCTGCTTTACCAGATTTGGACCGCGTAATTTTTTCGAAATAATTTATATCTGAACCAGCATATAAACAAAGTTTTCCGACGTTTCGCCCACACTTATAAATGGCTTTTTCAAGAATGAGAAAAACAAAACAAAAGTTACTTACCTTGCGGCGACTCCATTCCTTTAGTCTTTTTCTCACAAACACACTTTGAAACTTCACTATGTTAAACTTGTCACACTGACGCACAAATTGTAAATGACTAATAGGTACTTTAGGACAAGCCAGCGAAGCAATAATAATGGGCCCGCTAAATTTCAGGTAAAAGAAAGGAGGCACTTAATGGGATAATTTTGGACTGTTTTATGGTTGTTTACGTTCTGTAAATTTTATTAGTAGGTAATGTAAGTGATTTATTTTGTTGATGAGATGTCTGTTGAAAAGTTGATGCAGGGTTGCCAGATGGGCGAAAGTTCAAAACCTTCGTCTCGGTTGAAATTCTTGGGATTTTTGGCGATTTCAAAGACCTCACGGAATTTTCTTGTGAAATAATACGGAGATTTGGCCACGACAGAGGAGCTGTCGAAGAGAATTTGGTGGCCCGTTTCGTGATGATGGTCAGCTATAGCATAGTTTGAAAGCAGGCCCGTTTTTCAAACAAAGTTTGTGCTCACATAGACTAGTGTTTATACATCGACCTATTTCACCAATGTATATTGCCCCACACGAGCATGGAATGGAATAAACACCCTTGGATGAAAGAGGATTTTGTTTATCCTTTGGAGAAGGTAACATTTGTGAGATTTTGGATAGTGTTTTGTAAACTGTTTTCACCTCGTGCTTATGGTGAAACTTCCCAATCCTATCGCTGACCTTGCTGATGTATGGAGCAAGGTCACGAATAGGATTGGGAAGCTAAAAATACAACGGACTTTCAGCTCGATTTTGTGCTGTCACAATCAAAAAATAGAAATACTCTTATCCTTATCTTATGCTTCATATACAACTTCCTAATGTCTCCATTGTTGTGAACCTTAAAATATGTTGTCGTCTAATACAATTAAGTAAAATACATGGATTTAAACATTTTAAATTAACTACCTTGACTTTAATTTTATTTCTTACACAACCTAATGTCCTTAACTCAAGTTATGCAATGAATTTTTTAGTTAATAAAGTTTGCGCTTGAAACACTTATGTTATTGTTTTTATCCTTATTCTACCAATGCCAATCTTTCTAATTGCTAAATTTATTTAGAGTATTTACTTAGAATACCCACTGTCAAATTTTGCTCAACAAGAGAGCTATACAACATTTATAGTTACTGAAATTGTTAAAAATCAAATTAGAATACTTTCTTTGATTAATTTAAATTTAAAAATGAGCGGCCATAAAACTAATAATGAATCATACAATTCAAATTAAATTAATTTATTTTGCGCTCATAGAAATACAAGCAGAAAATTTAATGCTTTGTAACCACTCATGGCTTTCATGAATCAGCGAAATTTCGGTAGAACTCAGAAAAATACTACTATACAATTGTACTCTAAGAAAAAGTCCTATAAGGCGAAACATATGTCGAGTTTTCGAATAAAATATAGTAACATTTAAAAGCCAAACATTTTCATTAATATTTTGTATTTTTTATGAGATGTTTCATAAACAACCCACTGCAACTTCAGCTGAAATTATCAGAAAAGTACTCCTAAATGTGTAACTAGAGTCGAAAATGAAATTTTTTGTTTTTGCAAACAGCCGAAATTGCAACAAAAACGCTGTGACAGACTTGAATATCAGTTATTCATCAACAGAATAAATATTCTGGAAACATAAAATGCATCTTTATAAGTTTATTAAAATTTCTTTCTCTATAGGATCCCTAATGTTCCTTAGACACAGGCATGAAAGGCACTTTTGTGCAAATGCAAACCCTTATATTTCAAGGGAATATGAATATCCAGACGAATGTAGTTTCAGAATGTTTTGTTTCTTAATATATAATATTATTTATTTTATATATGATGGAAGTTTACCTTCGCAGCCTTATTTAGATATTCTAAGTACAACTGTAAGTAAGTTTTTTCTTTGGGAGAAACAGTTCTTTTTATGTCTAACATCAAAAAATAATATACGGTGAGTCCGATTCAAAACATTGTGTTATTCGGTTTGAACTTTTTGAATTTTGTATTTGTTCCTGAACTACGTGTATAAATTAACGAGCCAAATTTAAGTGCTGTATGAGCCTCAAAGTTGAGAGTTTATTCTGTTTTAGGTCGCATTGGAAAAATATATCTATAAAATAATAATATTCGCCATAGATAAATATATGAAACGGTTATGAAAGTTACCTTGAGTTTTATACGAATTGGCCCTAAACAATATACCACTCCGTTTAAAATAACAAAGTTATACTTAGTCAACTTCCTGTTTAACCGGAAGTTGCCAACAATTAAGAAGATTCTTAAAATCACCGAAAACCATATTTTCAAATCTCTAACATGTTTAGTTTCTGTGAAACCACTAAAATACCTAACGTGCCACATTCGTTGCAAGAATTATATATATATATATATATATATATATATATATATATCACCTAGTTCAATTGTAAATTATTTCAAAATTGTGTTTTCTTGATCTATCAAAGTACTAGCCCGGGGACCGGCCCCAATTATTTCCGACTATGTCGAATCGCACAGGGTAAAATGGTCAAATATTGATCTTCGAATTCCGCCTGCTATTCAGCACAAATATTTAGTTGCTCGATCGTAAATTTTAGATGATGCACGTATACGCGATGCTTGTTTGCCCAGTGATGTAATACCAGCAATTTGGCAAGACGAATGTGAGGGTTAGTTTGTTTATTTACTACCATTTTCCTGACCTATTACCTATATTGATACCAGAGGGGATTATTTACCGGACTGTATCCAATATTTCCGAGAAGTTAGCATTGAAAAAACTACTTCAGTGCACCAAAACAGTTTACGAACGACTCGTAAATATTTATTCAAGAAGCTTCCAATAAAGTTGATGTTTGCTTTAAAACTGAAACGAAATTATATCCGAAGAGCATATTTTATTTTGGTTTGTACATATTCATATCCTCAGAGTTATAATTTCAAAAACAGTTGAAAAAAATGTTTGGTAAAGCTCAAGAAACTACTATACTTTAAAACAGAGTTAGATTTTGGAGTACCACAACATATACAAAATAGAGTAGTGACACATAATAAATTATATGTGATCAGGAATTTTTATTTTAAATATCCTTACAATTACAGAGGGCTTAATATAACTAGTAGCTTAATCCGACCCTAACAAATAAATGCAAGCAGGGGGAGACCAGATCAGAGAAGAGTGATCTTGTTTTGAGGAAATGATGTTCAAATAACATTTTTACATTACTATTAGCAAGAAATCCAGTTTTAAGGAAAATAACTATATATATTTATCTAGATGTATTATAGTCCACGACCGAAACTCTGGGAAATATTAGGGTGAGAAGGAAAAATTTATAACTAATTAGTATAACCCTAATTAAACAGCGAACCAGTTTGATATGTTGGTCAACTGATAACATTTTCCCCCACGTACTTATATATTTTCAATTTCACAAAATTAATTTTCAACTTTATTCATATTTTTTCCTTTGTTACAGTATGAACCACTTCAAGGAATCAACGGAGCCAATGGGCTACAGCATGTCGTCCTCTACGAATGCCAAGACAACCCAGCGGTTGAAAAACTAGCAGACTCCCCTGGTCGTCAATGTTACGAGCAACATTCACAACCACTCTCCTGCAATACACTAGTTGCAAGTTGGGCCAAAGGTTCCGAAGGCTTTAGTTTTCCTCCAGAAGCTGGTTATCCGTTGGACTCACAAAACTCTAGATTCTATTTGATGGAAACTCATTATACCAGTCCACTCGATGGAGCTGTAGGTGGAATGGACGGTTCCGGTTTGAGACTCTTCTATACCCCAGAATTAAGAAGACATGATGCGGGTGTGATATCAATAGGAATGGACCCTAACTGGAGACATATCATCCCTCCCGGACAACAGAAGGTCATATCGTCGGGACATTGCGTAGCTGACTGCACGAGGCAAGCTTTCCCATCTCATGGAATCAATATGTTCGCGGTGGTGATGAAAACTCATAAAATCGGCAAATCAGTTGCGCTCAAACATGTGCGAGGTAGTGTCGAACTGGCACCTATTGCTAGTGACGACAATGTGGATTCCGATTACCAAGAGTATCGGAAACTGGGTGTGCCAGTGAAAATCTTACCGGGTGATCATTTGATTACGCAGTGCACGTACAATAGTTCGGGTAGGACTGCAATCACATTGGGTGGACTTAATAGTCGTGAAGAAACGTGTTTAGTGATGGGACTTTATTATCCCAAGCAGAAAATGTTAGCTGCGTGCCACAGTTTGCCCAGTTTGCCCACAGTTCTGCATTCTTTGGGCATCCAGGAACTTAGTGGGTAAGTACTACTTTTATACTTTTAGTCTTGCAGTGTTTGTCAATACTGACATACTATTTCGCTATTATTAAGACTAACTTCTAATGGTTTAAGTTGTAGTTTGGTCCATAACGCAAATTAATCTAAAATTGGGAATGCATAGAGTAAGGTTCAGTGTGATGAATGCCGCTTATAATTGAGTACACCAAGATTATTGCTTATAAAAATGTAAAAAGATAAACTCAAGCAACAAACATCCTTTCTACTGAACTGATAAAATGATTTTCGAATTAAAATGATTTTTTATAGAACTAAACTAATTTAAGCATTAGAGTGTTCAAAATTATAGCAGCATGAACTGACACATAAATGCCGTAACTCACTCTTGTCTTGAACTAGTTGATACCTTTTTTATTCGCCGCTAAAATATGTTATAAAATTATTTTTAGAATTTGCTTGAATCTTGAGAAAAAGTACTTGATTCGGTAGTTAATAATATCTACCGATTAAAAAATGAACGGTAAAACACCGGTGATACAAAATTTTGAATAATGTAATAGTTGCACGATTCAGGATTATATGAATTTAGTTTGAACAGATTATGTAACAAAAGTCAGTAACAAATATTAGAGAACAAGACCTAGCAAAAATAGCCACTCACACCATAGCTTAAAATATTATTATTTGTCTTTGTCCCAATTATAAAGTACTGTTATTATTTGCAGGGGTTCAAACCCAGTACGAATAGCATCACCTCCAGAGTTGGCTGGTATGACTTTGGAATCGCGGTTAGTTTCCTATGATTGGGATAATCAGTTCCAAAGCTTTCAAGATGCAACAATGCGAGGATCATTCAAACCTCTTTGTTGGACAGCTCAATCGACGTTGTTACCGGTAAGTTACAAAATTCAGTCTTATTATGGTAATAAAATTTTGAATTTATTGTTTATTAGAATTAAATTGCGTTGTAAATATTGGTCTCTTTCGTTTCTTTGGGGGGGGGGGGGTGCTAATGGAGGTAGTAATGATGTAAGACTTTCAGACTTTCGTTCTACGAGTTTTACCACCAAAAATTCTGCTGGATGTGGTAGTTTTGTAAAATTACATATAATTTGAATGTATTCTGAGTTTGAGAACTATTTATTTCTGTTGTCATTATTATTTTAGAGTCATCGTTTTGTAACTACATTTCGGTTTTAATTCTAATAACGCTAAATACAACATTTTTTGGTTAGGACCTCAGCAGACATCACAGTCCGTGTAAACGAAATTCTCTCATAAAGCTTTGAGAACTGTGACATGATATTATTGCGGAGTAAGTGAGTGTAGTTTATAATTTAATATCACTTCTCGGAAATATGTCTCTATAGACATATTTGGTTTTACAAGCTAGACATTAGTCGAGTTATTTCATAAGGTGTGTTAGTAAAACTTAAAAGTGTTGCAAAATATAGTATTTCTGGGTGCTGTATATTTCTTCAACAGAATATAGTACGCAACCCGAAATTGAGCACATTGTTATACTACTCTTGGTAACTTTATCTGTGACTACTCAATAAATTTAGCATTCCAATTTAACAATAGGTCTTACTTAAAAAGACGCCTAATGGATGGATATTTTGCTTTTTCCGTTCTTTGGACTCAAATACTTAGTATCTATTATTATTATTACCTTATTTATTAATTTTCTTCGCCTTCTTCTTAATTTGTTTTCAGAAACATAATTTTACTACTGTCATTTTGGCAAAATGATTTGTACCCATAAACAGTTCCACCATAACACAAGTAAATGCAATACTACCATTAATGGTGAAATTATTTTTTTCAACTTACTTCTATTTATTAAATCGAATAACTAAGTGTTTCGGCATAATTCTGCATTAATCTCAACACCTTACATTCGTCGCTGAGGTTTTTTACATTTTTCAGAATTTAAACTGAACAGACGAAATTTAATCCATGCCATTTTTAATACCATTAACGCCAAATCCCAAGATTAATCATTTTTATTTTTGAGCTTAGCGTGAAGCTTTACAATACACGCCACATTTACAGCATCCTCTGGCGATTAAATGCCGACCCAAATAAAGTTTTTGTTTGGCAAAATTTAAAGAATACAATCGGGCTTGACTCATTCTGGTTTTATTGCACTTTTGTTACTTTTGATCTCTCAGTTGCAAATCTTATTACAAAATTTTATGTTAACGTAGATACGTGCAGAAATATTAGGCTATTGCGTGGAAATTTAACAATACGTAAGAATTATATCGTTTGAGCTTAAAAACAATAATAAATATATGTTTTGGTTGATTAATTTATATTTTACAAACTGGCGTTTTGTTTAGTTAACAGGCTTGTAATTATTTTTGCCTGTTTTTGAGTGTCGAAATTGTTGATGTGTTGCCTTTTTTGTAGGACCGGGTTGTCTATTGGATTCTTTTGTGATTGATGTAGTTTCCCCTTTATTAATAAACTTTTATATTTATTCATGAAATACGCCAGTCAGTTATTGATTTCCTAGCTCAGAAATTATCAAGAACTTGTCAAAGAGAGAATTTCATACATTTGTGGTTCTGTTACCTAGTTTACAACTCAATGTATCTATATAATTGTTGATAAGGGAACCGTAATCAGGCTTTCAACAAGGAAAATTCCTGCCCATAGTCCTGTGGAGGTGGCTTAATCATTGACCTAGATGTTGATATAGAATCGTCCGTAATGTTCTACTGCTTCGTCATCACTCGGCGTATTGTACCCCAATATTTATTTAAGAAGTAGAACTACATCCAAAATGTGTTAATTTCGGCAAGATTTCTTAAATTGTTTAAGTGATAAGATCTTAGGTCAGTTTCAACAATTTAGTCAGTAACTGGTTGAACACTCTTAAAATTTCCTTATCTTTTTGTAATAATAAATATGGAGTTTACAACGAGTGCTTATTAGAGGGAGTACTAATAGTATTCCCAAAGTGGTAGCACTGTATTATTGCAAGGTATATGTTGGCTATATTTTTGACGACAATTTTCATCATCTGCGCAACAACCTACCGATTAGCTTCGTTCTGATGAAAAAACACTGGGAACTTTTTTTTAATTCAAACCAACACGTTCCTCCAGACGATCTATGTCAATCTTTGGGTATCATCATTAATCATCTTTTTTGGGAATATTTCATGAAAAACGTTATTTTATTATCTAGATTTCTTCACCCAAGCCTCAAGTAAGCTTTCATCTAAGATTTGAATAAGGATTTTTTTCTGGTCTTCAAGTTTTGTGAAGAAATCGTTGTAGGTACTCAGTAGACTTAATCAACTGGGAAAAAAATTGAATTAAAATTTTTATTTATTGTTATTTTGATCAATTTTTTTTATTTTTATTTTGAGTTTTTTTAATTTTTTTATATTTATACTAAAATTGTATTTTTCATGAAATATTCCCAAAAAAGATGATTAATGATTATACCCAATAATTGACTTAGATCGTCTAGAGGCACTTTTGAATTAAAAAAAAAGAAAATCTTGCTTTGTTTTTTCATCGAAAGGAAGCTTTTGAGGGAGCTTCGCAAAAAAAAAATTTAACTACCACTCTAACGTCCATGCAATATAATGTACCTATTTCCCCACTAATTTCAGAAAACTAATAACTACATACTGTTAGCTTGAGGAAATAATGTCTTGATTTTAAAAATAACCCATCCGTTATGAGTATGTGTTATTACAATTTTTTATACTAATTCTCGACTAGTATTCTGTCGTTGAAAAAAAGTGCTAATGACGATGATGATGACAAACGACTTGTTCACATAGTTATCTCTAGAAAAGCAGAAAAAAGGTGTCTATTAGTTGCTTCATCAACAAAAAAAAACAAGTGTGCTGTTGTAACATACGAGTATATAGAGAACACCATAATATCTAAGCGTTAAAGAACGTTGATCCCGAGGATCTCAGTAACCCTGTTAATTCACATTAAAATTAATTATCTTCGTCTGACAGAATATGCCTCAAGATGATTAATAATCTCGAAAATGTATTGGTATAGAAACATCTGACAGATTTAAACACTAATTTAGAGCTGATTAACATTTAACGAGAAGAACAAAAGATCGAGGATGAAGTGGGAACGTCGAATGGAACGTGGGACTGTTGTAGTGGTTTTGTGCCCGAAAATCATTATCAGACGTACTGTTGAGGTTTTGTCACACAGAAATGTTAAACATGTTATGTTCTCTTTGGGAGGGAAATGTGCAACAATTGATTTAATTATAAATTTCGGTTATAAATATATAGCATCTTAGTTTAAAAAGTTCCACTCGGCTATATCGTTTAAACAAAAACAAATAGATCTTAAGAACATCTCTGTAGTTTAAGGGGGAACTAAAATACTCTACTAACGAACACAATCGAAGGCCCCACCCATGTGAAGCATTTTAAATTAATACATCCCACTTTGTGACATCGTAGTATTATATGTTTTGAAAATGCTAATCATTAAAACACATTGTTCCGCAAAGAAGAAAATAGTAAACTAACTCATATCTTATAATATTCCATATGGGAAAGTGTTTTTGGTTGCTGATTTATCCTTTCTTAACGTGGCAATGAAGAAATAGTTTGACAGAATTTTTTCCATAAAAATTGATTATGACTTGGAAAAGTTTTTGTGCCAAAAATGCCGAATCCTGTGGCATACATAGTTTTATAGTTCTATTTTTCAAATCTGCAGTTACTGCCGGCTTTAGCAATTACCGAAATAGATCAGTTGGAGAAAAAAGTAGCCCGAAAATCTGAAAGTTCGAGTTTGATTTTGTGTTTGGTTGAACTTTTTAAAGTCCAAGATAACTTGTTGGTAAATCTGATTGATTAGAACTGTCAAATCGACATGAGTTTTTGCTCAAAGACAATATATGAGCAAGAGCGTCGCAAAGGCTAGATCGCGAAAAAATGTATGGTCAGTATAGAAAACATTTGGAGTCTGCAGCTGTAATTATTTCTTCATGATAACTAAACTGAACGAATTTTACTAAAATATGGAACGAAGGGGTGTTGTACCAACACACCTTTAGAACATTTATTCCGGAAAAATGAAAAGTTTCTGTGGACACATTGTTACTCGTATATTATCTACGCGGAACGCGTCGTGTATAAAAGCTAATTAATTATATTCTCTGTATGAGTTCTTCTTCACTAATATTGTTTGAAAAGTTTTTCTTTCCGTTCCACATAATAGTTGTGAAAATTCATACCAATATGTTCAAAACTCTTTTAGTCTATTTTTTTACGAAATAAATTTGAACTGTCTCACTAAGAAAAAAAATGGTGTGCAATAGGAAACCATTCACTACTAACACTTCATTGATTTCCGTAGTGATTATATATATATATTGGATATCCATAATAACATGGTGTAGCAATATTGGATATAAAGTAGAAATTTAAACTAAACAATCTAACTTGTTGTATATGAGCGAATTGTTATATTTTGAAGTTGCACTATTGAATAATATATATCTGTATGTTCATACGATATTGCGCCAAGATTTGTGGAACATGTATCCAAGAAAATAAATTTTAAGACACTTATTTTATTTCAAAGAGTATTATTATGACTCAGTTCTGCAAAAGATTTATAAGCTCTCGTATATGTACACTTACGAAAGATTCTTCTGCCACCCAGCTTTCTGTGTAGTAGGGCTTCGAAAAATCTTTCACATTGCAATAAGTTTTCTTGATTTACATTCTTCTCTTGGTGGCCAAATTCCCTGTTGTTGACCAGATTTTTACTAAATGGTATTTCTTTTTTCGTTACTGCATCATTCGCATAAAAAAACGTGGGAAGTAGAAATGTTTCAAAAAATACGAAAGAGTTCGTTGTAGTTACAGGTTTATTTTGGTCACACTGTATTGAGAATTTTTCTTTTCTTGTTTGAAGCTTTCTTTATTTGTTAAACTTTTCTAGTTTTCTTTGCAATTCTACTTTCTAAATTATTCTTATTTACCTTACTCGAATAGCTACATTTTTTCTTTATTTTGCTTTTAGTATACACGTTCAGTTTCTTTGGTGTGCTTTTTTTTCACTTAATATAAAATATACACTCGGTTTCGTTGTCCTTGTATCCAAGTAATAAAACGAACAGTTAGTTACTTAATAGCGGTTGCTGACTCAACTTTGAATATGTCCTACTTATTGCACCTCGCGCTCACTTGTGTAATATTAGGAGACACGGGGGTTAACTTGCCAATATATACGAGTATGTTACGGAAAACAGCGAAACACGGAATAACTTTCTAATGACTTGTGTTTCCTAAATTCTTATTTGTCAGTAATCAGTTAACGTCGGAATATTGTTAGTTAAATCACCTCTCTACTAATTTCCATTGCTATTTATTCACTTGCTTAGATAAACTGATTGTCGGTCCAGCTTCTGACCCTCTTATTTCAACCTGATTGTTAGTTTCAAATTGTGATTTATTATCATTTAGCTGACTTGTATTTAATAACTTAGGTTCGTATATGTAACTCGTTATAGCCCATCAAATTTTTATCCCTGATGTAATAGTCGGGCATAACAAATACGTGAAAAGTGGAAAATGTTTAATAAATAATCGGGTTAACCGTATTCAAGCTCATCATTTATGTACCTCCAACCAACAACGTTACGACTGCATTATAATATCATATTATATAATAATTTCGTCCTGACATGTTCAGCTTGAATTTTCCATGGTTCGATAAAACGATAATGATATTATCCGTTAGTTAACAAATTACTATTGCCATTAAGCATTCAGTTATTATCGATCGGTAGAAAAAGATCAAAGGTAATTTCGAAAGGAAGCTATAACTGAATCTAATTATAGTTTCGTTTGCACTGATTATGTATCGTATTAAATTATTTTCCGTTTCTAATTTAACCCTTAAGTGCTATTGGCTGTTTTCAGCACTGTTCCTTTTGTAAGTTTGTCGAAAAAAACGGCATTTCCTGTTTTATTTTTAAATTATTTATGTAACTCACGTATTGTTTAAATGATGTTGTACTTTTAATCGATCAGCCTCTTTATTACTTCCTCATTTTTAAAATGTTATATATTAGTCATATTGCCTGTTAGGGTAATAATCAAATTTTTTTGTGCATGATACAAATTGAATATTTTAACTGATATGGGATTATTTTCTTCATTTCTTTCTTGGTTTTAACATTTTTTATTGAGATCTTTGTTTCCTAATCTTTTAACTCGAGAACAACAAGTAACATCCCTTACATAATTTCTTGTTTGTATAAGTTGCTTTCGTCTGTTTGTTGTACCCCTATTTCGATTCCATAGCTGATTGATTGTCCAACAAACACATCCTGGAAAATGTATATATTTTTTGCTGCGTATTTTTTGCTATACGGAATCATGGGTTAAGTTGAATCCTATAAATATGATATTCTTCACCATTCCTAAACTTGAGTTGTTTAGGACTATCTGTGTTCGCATTGGGTATATTCCGTCACCTTTAAATATATAATTATATCTCATTTATTGCTTATCTGCTTATCTTTATACACGCATTAAAATGTTTTGTTAAACCGTTGGGATACTCATTTCCCATAACAAATTTCTGTTGAGGATGTCAAATGTTTTTCCTAGATCTCTGAGGTGTGCATTTTTTACTTTAAAATAAATTTGCAAACGTTATACATTATCTGGACTTTCTTTAATTAACAACTACTTACCTTACAATTTCAACTCTATATTATACCAAATAATGTACCAGTGATAAAGTTTTGCCCTCTCGGCAGTATGTGTACCTATATCTTACGTTAACATAGAATTGTATTAATAAAATTTAATAAATGGAATAAGCAAACATTTATTTAGGATATACATTTGATATAAAACTTTTTCTATTGTATAAAAATTTTGAGTAACAATTTTTAATCTAACCACAACAAAGGACTAGGTGACATATAGAAGTGAAAAGTTCCTGCTTTTACAAATCTAATCGTGCCATGAAGGAAAAGGGGACGTGTCATCAGATAATAATGAAATTAAGAAATCTATTCTTGCTCATAAAGCTTCAAAATCTAGACCACTCTGCCCCATCAGTTGTCTATGGTTAGAAATATTATCTCGAACACTTATGATAGAGGAACTGTACAAGCACAGACTAGAAATAAGGTAATTTCCACAATATCAACCCTTAGTTGTGAATAGGGTTTATAGCGTTTGACTCTTTTATGTTGATAATTGTCCCACATAGCAAAATTTTTATGATTTCATCACCAACTACAAAGTCCCATCGTACTTCAGCATATTTTAAATAGTGTTGCCTAAATAATCTAGAAGACTTCACACTAGTATTTTAGGTTTAACGCATTTTTCCTTTGTTACAGAACACAGACAAAGATTCGCACTACCCGAACATATCAAAACCCTATGTCAAAGCCATCATCGACCAGTGTAACTACAGAAGGTACAGTACCGAAGGGTGGCCAGGAGGTACACCGATCATAGAACTCGAGGGCAATCACATAGAAGGAGCTGCCAGGAGTAAAGTATACAGAAGCAGCAGCCCTGCAGTAGAAGAATCCCTAGGACTTAGCAGGTTCAATTCTGCCAAAGTATACACTTCAAATAGTATTTTTGTCATAGTATTGTCTACGTTCCTAGTTTGGTTCAATCGTTGAATTGTGATCGATATGTAGGATATGAACAAATTATTTTTAATGAATGGATTCCTTCCTCGAATATGTCGAGTGACTGACATTTTATTTGTGAATTCGTCTTTAAGTTTGAGTCATTTATTACTAGTCCGATCGGCCAGAGATTACAACAAAAATGTGGCGAGTGTGAAAATGATCGTTTCAATAGTGTTATTATAAGAACCGATTTGTGGTGAAACGTTCAGAGCGTGTGAGTTGGCTATTAAATAAAGTATATACGTGTTTTAAGGTAATTTGCAGTTCTAAATTAATTTATCTTAATGTTCCACAAATGCAAAATTATTAATTGGCTTAAATTATCACTATATTAATTAAGCCTTTTCATTCGTAGGTACTGTGCCAGCTCATAATATTCAAAATTTATAATAATTACCGAAAAAGGTTTTATTTTAAAGTAATAACGATCCTGCCAGCCCCACCTTATTCTGTTATATACTGAAATGTACGTTAGTTATTTTATATATGCGTATTTATAACTTTTCCTATTTTATGTTATTACCGATAGGTCCTAGATATCCCATTTGTTTCTTTTTATTGGAGCTCATAAAGATTGAACATATACTAACATATAGTTGAAATTTTACATAAACCACATTTTGCAAGGACAAATACCTTTCTATTATGATATATGCATCTTTGTCACTGAATCATGTCTTTCTGTGAATTTATTATCCAGAAAAGAGAATTTTCTGGGAAACTCATTATACATAACCCGACCATTGACGACAGCAACCAACAACAGTTTGGAGAAAACCTTCTTGATTTTTAAACAAGGTCATTTGGTTGACTGTATCGACTTCTTGTGAGATTGTATTCCTTCTGGGCAATCTATCATCCTTCACTTCTCATCTTTACCTCAGCTCAAAATACCTTATGGCTGTGACTTTTTTTCTATAGTTCAGCTGGCTAATAAAGTTAGTTAAGCGGTGACCTTCCCTAAAGTGCTACGGGAGCTACTTCCTAAGCCACCTCTGGGCTGGGGTGAGCGACGGTTCATGAACATAATGTTAGTTTTGTCCATGTTTAAATAGTTGGTAGTTTGGGCGTATATTTTGTGACAACTGCAACAATCCTTTTAGCAAGTTTTCAATCTACCTTTTCATTCTCATTACTTACATAATTTCTGTCACATATTTTTAATCATTGGCAGCTGCCCCTTGCCCCCCCACCCTTTTCGGTACGCCCATAAACTTCCACATTAACACTTGAAAAATATACATAGAAAAACTACTTTTGGTTAGATTATTGTCAATAAAAGTATAATTTGAACAATAACTCCAAAACCAGCCAAATTCTGTTTGAAGATTATGTCAAAAAGCATATAACCAATAGTAAAATTATGTAATGATTTTTATAAATTTACGTGTTTAATAGAGTTGCTAAGTTATTGAGAAAAAAACATTGTTTTTGAATACACTATTAATTTGTCATAATTTTGATTACGGCATCATAAAAATGAAATAATAGTATAACGGTTTTATTAACAATAAATTGAAAATTCCTTCATTATTTTATTTTTTGTAAATATTAACACGAATTGTGTGCAATAAAGCAGTTATATTTTCCTTTACGAAATTAGATTGCTC